>JANAVB010004599.1:4857759-5256650 GCA_029216955.1 Iris pallida | reverse complement strand
TTGGGCCAAAGAAATAATTATATACGAATAGTAATGAAGGTACACGGAAAGCACATATACAAACCTACCTAATACAGCTAGTCAAGATAGAAATAAACAAAATTGACTTAGTTGTGAACCCGCATCCGCACTCGGCAACGCAAGGCAAGATAAGACTATTATATTTATTATGTTACGAAGGAGCGACTCATGTCGGACGGACGGGCAATGATTTAGCACATCATGGAGTCCATCCCAGCCAATTGCCGAGTCAATGATGTGGCTGAACTCGATCCATTTCCACTATGTGAGACTTTAATAATAATTGTTTGCATAAATTGTTGATTGTAATTTATTTGTGGTTGACAGTTGATAATTTATTGGACTAATCCGTTCCTTCCATTTGCCTAGGCAAACCTAAGTGGCAGCACGCAAAGCTTTTGCCTATGCATAGACCTATAAATATAGTGAATATAGTTATAAATATAAACAGTAGTACATTATATACTTTCTTTGGATTCAATTTTCAATACAATAATGGAAACAGATTTCGCGTCGTCTACTCACGTGGTGTAGACCATTTCCATCAAGAGGTGCGACCAAAACGCAAAAAGCCTCCATGCTTGGATTAAATAAATGAATCTTTGGGGGAAAAAAATTAATTAGACTCAAATAGTAACGAAATTACACAAAAAAGTACTTTCATAGTAACCTAGCTACCTAATAAAGTCATGATAGGAATAGACAAAAACAAGATGCATGCTTGATTTAATTGTGCACCCGCACTGAGGTCGGCAAGGCAAGGCTTCCTTGCCTCACGTGGTGTTGACAATTTCCATCTGAAGGGGCACAACGGGACTAAAACGCAAAATGGCTTCATGTTTGGTTTAAAAAATGAACGTTTGGGGCAAAGAATTAATTCGGCCCGAGTAGCTAGTAATTGAACCTACCTAATACTGGCAAGAAGAACTAAGTCAACCCGCACCCGGCAAGGCAAGGCAAGGCAAGATAAGACAATTATATTTTATGTTACGAGGGAGCGACTCATGTCGGACGGATGGGCACTGATTTAGCACATCATGGAGTCCATCATAGTCATGCTTAATATATGTATTTGTAGGTTCATGCAGTTTTCCGATGTGGGACCATATATTTAGTGAATGGTCTTCTTCAACATGCATGCAGGTAGTTGCTATTTCGATAGGTCGTTAATGATATTTTTCTTGTCAAATAAAAAGCTATACTATTTATCCGACCGCCACCGTGGGTGGATGGATGGGATATTGAAGATGAAGTGGCCGGGAGCTAGGTATTTGAAGGTTGAGCTAAACATTTTCTCTCCGGAGCTAGCTCATGTATATAATAATAAAAGAAAATGCATGCAGTTGGTTGGACCCGGCCGGAACGTTGCTTGCTTAATCATATAATTATTTACCACATAATTAGCCATTATTTACAACATAAGACATAAGCCATAAGCCATGTTACTAATTAATTAATATATGAATGTAGGGTAGAATAATGTCAAAATTAACATATATAAATAACCAGGACAGGACAGGACGTGTTCCTAAATTTTGCTTTCTTCCTAGCTACTTAAGCATGGGATTATATATATAAGCTTTTATTATATATACGTAAATGCACTTATGCACCATGCATGCTCCCGTACGTTGTACGCCGTAGCCGGCAAGATTTTATTAGGTTTAATCCTATTATGCATGCAAATGAATGATTAGCTAACTGTCAGTTGTCTTATAAATACCACAACGCGCGGGAAGGCCACATATAGCCACTTCAACCATTTTCATACCGACCTCCTTCCTATATATAGCGATCGAGCGAGCGAGAGAGAGCGAGCGAGCGAGGAAGAAATGGCACATTTGGCTATTGTTCTACTTATAGGAGTACTCCTAGCATGCTCTACTACTCTTGGCTCTTGCTCCCGTTCCTCCTCCCTGTTACAATTACAAGGAGGAGAAGGAGCATGTAGCCCCAGTGGCTACTTGCCAGGCAAGACTCACCATTGCAACACGGAGCACGATTCCGACTGCTGCAAGGCTGGCGAGAAGTACCCTCAGTACCAGTGCTCGCCACCTGCAACGGGTAACACACACGCCCATATGACCATTAACAGTTTTGCCAAAGGCGGGGACGGAGGTGGCCCCTCGGAGTGCGACAACAGCACAACGACGCTGAGATGGTCGTAGCTCTTTCAACCGGATGGTACAACCACGGTAGCAGGTGCCTCAAGAAAATCAGGATCAATGCCAATGGCAAGTCTGTTTTGGCCAAAGTCGTAGACGAGTGCGATTCTGTTCATGGATGCGACGCCGATCACGACTTTCAGCTTCCGTGTCCGAACAACATTGTCGACGCTTCTCCTGCCGTGTGGAAGGCACTAGGCGTTCCCAACTCCGATGTCGGTGATTTGGACATCACGTGGTCTGACGCGTGATTCATAAATCAATCCCATCCAAATTGTCCCTCGCTCCCATTCAAAAGTACTTACTTTGTAGCGAAGACGCTCTACTATGTATACGTCCCTACGTTTTATTTAATTGTAGTCGAGAGGATCGAGTGGATGTGTGGGCTTCAAGCCTAATGTACACCTATATATGCATTATTCTATACTGTTTTGCTTCGAATCTCCGTTCACTTGTACATTTTCAAGAGAAGAAAATATACCCGTATAAGAAACTACTTAATTGGGCTTACATTACTCTTCTTGCGTAACATTCAACAAAAGAACTACCAAATGCCAAGACACTCGAAATTTTTCCAACCAAATATTGGTAATGGACTCTACGTCGACGCCTCATGTGGTGTAGACCATTTTCATCTGAAAAGACACTGCTAAAACGCTACTAAAATACAAAAAAAAAAAAAAAAATTCGTACTTGGTTTAAATAGTTGAACCTCTCGGACAAATTTTTTATTGCATTCCATCCGAATAGTTGCGAAATCACACAAAAATTCAATCAATTATGCTATTTGGCTCCCAAAATATTTGGGTGATGCCATCTTCCATTATGTGGCATCTGACATGACAGCTGACATAACAACTGACATAACAAATTTTAACCAAAAAAATTAATTATCCAATTTTTTTAAAGTAAAGGTTAATGTTAGCATTAATATTAAAGTTAATATTAATATTAAATTTATGTTAATATTAATTTTAATACTAGGGTTAATTTTAATTTTATTGTTAAGGTTAATCTTAATTTTAATTATCATGTTAATTAATATTAACGTTAAAATTTGGCATGTCAGCAAACATGTCATATGTCACATATGGAAGACGCTATCATCCAAAATTTTTGGAAGCCAAATAGCATTTTTGATATTCGATAGCAACAGAACTACATAAAAATCATTTCGAAATCCGCCTAATATAGTCATCAGGGCCGGCCCTGGGGTAAGCCTGACAAGACTTCGGACTTGGGCAACCCCCTACATAGGGCAACCCCCCAGGTCATTTTGTTTCTTAGGACCGGTCCAACAAAAATTCAAATTAAACATTTATCTTTCAATAAGGATAAAGGGCAACAAAAATTAGCTCTAGCTAAGGCAACCCAAACCGCGGGGCCGGCCCTGATAGTCATGGTAGGAATAAAAGACCTACCATATATACTTTTACGATTTCATCTCCAATCGCATTTACATTTCCACAAAAAAGAAAATATTTATGTAAGAAACTACTAAATTAGACTTACTTTATTCTTATGGCGTAACCGTCAATAAGGAACTATCACCTGCCATGACACACTTAATCTTTTTCCAACCCAATATTGGTATTCTAGACTCTACGTTGACGTCGTCTCATGTGGTGGAGAAAGGAACTATCACCTCCAACGACACACTCTACGTCGTCGTCTCATGTGGTGGAGATCCTATTCATTTAAAAAGACGCAACTTATGACACGTCCCGGTTCCGTAGAATCGGTCGTCCATGCTAGGACGTAATGCTACGCGAGCCTATGTTGCTCCTGCTCAAGGCGAATACCTGAAACGGCCGATTATAAATTAAACAACGGGGACGCCGCGCAAAGGTCCCAAGCAGAAGCATTGAAAAACAAAGGATCGAAACACAAGTATTCAAACAAAATTATCACTTTAATTGATAAGCAACAGAATTACAAGTTGGCTCGAAGCCAGATCACAAACACTCAACTCACACTTCCTCACAATACAATTTCACTCTTGCTCCCTCTCCCTCTCTCAATTACAATGATATCATGCCCGAAGGCTTACAACTTGTGGATTCTACAGAATGCGATGTCCATACATTATGTCCCGTATAAGTGGTGTCTTCAACGCGGTCGCGTACCTCGAAACGCCAAGGAACTCCATGCCTCGGCGCGTCCAAGCGGACTCCGCCTCGAACGATCAAGTACCTGTAACCAGCATACAAACTGGTGGGGTGTCTGTACACAACAGTACTGGTGGGGGCATTGCGCCCACACATACAAAATTAATACATTAATTTAGTGAGTGCGAACTGTCTAGCATTCCCGTGAGACTACGGGTGAGTCATTTTTCTTGACATCTTAGCGGAAGTGAGTCCTACGGACGATTGAACGGCCTGTCCAACTGTAGAATTTTTTTCTCCTCCATGCATGTATGTCATCTTATAACGATGCTCACAATATATAGTGTATGTAAACCAAAAATTTTATAGGGCAAAAAGATATCTTTATCGGCAGAAAATCAATTCGCGGGCCTATTACGAACGGACAAACTGACGAAGATTTAAATTCTGAAGAAGTCCAAAATCAAATGGTTATACATGTATAATTCCTTTTATTACATTTTTTGAAAATATTTAAGGATTTTCTTTTTGCAGAGAGAGAGAGAGAGAGAGAGAGAGAGGAGAGATGATGGAGAGGAGAGGAGAGAGAGAGAGAGAGAGAGAGGAGTCCTGCCGACATTATCATGTGGCTGAACTCGATCCATTTCGATTATGTGAGACTTTATTAATATATTGTTTGCATAAATTATAGATTGTCATTTATTTGTGGTTGACAATTGATAATTTATTGGACTAATGCGTTCTTTCCATTTGACTAGGCAAACCTAAGTGGCAGCACGCAAAGCTTTTGCCTATGCATAGACCTATAAATATAATGAATATAGTTAAAATAAACAATAGTACATTATATACTTTTGGATTAAATTTTCAATTCAATATTGGAAATAGATTCCGCATCGTCGACTCACGTGGTGTAGACCCTTTCCATCAAGAGGTGCGACCAAAATGCAAAAAGCTTCCGTGCTTGGATTAAATAAATGGATCATTGGGGGAAAAAATAATTAATTCGACTCGAATAGTAACGGAATTACACAAAAAAGTACTTACATAGTAACCTAGCTACCTAATAAAGTCATGATAGGAATAGACAAAAACAAGATGCATGCTTGATTTAATTGTGCAGCCGCACTGAGGTCGGCAAGGCAAGGCAAGGCTTCCTTGCCTCACGTGGTGTTGACATTTTCCATCTGAAGGGGCACGACGCGACTAAAACACAAAATGACTTCATGTTTGGGTTAAATAAATGAACGTTTGGGACAAAGAATTAATTCGGCCCGAGTAGCTAGTAAGGAGATTAATTACATAAAAAAAGCACTTACAAACCTACTTAATACAGGCAAAAAGAACCTTTGGGACAAAGAAATAATTCTATTCGAATAGTAATGAAGGTACACGAAAAGCGTATATAAAACTTACCTAATACAGATAGTCAAGATAGAAATAAACAAATTTGACTTAGTTGTGAACCCGCATCCACACTCGGCAACGCAAGGCAAGATAAGACCATTATATTTATTATGTTACGAGGGAGCGACTCATGTCGGACGGACGGGCACTGATTTAGCACATCATGAAGTCCATCACAGCCAATTGCCGAGTCGATCAATATGTGGCTGAACTCGATCTATTTCCATTATGTGAGACTTTATTAATATATTGTTTGCATAAATTGTTGATTGTCATTTATTTGTGGTTGACAGTTGATAATTTATTTGACTAATCCGTTCTTTTCATTTGACTAGGCAAACCTAAGTGGCAGCACGCAAAGCTTTTGCCTATGCATAGATAAAATATAATATAGTTATAAATATAAACAATAGTACATTATATACTTTCTGGATTAAATTTTCAATCCAATAATGGAAATAGTTTCCGCGTCGTCGACTCATGTGGTGTAGATCATTTCCATCAAGAGGTGCGACCAAAACGCAAAAAGCCTCCATGCTTGGATTAAATAAATGAATCGTTGGGGGAAAAAATAATTAATTAGACTCAAATAGTAACAGAATTACACAAAAAAGTACTTTCATAGTAACCTAGCTACCTAATAAAGTCATGATAGGAATAGACAAAAACAAGATGCATGCTTGATTTAATTGTGCACCCGCATTGAGGTCGGCAAGGCAAGGCTTCCTTGCCTCATGTGGTGTTGACATTTTCCATCTGAAGGGGCACGACGCGGCTAAAACACAAAATGGCTTCATGTTTGGGTTAAATAAATGAACATTTGGGACAAAGAATTAATTCGGCCCGAGTAGCTAGTAAGGAGATTAATTACATAAAAAAAGTACTTACAAACCTACCTAATATAGGCAAAAAGAACCTTTGGGACAAAGAAATAATTATATACGAATAGTAATGAAGGTACACGGAAAGCACATATACAAACCTACCTAATACAGCTAGTCAAGATAGAAATAAACAAAATTGACTTAGTTGTGAACCCGCATCCGCACTCGGCAACGCAAGGCAAGATAAGACTATTATATTATTATGTTACGAAGGAGCGACTCATGTCGGACGGACGGGCAATGATTTAGCACATCATGGAGTCCATCCCAGCCAATTGCCGAGTCAATGATGTGGCTGAACTCGATCCATTTCCACTATGTGAGACTTTAATAATATATTGTTTGCATAAATTGTTGATTGTAATTTATTTGTGGTTGACAGTTGATAATTTATTGGACTAATCCGTTCCTTCCATTTGCCTAGGCAAACCTAAGTGGCAGCACGCAAAGCTTTTGCCTATGCATAGACCTATAAATATAGTGAATATAGTTATAAATATAAACAGTAGTACATTATATACTTTCTGGATTCAATTTTCAATACAATAATGGAAACAGATTTCGCGTCGTCTACTCACGTGGTGTAGACCATTTCCATCAAGAGGTGCGACCAAAACGCAAAAAGCCTCCATGCTTGGATTAAATAAATGAATCTTTGGGGGAAAAAAAATTAATTAGACTCAAATAGTAACGAAATTACACAAAAAAAGTACTTTCATAGTAACCTAGCTACCTAATAAAGTCATGATAGGAATAGACAAAAACAAGATGCATGCTTGATTTAATTGTGCACCCGCACTGAGGTCGGCAAGGCAAGGCTTCCTTGCCTCACGTGGTGTTGACAATTTCCATCTGAAGGGGCACAACGGGACTAAAACGCAAAATGGCTTCATGTTTGGTTTAAATAAATGAACGTTTGGGGCAAAGAATTAATTCGGCCCGAGTAGCTAGTAATTGAACCTACCTAATACTGGCAAGAAGAACTAAGTCAACCCGCACCCGGCAAGGCAAGGCAAGGCAAGATAAGACAATTATATTTATTATGTTACGAGGGAGCGACTCATGTCGGACGGATGGGCACTGATTTAGCACATCATGGAGTCCATCATAGTCATGCTTAATATATGTATTTGTAGGTTCATGCAGTTTTCCGATGTGGGACATATATTTAGTGAATGTGTCTTCTTCAACATGCATGCAGGTAGTTGCTATTTCGATAGGTCGTTAATGATATTTTTCTTGTCAAATAAAAAGCTATACTATTTATCCGACCGCCACCGTGGGTGGATGGATGGGATATTGAAGATGAAGTGGCCGGGAGCTAGGTATTTGAAGGTTGAGCTAAACATTTTCTCTCCGGAGCTAGCTCATGTATAATAATAAAAGAAAATGCATGCAGTTGGTTGGACCCGGCCGGAACGTTGCTTGCTTAATCATTATAATTATTTACCACATAATTAGCCATATTATTTACAACATAAGACATAAGCCATAAGCCATGTTACTAATTAATTAATATATGAATGTAGGGTAGAATAATGTCAAAATTAACATATATAAATAACCAGGACAGGACAGGACGTGTTCCTAAATTTTGCTTTCTTCCTAGCTACTTAAGCATGGGATTATATATATAAGCTTTTATTATATATATACGTAAATGCACTTATGCACCATGCATGCTCCCGTACGTTGTACGCCGTAGCCGGCAAGATTTTATTAGGTTTAATCCTATTATGCATGCAAATGAATGATTAGCTAACTGTCAGTCTGTCTTATAAATACCACAACGCGCGGGAAGGCCACATATAGCCACTTCAACCATTTTCATACCGACCTCCTTCCTATATATAGCGATCGAGCGAGAGAGAGAGAGCGAGCGAGCGAGGAGAAATGGCACATTTGGCTATTGTTCTACTTATAGGAGTACTCCTAGCATGCTCTACTACTCTTGGCTCTTGCTCCCGTTCCTCCTCCCTGTTACAATTACAAGGAGGAGAAGGAGCATGTAGCCCCAGTGGCTACTTGCCAGGCAAGACTCACCATTGCAACACGGAGCACGATTCCGACTGCTGCAAGGCTGGCGAGAAGTACCCTCAGTACCAGTGCTCGCCACCTGCAACGGGTAACACACACGCCCATATGACCATTAACAGTTTTGCCAAAGGCGGGGACGGAGGTGGCCCCTCGGAGTGCGACAACAGCTACCACAGCGACGCTGAGATGGTCGTAGCTCTTTCAACCGGATGGTACAACCACGGTAGCAGGTGCCTCAAGAAAATCAGGATCAATGCCAATGGCAAGTCTGTTTTGGCCAAAGTCGTAGACGAGTGCGATTCTGTTCATGGATGCGACGCCGATCACGACTTTCAGCCTCCGTGTCCGAACAACATTGGACGCTTCTCCTGCCGTGTGGAAGGCACTAGGCGTTCCCAACTCCGATGTCGGTGATTTGGACATCACGTGGTCTGACGCGTGATTCATAAATCAATCCCATCCAAATTGTCCCTCGCTCCCATTCAAAAGTACTTACTTTGTAGCGAAGACGCTCTACTATGTATACGTCCCTACGATTTTTATTTAATTGTAGTCGAGAGGATCGAGTGGATGTGTGGGCTTCAAGCCTAATGTACACCTATATATGCATTATTCTATACTGTTTTGCTTCGAATCTCCGTTCACTTGTACATTTTCAAGAGAAGAAAATATACCCGTATAAGAAACTACTTAATTGGGCTTACATTACTCTTCTTGCGTAACATTCAACAAAAGAACTACCAAATGCCAAGACACTCGAAATTTTTCCAACCAAATATTGGTAATGGACTCTACGTCGACGCCTCATGTGGTGTAGACCATTTTCATCTGAAAAGACACTGCTAAAACGCTACTAAAATACCAAAAAAAAAAAAAATTCGTACTTGGGTTAAATAGTTGAACCTCTCGGACAAATTTTTTATTGCATTCCATCCGAATAGTTGCGAAATCACACAAAAATTCGATCAATTATGCTATTTGGCTCCCAAAATATTTGGGTGATGCCATTCCATTATGTGGCATCTGACATGACAGCTGACATAACAACTGACATAACAAATTTTAACCAAAAAAATTAATTATCCAATTTTTTTAAAGTAAAGGTTAATGTTAGCATTAATATTAAAGTTAATATTAATATTAAATTTATGTTAATATTAATTTTAATGTTAGGGTTAATTTTAATTTTATTGTTAAGGTTAATCTTAATTTTAATTATCATGTTAATTTAATATTAACGTTAAAATTTGGCATGTCAGCAACCATGTCATATGTCACATATTGGAAGACGCTATCATCCAAAATTTTTGGAAGCCAAATAGCATTTTGATATTCGATAGCAACAGAACTACAAAAATCATTTTCGAAATCCGCCTAATATATATAGTCATGGTAGGAATAAAAGACCTACCATATATACTTTTACGATTCTCATCTCCAATCGCATTTACATTTCCACAAAAAAGAAAATATTTATGTAAGAAACTACTTAATTAGACTTACTTTATTCTTATGGCGTAACCGTCAATAAGGAACTATCACCTGCCATGACACACTTAATCTTTTTCCAACCCAATATTGGTATTCTAGACTCTACGTTGACGTCGTCTCATGTGGTGGAGAAAGGAACTATCACCTCCAACGACACACTCTACGTCGTCGTCTCATGTGGTGGAGATCCTATTCATTTAAAAAGACGCAACTTATGACACGTCCCGGTTCCGTAGAATCGGTCGTCCATGCTAGGACGTGATGCTACGCGAGCCTATGTTGCTCCTGCTCAAGGCGAATACCTGAAACGGCCGATTATAAATTAAACAACGGGGACGTCGCGCAAAGGTCCCAAGCAGAAGCATTGAAAAACAAAGGATCGAAACACAAGTATTCAAACAAAATTATCACTTTAATTGATAAGCAACAGAATTACAAGTTGGCTCGAAGCCAGATCACAAACACTCAACTCACACTTCCTCACAATACAATTTCACTCTTGCTCCCTCTCCCTCTCTCAATTACAATGATATCATGCCCGAAGGCTTACAACTTGTGGATTCTACAGAATGCGATGTCCATACATTATGTCCCGTATAAGTGGTGTCTTCAACGCGGTCGCGTACCTCGAAACGCCAAGGAACTCCATGCCTCGGCGCGTCCAAGCGGACTCCGCCTCGAACGATCAAGTACCTGTAACCAGCATACAAACTGGTGGGGTGTCTGTACACAACAGTACTGGTGGGGGCATTGCGCCCACACATACAAAATTAATACATTAATTTAGTGAGTGCGAACTGTCTAGCATTCCCGTGAGACTACGGGTGAGTCATTTTTCTTGACATCTTAGCGGAAGTGAGTCCTACGGACGATTGAACGGCCTGTCCAACTGTAGAATTTTTTTCTCCTCCATGCATGTATGTCATCTTATAACGATGCCCACAATATATAGTGTATGTAAACCAAAAATTTTATAGGGCAAAAAGATCTTTATCGGCAGAAAATCAATTCGCGGGCCTATTACGAACGGACAAACTGACGAAGATTTAAATTCTGAAGAAGTCCAAAATCAAATGGTTATACATGTATAATTCCTTTTATTACATTTTTTGAAAATATTTAAGGATTTTTCTTTTTGCAGAGAGAGAGAGAGAGAGAGAGAGAGAGAGAGAGAGAGAGAGAGAGAGGAGTCCTGCCGACATTATCATGTGGCTGAACTCGATCCATTTCGATTATGTGAGACTTTATTAATATATTGTTTGCATAAATTATAGATTGTCATTTATTTGTGGTTGACAATTGATAATTTATTGGACTAATGCGTTCTTTCCATTTGACTAGGCAAACCTAAGTGGCAGCACGCAAAGCTTTTGCCTATGCATAGACCTATAAATATAATGAATATAGTTTAAATATAAACAATAGTACATTATATACTTTTGGATTAAATTTTCAATTCAATATTGGAAATAGATTCCGCATCGTCGACTCACGTGGTGTAGACCCTTTCCATCAAGAGGTGCGACCAAAATGCAAAAAGCTTCCGTGCTTGGATTAAATAAATGGATCATTGGGGGAAAAAATAATTAATTCGACTCGAATAGTAACGGAATTACACAAAAAAGTACTTACATAGTAACCTAGCTACCTAATAAAGTCATGATAGGAATAGACAAAAACAAGATGCATGCTTGATTTAATTGTGCAGCCGCACTGAGGTCGGCAAGGCAAGGCAAGGCTTCCTTGCCTCACGTGGTGTTGACATTTTCCATCTGAAGGGGCACGACGCGACTAAAACACAAAATGACTTCATGTTTGGGTTAAATAAATGAACGTTTGGGACAAAGAATTAATTCGGCCCGAGTAGCTAGTAAGGAGATTAATTACATAAAAAAAGCACTTACAAACCTACTTAATACAGGCAAAAAGAACCTTTGGGACAAAGAAATAATTCTATTCGAATAGTAATGAAGGTACACGGAAAGCGTATATACAAACCTACCTAATACAGCTAGTCAAGATAGAAATAAACAAATTTGACTTAGTTGGAACCCGCATCCGCACTCGGCAACGCAAGGCAAGATAAGACTATTATATTTATTATGTTACGAGGGAGCGACTCATGTCGGACGGACGGGCACTGATTTAGCACATCATGAAGTCCATCACAGCCAATTGCCGAGTCGATCAATATGTGGCTGAACTCGATCTATTTCCATTATGTGAGACTTTATTAATATATTGTTTGCATAAATTGTTGATTGTCATTTATTTGTGGTTGACAGTTGATAATTTATTGGACTAATCCGTTCTTTTCATTTGACTAGGCAAACCTAAGTGGCAGCACGCAAATAATTTGCCTATGCATAGACCTATAAATATAATGAATATAGTTATAAATATAAACAATAGTACATTATATACTTTCTGGATTAAATTTTCAATCCAATAATGGAAATAGTTTCCGCGTCGTCGACTCATGTGGTGTAGATCATTTCCATCAAGAGGTGCGACCAAACACAAAAAGCCTCCATGCTTGGATTAAATAAATGAATCATTGGGGGAAAAAATAATTAATTAGACTCAAATAGTAACAGAATTACACAAAAAAGTACTTTCATAGTAACCTAGCTACCTAATAAAGTCATGATAGGAATAGACAAAAACAAGATGCATGCTTGATTTAATTGTGCACCCGCATTGAGGTCGGCAAGGCAAGGCTTCCTTGCCTCATGTGGTGTTGACATTTTCCATCTGAAGGGGCACGACGCGGCTAAAACACAAAATGGCTTCATGTTTGGGTTAAATAAATGAATTTGGGACAAAGAATTAATTCGGCCCGAGTAGCTAGTAAGGAGATTAATTACATAAAAAAGTACTTACAAACCTACCTAATATAGGAAAAAGAACCTTTGGGACAAAGAAATAATTATATACGAATAGTAATGAAGGTACACGGAAAGCACATATACAAACCTACCTAATACAGCTAGTCAAGATAGAAATAAACAAAATTGACTTAGTTGTGAACCCGCATCCGCACTCGGCAACGCAATGTCACGCCCCGATTCCGTAGAATCGATAGTCGTCCCCCGGGCGTGATGCCGTGCGACCTAAGTTGCGATCGCACAAGGCATAGTCATAAGGTTATCCGAAACACAACATCAAGTTAGAGTACGCAGAGAAATTGAATGACACATTTGAAATAGAAATAGACCTTTTCATTGATGATATAAAACTTTTACATGGACTCCTTTACAATCATTGCCGCGCGGGCTACAACATGACTCGACTTACAAAATGAACGCCGATGAGATAGTCGTTCCATACATTACATCCTTTTTACAAGCAAAAACCATTACACATTTCCACCTGCTATCGAGGCGAGTCGAGTCGTCATCTTCTTTTGGACTGAGTGCGGGTCTTCTTCAAAAGAAATCCAGAAAAAAGCCTTTACACGCGGACGAGGCTTCAAAAGGGTTCACTTCGCCTGAAGCTTTCAAGTGGCACGTCCTTCGTAGTCCGGGGTACCTGCGTGGAGAGCGAGGATCAGTACATTACACTTTGTACTGGTGCGTGGCTATTTAAGCTCCACGCTCTTATTTGGTTGAAGAGTTTATATGACTTAGAGTATGAATGTTTCTAACCATCCTAATGAATTTCAGACAAGCATATGACAAGCATAATGAAATTTATGTTGAAACTTACCCCCGGCGGCCCGTGCCGCGCCTTATGAAACTTACCATATTCTTCCCTGTCAATTGTTATCATTTCCATACCAAGTGCAATATTTCGTGTGTTGGTACTGGCTCCCAGAGCCATCGTGGACTCCTTTTTGCTTTTATTAGACGAGGCCCTTTCAGCACGAGTAGCGAGCCCCGCTGCAAGTCCTCGCCTAACGTTGTGCCCAGCACAGCTTATGAATATATTTCCTTCTTGGTCGCAACGGTCCCGTGGCCCCGGGTTGCCGTGCGGGAAAACTCTACCTTGTCGACAAGTTGTCCAATGACCGTGCAAAACCATTTTTCATCTTTTAGTTATTAAGACATAGCCTACATTCTCCTTTAAAACTCAATCATTTTACCGTGCCCGTGCCTTTGCATTTATACTTTCATTCGCAACAACACTATCGACTTTGCCTAAGAAGGGGGTCGAGAAGAGAAGGGTCAGCCACTCACCTTGAGTTTACTTCGGCAAGAGAACTTGCTGGTTGCGCTAGACGTCGCCTACGCGATTACCTGAAATCGCACAAGCAACCGATTAGAACACTGCATTATTCAAGGAGTTCGATAGGAAATGCGAGTTCGAAATGCAAGCCATGAAAACCATCGAAAATATTCACGAAAGCGCACTCAGAAAAAAAGCCAAAACCAACGCAAGCGGCGTGAAAAGCAGAGCAACGGGAGGTCTCTCCCGACTCAGCCGCAGAGTCAATCCTCGAGGCGCAGCCCGCTGAATATGGGACTTGGTTCCGAAGAAGACATTCCATAACGAGGAATGGGTCTTAATTCAACCGTTCCCGTTCGATCGACTCGGCCGATCCCGACCTATCGGTCCCGACCGAATCGATAGCGACAGTGTTACTTTCTCGCGCCCGTGGACAGAGTACGGGGCACGATGTAGGGACGGGGTACTACACGCAAGGCAAGATAAGACTATTATATTTATTATGTTACGAAGGAGCGACTCATGTCGGACGGACGGCAATGATTTAGCACATCATGGAGTCCATCCCAGCCAATTGCCGAGTCAATGATGTGGCTGAACTCGATCCATTTCCACTATGTGAGACTTTAATAATATATTGTTTGCATAAATTGTTGATTGTAATTTATTTGTGGTTGACAGTTGATAATTTATTGGACTAATCCGTTCCTTCCATTTGCCTAGGCAAACCTAAGTGGCAGCACGCAAAGCTTTTGCCTATGCATAGACCTATAAATATAGTGAATATAGTTATAATATAAACAGTAGTACATTATATACTTTCTGGATTCAATTTTCAATCCAATAATGGAAACAGATTTCGCGTCTACTCACGTGGTGTAGACCATTTCCATCAAGAGGTGCGACCAAAACGCAAAAAGCCTCCATGCTTGGATTAAATAAATGAATCTTTGGGGGAAAAAAAATTAATTAGACTCAAATAGTAACGAAATTACACAAAAAAGTACTTTCATAGTAACCTAGCTACCTAATAAAGTCATGATAGGAATAGACAAAAACAAGATGCATGCTTGATTTAATTGTGCACCCGCACTGAGGTCGGCAAGGCAAGGCTTCCTTGCCTCACGTGGTGTTGACAATTTCCATCTGAAGGGGCACAACGGGACTAAAACGCAAAATGGCTTCATGTTTGGTTTAAATAAATGAACGTTTGGGACAAAGAATTAATTCGGCCCGAGTAGCTAGTAATTGAACCTACCTAATACTGGCAAGAAGAACCTTTGGGACAAGGAAATAATTCTATCCGAATAGTAATCAAGGTACACGGAAAGCACATATACAACTTAGGAAATAATTCTATCCGAATAGTAATCAAGGTACACGGAAAGCACATATACAACTTAGTTGTGAACCTGCACCCGGCAAGGCAAGGCAAGATAAGACAATTATATTTATTATGTTACGAGGGAGCGACTCATGTCGGTCGGATGGGCACTGATTTAGCACATCATGGAGTCCATTATAGTCATGCTTAATATATGTATTTGTAGGTTCATGCAGTTTTCCGATGTGGGACTATATATTTAGTGAATGTGTCTTCTTCAACATGCATGCAGGTAGTTGCTATTTCGATAGGTCGTTAATGATATTTTTCTTGTCAAATAAAAAGCTATACTATTTATCCGACCGCCACCGTGGGTGGATGGATGGGATATTGAAGATGAAGTGGCCGGGAGCTAGGTATTTGAAGGTTGAGCTAAACATTTTCTCTCGGAGCTAGCTCATGTATATAATAATAAAAGAAAATGCATGCAGTTGGTTGGACCCGGCCGGAACGTGCTTGCTTAATCATTATAATTATTTACCACATAATTAGCCATATTATTTACAACATAAGACATAAGCCATAAGCCATGTTACTAATTAATTAATTATGAATGTAGGGTAGAATAATGTCAAAATTAACATATATAAATAACCAGGACAGGACAGGACGTGTTCCTAAATTTTGCTTTCTTCCTAGCTACTTAAGCATGGGATTATATATATAGCTTTTATTATATATACGTAAATGCACTTATGCACCATGCATGCTCCCGTACGTTGTACGCCGTAGCCGGCAAGATTTTATTAGGTTTAATCCTATTATGCATGCAAATGAATGATTAGCTAACTGTCAGTCTGTCTTATAAATACCACAACGCGCGGGAAGGCCACATATAGCCACTTCAACCATTTTCATACCGACCTCCTTCCTATATATAGCGATCGAGCGAGCGAGAGAGAGCGAGCGAGCGAGGAAGAAATGGCACATTTGGCTATTGTTCTACTTATAGGAGTACTCCTAGCATGCTCTACTACTCTTGGCTCTTGCTCCCGTTCCTCCTCCCTGTTACAATTACGAGGAGAAGGAGCATGTAGCCCCAGTGGCTACTTGCCAGGCAAGACTCACCATTGCAACACGGAGCACGATTCCGACTGCTGCAAGGCTGGCGAGAAGTACCCTCAGTACCAGTGCTCGCCACCTGCAACGGGTAACACACACGCCCATATGACCATTAACAGTTTTGCCAAAGGCGGGGACGGAGGTGGCCCCTCGGAGTGCGACAACAGCTACCACAGCGACGCTGAGATGGTCGTAGCTCTTTCAACCGGATGGTACAACCACGGTAGCAGGTGCCTCAAGAAAATCAGGATCAATGCCAATGGCAAGTCTGTTTTGGCCAAAGTCGTAGACGAGTGCGATTCTGTTCATGGATGCGACGCCGATCACGACTTTCAGCCTCCGTGTCCGAACAACATTGTCGACGCTTCTCCTGCCGTGTGGAAGGCACTAGGCGTTCCCAACTCCGATGTCGGTGATTTGGACATCACGTGGTCTGACGCGTGATTCATAAATCAATTCCATCCAAATTGTCCCTCGCTCCCATTCAAAAGTACTTACTTTGTAGCGAAGACGCTCTACTATGTATACGTCCCTACGATTTTTATTTAATTGTAGTCGAGAGGATCGAGTGGATGTGTGGGCTTCAAGCCTAATGTACACCTATATATGCATTATTCTATACTGTTTTGCTTCGAATCTCCGTTCACTTGTACATTTTCAAGAGAAGAAATATACCCGTATAAGAAACTACTTAATGTCCGAGCTCTCTAGCCTAGTGGTATTAGAGCGGACATCCGGAGGGGCCGGCAAGGTTCGAGCCCCAATTGTGTGTGTGCGTGTGATTTCAAAAAAAGAAACTACTTAATTGGGCTTACATTACTCTTCTTGCGTAACATTCAACAAAAGAACTACCAAATGCCAAGACACTTGAAATTTTTCCAACCAAATATTGGTAATGGACTCTACGTCGACGCCTCATGTGGTGTAGACCATTTTCATCTGAAAAGACACTGCTAAAATGCTACTAAAATACCAAAAAAAAAAATTCGTACTTGGGTTAAATAATTGAACCTCTCGGACAAATTTTTTATTGCATTCCATCCGAATAGTTGCGAAATCACACAAAAATTCGATCAATTATGCTATTTGGCTCCCAAAATATTTGGGTGATGCCATCTCCCATTATGTGGCATCTGACATGACAGCTGACATAACAACCGACATAACAAATTTTACCAAAAAATTAATTATCCAATTTTTTTAAAGTAAAGGTTAATGTTAGCATTAATATTAAAGTTAATATTAATATTAAATTTATGTTAATATTAATTTTAATGTTAGGGTTAATTTTAATTTTATTGTTAAGGTTAATCTTAATTTTAATTATCATGTTAATTTAATATTAACGTTAAAATTTGGCATGTCAGCAACCATGTCATATGTCACATATTGGAAGACGCTATCATCCAAAATTTTTGGAAGCCAAATAGCATTTTTGATATTCGATAGCAACAGAACTACATAAAAATCATTTTCGAAATCCGCCTAATATATTCATGGTAGGAATAAAAGACCTACCATATATACTTTTACGATTCTCATCTCCAATCGCATTTATATTTCCACAAAAAGAAAATATTTATGTAAGAAACTACTTAATTAGACTTACTTTATTCTTATGGCGTAACCGTCAATAAGGAACTATCACCTGCCATGACACACTTAATCTTTTTCCAACCCAATATTGGTATTCTAGACTCTACGTTGACGTCGTCTCATGTGGTGGAGAAAGGAACTATCACCTCCAACGACACACTCTACGTCGTCGTCTCATGTGGTGGAGATCCTATTCATTTAAAAAGGCGCAACTTATGACACGTCCCGGTTTCGTAGAATCGGTCGTCCATGCTAGGACGTGATGCTACGCGAGCCTATGTTGTTCCTGCTCAAGGCGAATACCTGAAACGGCCGATTATAAATTAAACAACGGGGACGTCGCGCAAAGGTCCCAAGCAGAAGCATTGTAAAACAAAGGATCGAAACACAAGTATTCAAACAAAATTATCACTTTAATTGATAAGCAACAGAATTACAAGTTGGCTCGAAGCCAGATCACAAACACTCAACTCACACTTCCTCACAATACAATTTCACTCTTGCTCCCTCTCCCTCTCTCAATTACAATGATATCATGCCCGAAGGCTTACAACTTGTGGATTCTACAGAATGCGATGTCCATACATTATGTCCCGTATAAGTGGTGTCTTCAACGCGGTCGCGTACCTCGAAACGCCAAGGAACTCCATGCCTCGGCGCGTCCAAGCGGACTCCGCCTCGAACGATCAAGTACCTGTAACCAGCATACAAACTGGCGGGGTGTCTGTACACAACAGTACTGGTGGGGGCATTGCGCCCACACATACAAAATTAATACATTAATTTAGTGAGTGCGAACTGTCTAGCATTCCCGTGAGACTACGGGTGAGTCATTTTTCTTGACATCTTAGCGGAAGTGAGTCCTAAGAACTGTCCAACTGTAGAATTTTTTCTCCTCCATGCATGTATGTCATCTTATAACGATGCCCACAATATATAGTGTATGTAAACCAAAAATTTTATAGGGCAAAAAGATCTCTTTATCGGCAGAAAATCAATTCGCGGGCCTATTACGAACGGACAAACTGACGAAGATTTAAATTCTAAAGAAGTCCAAATCAAATGGTTATACATGTATAATTCCTTTTATTACATTTTTTGAAAATATTTAAGGATTTTCTTTTTGCAGAGAGAGAGAGATGAGAGATAGAGGAGAGAGAGAGAGGGAGAGAGAGAGAGAGGGAGGGAGGAGGGAGAGAGCGGAGTGGGAAGGAGGGGAGGAGGAGGGGCGAGGGGAAGGAGAGGAGAGAGAGAGAGAGGAGTCCTGCCGACATTATCATGTGGCTGAACTCGATCCATTTCGATTATGTGAGACTTTATTAATATATTGTTTGCATAAATTATAGATTGTCATTTATTTGTGGTTGACAATTGATAATTTATTGGACTAATGCGTTCTTTCCATTTGACTAGGCAAACCTAAGTGGCAGCACGCAAAGCTTTTGCCTATGCATAGACTATAAATAATGAATATAGTTATAAATATAAACAATAGTACATTATTTTTGGATTAAATTTTCAATTCAATATTGGAAATAGATTCCGCATCGTCGACTCACGTGGTGTAGACCCTTTCCATCAAGAGGTGCGACCAAAATGCAAAAAGCTTCCGTGCTTGGATTAAATAAATGGATCATTGGGGGAAAAAATAATTAATTCGACTCGAATAGTAACGGAATTACACAAAAAAGTACTTACATAGTAACCTAGCTACCTAATAAAGTCATGATAGGAATAGACAAAAACAAGATGCATGCTTGATTTAATTGTGCAGCCGCACTGAGGTCGGCAAGGCAAGGCAAGGCTTCCTTGCCTCACGTGGTGTTGACATTTTCCATCTGAAGGGGCACGACGCGACTAAAACACAAAATGACTTCATGTTTGGGTTAAATAAATGAACGTTTGGGACAAAGAATTAATTCGGCCCGAGTAGCTAGTAAGGAGATTAATTACATAAAAAAAGCACTTACAAACCTACTTAATACAGGCAAAAAGAACCTTTGGGACAAAGAAATAATTCTATTCGAATAGTAATGAAGGTACACGGAAAGCGTATATACAAACCTACCTAATACAGCTAGTCAAGATAGAAATAAACAAATTTGACTTAGTTGTGAACCCGCATCCGCACTCGGCAACGCAAGGCAAGATAAGACTATTATATTTATTATGTTACGAGGGAGCGACTCATGTCGGACGGACGGGCACTGATTTAGCACATCATGAAGTCCATCACAGCCAATTGCCGAGTCGATCAATATGTGGCTGAACTCGATCTATTTCCATTATGTGAGACTTTATTAATATATTGTTTGCATAAATTGTTGATTGTCATTTATTTGTGGTTGACAGTTGATAATTTATTGGACTAATCCGTTCTTTTCATTTGACTAGGCAAACCTAAGTGGCAGCACGCAAAGCTTTTGCCTATGCATAGACCTATAAATATAATGAATATAGTTATAAATATAAACAATAGTACATTATATACTTTCTGGATTAAATTTTCAATCCAATAATGGAAATAGTTTCCGCGTCGTCGACTCATGTGGTGTAGATCATTTCCATCAAGAGGTGCGACCAAAACGCAAAAAGCCTCCCATGCTTGGATTAAATAAATGAATCATTGGGGGAAAAAATAATTAATTAGACTCAAATAGTAACAGAATTACACAAAAAAGTACTTTCATAGTAACCTAGCTACCTAATAAAGTCATGATAGGAATAGACAAAAACAAGATGCATGCTTGATTTAATTGTGCACCCGCATTGAGGTCGGCAAGGCAAGGCTTCCTTGCCTCATGTGGTGTTGACATTTTCCATCTGAAGGGGCACGACGCGGCTAAAACACAAAATGGCTTCATGTTTGGGTTAAATAAATGAATTTGGGACAAAGAATTAATTCGGCCCGAGTAGCTAGTAAGGAGATTAATTACATAAAAAAAGTACTTACAAACCTACCTAATATAGGCAAAAAGAACCTTTGGGACAAAGAAATAATTATATACGAATAGTAATGAAGGTACACGGAAAGCACATATACAAACCTACCTAATACAGCTAGTCAAGATAGAAATAAACAAAATTGACTTAGTTGTGAACCCGCATCCGCACTCGGCAACGCAAGGCAAGATAAGACTATTATATTTATGTTACGAAGGAGCGACTCATGTCGGACGGACGGGCAATGATTTAGCACATCATGGAGTCCATCCCAGCCAATTGCCGAGTCAATGATGTGGCTGAACTCGATCCATTTCCACTATGTGAGACTTTAATAATATATTGTTTGCATAAATTGTTGATTGTAATTTATTTGTGGTTGACAGTTGATAATTTATTGGACTAATCCGTTCCTTCCATTTGCCTAGGCAAACCTAAGTGGCAGCACGCAAAGCTTTTGCCTATGCATAGACCTATAAATATAGTGAATATAGTTATAAATATAAACAGTAGTACATTATATACTTTCTGGATTCAATTTTCAATCCAATAATGGAAACAGATTTCGCGTCGTCTACTCACGTGGTGTAGACCATTTCCATCAAGAGGTGCGACCAAAACGCAAAAAGCCTCCATGCTTGGATTAAATAAATGAATCTTTGGGGGAAAAAAAATTAATTAGACTCAAATAGTAACGAAATTACACAAAAAAAGTACTTTCATAGTAACCTAGCTACCTAATAAAGTCATGATAGGAATAGACAAAAACAAGATGCATGCTTGATTTAATTGTGCACCCGCACTGAGGTCGGCAAGGCAAGGCTTCCTTGCCTCACGTGGTGTTGACAATTTCCATCTGAAGGGGCACAACGGGACTAAAACGCAAAATGGCTTCATGTTTGGTTTAAATAAATGAACGTTTGGGGCAAAGAATTAATTCGGCCCGAGTAGCTAGTAATTGAACCTACCTAATACTGGCAAGAAGAACCTTTGGGACAAGGAAATAATTCTATCCGAATAGTAATCAAGGTACGCGGAAAGCACATATACAAACCTACTAGTCAAGATAGAAATAAACAAAATTGACTTAGTTGTGAACCCGCACCCGGCAAGGCAAGGCAAGATAAGACAATTATATTTATTATGTTACGAGGGAGCGACTCATGTCGGACGGATGGGCACTGATTTAGCACATCATGGAGTCCATCATAGTCATGCTTAATATATATTTGTAGGTTCATGCAGTTTTCCGATGTGGGACTATATATTTAGTGAATGTGTCTTCTTCAACATGCATGCAGGTAGTTGCTATTTCGATAGGTCGTTAATGATATTTTTCTTGTCAAATAAAAAGCTATACTATTTATCCGACCGCCACCGTGGGTGGATGGATGGGATATTGAAGATGAAGTGGCCGGGAGCTAGGTATTTGAAGGTTGAGCTAAACATTTTCTCTCCGGAGCTAGTGTATAATAATAAAAGAAAATGCATGCAGTTGGTTGGACCCGGCCGGAACGTTGCTTGCTTAATCATTATAATTATTTACCACATAATTAGCCATATTATTTACAACATAAGACATAAGCCATAAGCCATGTTACTAATTAATTAATATATGAATGTAGGTAGAATAATGTCAAAATTAACATATATAAATAACCAGGACAGGACAGGACGTGTTCCTAAATTTTGCTTTCTTCCTAGCTACTTAAGCATGGGATTATATATATAAGCTTTTATATATATACGTAAATGCACTTATGCACCATGCATGCTCCCGTACGTTGTACGCCGTAGCCGGCAAGATTTTATTAGGTTTAATCCTATTATGCATGCAAATGAATGATTAGCTAACTGTCAGTCTGTCTTATAAATACCACAACGCGCGGGAAGGCCACATATAGCCACTTCAACCATTTTCATACCGACCTCCTTCCTATATATAGCGATCGAGCGAGAGAGAGAGAGCGAGCGAGCGAGGAGGAAATGGCACATTTGGCTATTGTTCTACTTATAGGAGTACTCCTAGCATGCTCTACTACTCTTGGCTCTTGCTCCCGTTCCTCCTCCCTGTTACAATTAGGAGGAGAAGGAGCATGTAGCCCCAGTGGCTACTTGCCTGGCAAGACTCACCATTGCAACACGGAGCACGATTCCGACTGCTGCAAGGCTGGCGAGAAGTACCCTCAGTACCAGTGCTCGCCACCTGCAACGGGTAACACACACGCCCATATGACCATTAACAGTTTTGCCAAAGGCGGGGACGGAGGTGGCCCCTCGGAGTGCGACAACAGCTACCACAGCGACGCTGAGATGGTCGTAGCTCTTTCAACCGGATGGTACAACCACGGTAGCAGGTGCCTCAAGAAAATCAGGATCAATGCCAATGGCAAGTCTGTTTTGGCCAAAGTCGTAGACGAGTGCGATTCTGTTCATGGATGCGACGCCGATCACGACTTTCAGCCTCCGTGTCCGAACAACATTGTGGACGCTTCTCCTGCCGTGTGGAAGGCACTAGGCGTTCCCAACTCCGATGTCGGTGATTTGGACATCACGTGGTCTGACGCGTGATTCATAAATCAATCCCATCCAAATTGTCCCTCGCTCCCATTCAAAAGTACTTACTTTGTAGCGAAGACGCTCTACTATGTATACGTCCCTACGATTTTTATTTAATTGTAGTCGAGAGGATCGAGTGGATGTGTGGGCTTCAAGCCTAATGTACACCTATATATGCATTATTCTATACTGTTTTGCTTCGAATCTCCGTTCACTTGTACATTTTCAAGAGAAGAAAATATACCCGTATAAGAAACTACTTAATTGGGCTTACATTACTCTTCTTGCGTAACATTCAACAAAAGAACTACCAAATGCCAAGACACTCGAAATTTTTCCAACCAAATATTGGTAATGGACTCTACGTCGACGCCTCATGTGGTGTAGACCATTTTCATCTGAAAGACACTGCTAAAACGCTACTAAATACCAAAAAAAAAAAATTGGTACTTGGGTTAAATAATTGAACCTCTCGGACAAATTTTTTATTGCATTCCATCCGAATAGTTGCGAAATCACACAAAAATTCGATCAATTATGCTATTTGGCTCCCAAAATATTTGGGTGATGCCATCTCCTCATTATGTGGCATCTGACATGACAGCTGACATAACAACTGACATAACAAATTTTAACCAAAAAATTAATTATCCAATTTTTTTAAAGTAAAGGTTAATGTTAGCATTAATATTAAAGTTAATATTAATATTAAATTTATGTTAATATTAATTTTAATGTTAGGGTTAATTTTAATTTTATTGTTAAGGTTAATCTTAATTTTAATTATCATGTTAATTTAATATTAACGTTAAAATTTGGCATGTCAGCAACCATGTCATATGTCACATATTGGAAGACGCTATCATCCAAAATTTTTGGAAGCCAAATAGCATTTTTGATATTCGATAGCAACAGAACTACATAAAAATCATTTTCGAAATCCGCCTAATATAGTCATGGTAGGAATAAAAGACCTACCATATATACTTTTACGATTCTCATCTCCAATCGCATTTACATTTCCACAAAAAAGAAAATATTTATGTAAGAAACTACTTAATTAGACTTACTTTATTCTTATGGCGTAACCGTCAATAAGGAACCATCACCTGCCATGACACACTTAATCTTTTTCCAACCCAATATTGGTATTCTAGACTCTACGTTGACGTCGTCTCATGTGGTGGAGAAAGGAACTATCACCTCCAACGACACACTCTACATCGTCGTCTCATGTGGTGGAGATCCTATTCATTTAAAAAGACGCAACTTATGACACGTCCCGGTTCCGTAGAATCGGTCGTCCATGCTAGGACGTGACGCCACGCGAGCCTATGTTGCTCCTGCTCAAGGCGAATACCTGAAACGGCCGATTATAAATTAAACAACGGGGACGTCGCGCAAAGGTCCCAAGCAGAAGCATTGAAAAACAAAGGATCGAAACACAAGTATTCAAACAAAATTATCACTTTAATTGATAAGCAACAGAATTACAAGTTGGCTCGAAGCCAGATCACAAACACTCAACTCACACTTCCTCACAATACAATTTCACTCTTGCTCCCTCTCCCTCTCTCTCAATTACAATGATATCATGCCCGAAGGCTTACAACTTGTGGATTCTACAGAATGCGATGTCCATACATTATGTCCCGTATAAGTGGTGTCTTCAACGCGGTCGCGTACCTCGAAACGCCAAGGAACTCCATGCCTCGGCGCGTCCAAGCGGACTCCGCCTCGAACGATCAAGTACCTGTAACCAGCATACAAACTGGTGGGGTGTCTGTACACAACAGTACTGGTGGGGGCATTGCGCCCACACATACAAAATTAATACATTAATTTAGTGAGTGCGAACTGTCTAGCATTCCCGTGAGACTACAGGTGAGTCATTTTTCTTGACATCTTAGCGGAAGTGAGTCCTACGGACGACTGAACGGCCTGTCCAACTGTAGAATTTTTTTCTCCTCCATGCATGTATGTCATCTTATAACGATGCCCACAATATAGTGTATGTAAACCAAAAATTTTATAGGGCAAAAAGATCTCTTTATCGGCAGAAAATCAATTCGCGGGCCTATTACTAACGGACAAACTGACGAAGATTTAAATTCTGAAGAAGTCCAAAATCAAATGGTTATACATGTATAATTCCTTTTATTACATTTTTTGAAAATATTTAAGGATTTTTCTTTTCGCAGAGAGAGAGAGAGAGAGAGAGAGAGAGAGAGAGAGGAGTCCTGCCGACATTATCATGTGGCTGAACTCGATCCATTTCCATTATGTGAGACTTTATTAATATATTGTTTGCATAAATTATAGATTGTCATTTATTTGTGGTTGACAATTGATAATTTATTGGACTAATGCGTTCTTTCCATTTGACTAGGCAAACCTAAGTGGCAGCACGCAAAGCTTTTGCCTATGCATAGACCTATAACACTACCAAATTACAGTATTTTAGCGACGGCCATTTAGCGACGGAAATTTTCCGTCGCTATTACCGTCGGATCACCGACGGATTTCTGACGGAATACCGACGGAAAGCAGTGGACAATTTTTTTATTTTTTTATGTCCATATCCGTCGCTACGCCGTCGATAGGTCGTCGGCCAAGTAGCGACGGTTTTATATCCGTCGCTAGAACGTCACATATTTTGGCGGCAAAAGCCTAAAATATTGGCGCGAGATTTACTGACGACTTAGCGACGGAATAATCCGTCGCTAATTTTTGTACCCTAACTTAAATTGAACCGACGGGGGGGAAATTTTCATTCCCCCCAAAACACTCTCTCTCTTCCCTCTCCCTCTCTCCGACGATCTACCTCTCTCCGATCGGCGATCTCCCTCTCTCTCTCTAAGGTATGCTCTCTCTCCCCCCCTCTCTCTCTCTATCTCCCTCTCTCTCTCTCTCTTTTACGATTTGGGGAGTTGGGGGGCTGTCGTAGTGGTCGGAGAGGGTGTGGGGCAGGGGGGTTTCGGGTACGGGGTGGGGTGGTCGGGGCAAGGGTGGAGTGGGGTGGTCGGGGGCAGGGGGTCGGGGAGGGGGTCGGGCAGGGGTGGGGGGGTGGTCTGGGCAGGGGGGTTCGGGTAGGGGGTGGGGTGGTCGGGGCAAGGGTGGGGTGGGAGAGGGGGCAGGGGGGGTCGGGGAGGGGGTCGGGCAGGGGTGGGGGGGTGGTCTGGGCAGGGGGTGGGAGAGGGGGTCGGGCAGGGGTTGGGGGAGGGTCGGGCAGGGGTTGGGGGGGTCGGGGCAGGGGGGCAGGGGGTGGGAGAGGGGGTCGGACAGGGGTTGGGGGGGTCGGGGCAGGGGGGGCCAGGGGGGTGGGAGAGGGGGTCGGGCAGGGGTTGGGGGGGGGTCGGGCAGGGGTTGGGGCGGGGTCGGGGCAGGGGGGCAGGGGGGTGGGAGAGGGGGTCGGACAGGGGTTGGGGGGGGGGGTCGGGCAGGGGTTGGGGGGGGGGGGTCGGGGCAGGGGGGCGTAGGAGGGACTCTGGAGTCCCCGCGCAGGAGTCCTCCTCCTCCTCTCCCACAGACACACACACACACACGGACACACACACACAGACACACACACACGGACACACGGACACACAGACACACACACACACACAGACACACACACACACACACACACACACGGACACACACGGACATAGACACACGGATACACACACACACAGACATATATATATATATATATATATATATATATATATATATATATATATATATATATATATATATATATATATAGGCATAATTTTAAGTAATTTATTAATAATATATATATATACACACAGACACACGTCGTGAAGTCTAGTATATATATTTGATTAGCTAAGGTAGAAGTTTAGCCTAATTAAGGTTAGTTTTGACAGAGTTGACTTGGACTCCTAATTTGACCTAGGACTAGCCTAGTTGACCTATTTGTATTTCGATTGATATCATATGAATAGTTTGCCTAAGATTTGATTGGGTTGGTTTTAATGTGTGGGTAAATTAGTTTACCTTATTTTAGAGTATGACTACGTAGCTAGTGTGTAGAGTAGTATTTGGTTACTAGATCCTAGTGTAGAGTAGTATGTAGAGGAGTATGGCTACTAGTGATATATAGATATGTAGGTCCATGTGTATCTGTATCGGACTATCGCTATCGGTATCGAACTATCGCTATCGGTATCGGACTATCGCTATCGGTATCGAACTATCGGTATCGATCGAACTATCGATATCGGACTATCGCTATCGGTATCGGACTATCACTATCAGTATCGACCGTATATACTTAGTATCGGGCGTAGCGGATTAGTATCGATCAGTATATAGGTTTGGGTTAAGATCAAGGTTCAAAGTATCGGTATCGGAATAGTAGGCCGAATAGGAGGCCGAGATAGTCGAATGAGAAGAAGGGAAGAAGGGAGGAGCAGATGGGTCCAGAGCCATGGTGGAGGAGGAGAAGTAACATGAGAGCAGTTTCCGCCGTAACATCTCCTGGCTCTGCTGGCAACTGAAGTCCAGATACTACAAAGGACGATCCTTTGCTGAAATCGACTACAACATCCATCAGTTCAAGTTCATTCCTATATGAGTAGATTCCAATGCCATAGAAGCCATCAGTTTGTTGACCTTCCTCTATGGCATTGGAATATACTCATATAGGAATGAACTTAAACTGATGGGTGTTGTAGTCGATTTCAGCGAAGGATCGTCCTTTGTAGCATCTGGACTTCAGTTGCCAGCAGAGCCAGGAGATGTTACGGCGAAAACTGCTCTCATGTTACTTCTCCTCCTCTACCATGGCTCTGGACCCATCTGCTCCTCCTTTCTTCCCTTATTCTCATTCGACTATCTCGGCCTCCTATTCGGCCTACTATTCCGATATGCGTTTGATACGGTCTACCTAACCTATATACTGATACTAATCTGATACTCTCTGATATTAAGTACATCCGGCTTACTAGCTACGGTCTACCTAACCTATATACTGATACTAATCTGATACTCTCTGATATTAAGTACATCCGGCTTACTAGCTAGCGGATCCACCAGTTACATAATTATATACTAATTATGTTAGATTGTGATACTAAGTAGCCTCGTCGTAGGCCTAGCGTGTTATCCACAAGTTTAGTTTTTCTTACGATATGAGTATCGGTATCGGGCTATTAATTCTTATGTTTAGTTTGTCTTACGATACAGATATTCACATCAAATCGAGCATAAATCGTTACTTTGTTGATCGTACATAGATGTACAAACGACAACACGAGAGCAGAATTGGTGTGAGTGACGATTTTCAGGCAGGTGTGGAAGTATTTCTTAAGTATGCCATGAGCAAAACTCAGTACATGGACGATAACAAAATCAAGTGTCCATGTGTTAATTGTCACAATAGACGTTTCGAAGAAGTGATGACTGTGAGAGATCATTTGACCCATAAGGGTT
This sequence comes from Iris pallida, assembly GCA_029216955.1. Lineage (NCBI taxonomy): Eukaryota > Viridiplantae > Streptophyta > Magnoliopsida > Asparagales > Iridaceae > Iris > Iris pallida. The sequence goes on along the minus strand of JANAVB010004599.1, from coordinate 5,227,384 downwards.
TCGTACGTGATTACGGCCTGTGGTCATCGCAAGGTGAATTATATTCAGAAAGACAGGCTGCAGAAGCTGGTACTTATGCTTTTGATGATAATGCTGCAACGGATGTCCTCGAAGACGACGGATGCTCTGTGGATTATGGAGACATGCAGAACCTTGCACGAGATATGGTGTATGCTGCGGCAGGGCCTAATTTTGATCCGGAGGATCCTAATCCCGAGGCAAAGGAGTTCTATGATATGTTTAAGGACGCAGATACTCCTCTATATCCTGGTTGTGAGACTCATTCCGCACTGTCAGTGACGATGCGGTTGTTGAACATAAAGTCTGATTTTAACTTGCCACAAGCTTGCTATGATCGGATCACGTAACTAAGCCGATAGCGCCATACGCATTGAGCAAGGAAGATAGATTAATAATCTGCAAGTGGATATCTACTTTAAGATTTCCCGACGGCTATGTGTCGAATTTGTCTAGATGCGTTGATCTCAATGAACGCAAGCTAACAGGAATGAAGAGTCACGACTGCCACGTGTTTATGGAAAGATTACTGCCCATTGCGTTGAGAGAGTTGTTGCCTTCTGCTGTATGGGTTCCGTTGGCCGAGCTGTCTACATTCTTCAGGGATATCTGTTCAACTAAGCTCACGGTGCAACATATGATACAACTTGAGGAGAAGATTGTCTTAACAATTTGCAAGTTAGAGAAAATATTTCCACCGGGTTTCTTCGACAGTATGGAGCATCTACCGATTCATCTAGCATACGAAGCCCGTGTCGGTGCATCTGTTCATTATCGATGGATGTACCCCTTTGAAAGGTAAATAAAAATCGATATAATTTAAGTGGATTTTACAATTCATTGTTAATTCTCAAGATAATTTGTCTCTCTAGGTATCTACATCATCTAAAGAAGAAAGTTGGCAACAAGGCTCATATAGAGGCTTCGATATGCGAAGCATATCTTATCGAGGAGGTGTCAAACTTTTGCTCCATTTATTTCGATACTCATGTTGAGACAAATCGAAATAGACCTCAAAGGAATGACGAAGACGTTGAGGAAGGAGGTATATTCAATTTAAGGGGCAAGCCTATTGGGGCTAGTAAGAAACGGTGGTTGAGTGACGATGAGTATGATGCCGCTCACCGATATGTCTTGTTAAATTGTGACATACAAGAAGTGAGAGATTTGGAGAAGTAAGTGACTACACCTCGTTATAATCTCTAATTTGGTGAGGTAAGTGACTACACTAATTTTTATTCTCTCTAACAGTGTATTTAGAGATGAAGTCAAAATAAGGACACCCGATATTACCGATGAGGGACTTCAAAGAGAGGTTGATTTTACCTTTCCGTCATGGTTTCGAGATTACGTAAGTAACTGAGATAATATGTTATGCGGCTACCATTTAAATATATATATGCAACTAAAACATTTAAAGTTTACAGGTTTTATTAGCTGAACCAAGTACACTCACAAATGAGAGCATTCGTTATTTGTCATTGGGACCGAAGAAGCATGCAAAGACTTGGCCCGGCTATGTCGTTAATGGCTTCAAGTTTAAGACAACTCAACATCCTATAAATGCCGAATTTCTCAATGACGGCTTCAGTACGAAGGATTCTGGTGTTTGCATAAGAGGCACAATCTATGACGACGAGCCAGACTTTGACTATTATGGAGTGCTTCGGGATATTGTAGAATTACAATATAGTGCCCCATTTGATATGCATATTGTTATGTTCAAATGTGAGTGGTTCGATACGACACCAAATATCGGTTGGAGAATCGATAAACAATTTGGATTTGTCGATATAAATCATCGCAGGAGGTATAGAGGGTCCGACACGTTTGCGATAGCAAGTCAGGCTGTTCAAGTCTACTATACAAGCTACCCAAGGCGTCGTAGAGATCGCTTTGACTGGTGGGCAGTATGCAAGATTAAATCTAGAAATACATTCAACGTTGGAGACCCAGCATACCAAGAGGACCAGATCGAAAAGCCCCAATACTTGGGACAACAGTCTTGTGACATGGATGTTGAATTAGAGGTTGATATACCTCTTGCTGATGAAAATAGAGGGGAGGAAGAGGTTGATATACAAGACTTAGATGTCAACCAGGGGAGAAAGAGGCGTCTTGTCCCAAGTATTGAGACTGAAGAAGAAGAAGAAGAAGAAGAAGAAGAACTTTATGAGGATGAGGATGAGGATACAGATGAATTCGACGATGAGGATGAGGATGATGATGATGATGAGGCCGAGGCCGAGGAAGAGGACGATGACGATGATTAAATATCGCTATATTTCAGTTGTATCTTGAAGCACCCAATATCTAGTCTCGAATCCTAAATTACCCTACTACATTTGGATTTACAATTACAAGTCTAGTGGAACACAAGATGCCCTTTCATCAAAAGTTACAAGAATTGTACTTTGTTGTATTGGTGCGTGATTTTATCAGATTTTGTGTATCTAGCTTTTATTCGTACTTCACTTCTGATTGTAATATTTATTTCAGTTTGGGATATTTGCGTATTATTGTATGAGTTTCTTTTTGTAGATGGCACTCCTAGGCCTACTCGTCTGGGCGGCACTCATCGCCCTGCTGCTGGTATGGATATGTTTAGTTTTATATTCATTTATAAATCTATGTTGTCGGTATTTTGTTTATGTGTTCTATTTACAGGGCATGGTTGCGAGCACCCGTACTGGTGGTGCTGGCCGTGGTCGTGGTGGTGGCGGCGGCGGCGGCGGTGGTGATGGTGGTCGTGGGCTGGGCGTGGGCGTGGTGGTAGCGGTCGTGGTCGCCAGCCGCATTCCCCGGATGTGACCTCCGATCCCGACTTGGAGAGCCCGGACACAGGCTCTTCCCGCCGTCATTCTTCCTCGGTGCCACCGACATCGTCGTCGAGGCCTGTGACTCCATCCGCTAGCGGATCCGTTCTGCCACCGGATGTACCAGCGGATGCAGCAGCAGAAGCAGCAGGGGGCCCAGCAGTTACTGCAGGGTGGGCCTCGGAGTACCCCGGGATTCAGTTTCATCCTATTACCGGGGAGTACATGTGCGGACCCGCGGATCCCCCGACGCCACCAGAGAGGCTGGTGGGCGAGTTCCGACGAGAGCTATGGCCCGCTGGTGAATCGTGAGTAAATTTAAGTTAATTTATTAAATTTGTTTCATTTATTCAAGTTAATAATCCAGTCGTTGCTTCTTTATAGATTTTTCCCGTAGGATGCTGCCCGGATTCTAGGGCGCATTATCCGGGATAACTACCATGGCCCCTACCTCAATTTTTTTGAGGTGCCTCAGGACATAAAGTACGTCTGGCTCGACGAGATGAGGGTATAAATCCGTCGGTGAATTATTAATTATTCTTTAAATTATTAAATTTTTTATTACGTGATATTTGAATTTGTATGTTAGAGGACGTTCTGGTGGCCCCCCATCGCGAGGAGGCGATCCGCAGGACCTACAAAGCCGCCGCCGGGAAGAAGATACGGGATGTGGTGTTCGACCTTCGTACGACGCATACGAGGAAGGACTGGATCCGGGCGGAGTACTATGAGCAGATGTTGGAGAAGATGGATACTCCGCAGTTCAAGCTGAAATCGGAGAAAGCTAAGGCTAATCGACAGGCCGCGGGTCTGCATACGGGGGGATCAAGGCCCCACGCATCGACGCGTGCAGATTTGATGAGATAGCGCAAATTCAAATTTATTCTATTATTTAATTTCGTACTGTTAATATACGAAGTTAATTAAATTCTACGTATGCAGGCCCAACGGGCGGTGAAGCAGGGGATAGAGGCGGAGACGGTCACCGCTCACGATGTATTCGTGCATACGCACAAGAGGCGGAAAGACGGGAGCTTCGTCGACGCGAGGGCCGAGGAGACTGATGTAAGTACTTACGTTTATGAGATTTATGTTAGAAATATTATTGTTAAGTTAATTAGATAAACTTAGGATTCAGACTATAACTTAGGGAAACATAGGATTTAGATTATAACTTAGGAAAACTTATAGTATAAACACATTCATTGGATAGGCTGCGTATCGTGAGGCACTTAGTCGGCTTGAGATCGAGCCCCCTTCCGAGAATGTCGGCGAAACGACGCCCACCCAGACGCACTCTTCTATGGCCGCTCGCTACGACGACGTGTTCGTAGAATCCGTCGGCGGCGTTAGGAAAGGGCGCGTCTACGACTTAGGTTCCATGGCGCCCTCGTTGCAGCCGTCCCCGAGATATCCACCGCCTCCGCCTCCTCCAGCGCCCTCGGTTGACGATGTGAGGGCGCAGCTTGCGACTCTGACCTCCGCGGTGTCAGATTTACGGGCGATAGTGTTGGGGCGCTATCCGTCTGCTCCCGGTCCGTCTGCTCCCGGTCCGTCTGCTGGTGCTCCCGGTTCATCTGGTGGTGCTCCCGGTCCGTCTACTGCTGCTGCCGGTGCTTCGGATCGACCTGGTCCTTCTTCTCCCGGACGGCTTTCGTTTAACCGCTCTGCAGACGCCCGCATCGTATCGGATAACACCATCTTGATGCTCCTTGACATGTTGTCGCCAGAGCAGCTACGCGCGCTTCCAGACCATGTCTTGTCCCAAGTGCCGGCACACACGGTGGAGGAGTACATACGCAAAACGGATACGGCGGCACGAGCACGAGACGATCCGACGGACGGGGTTTGATTTTGTTTATGTTGTTGGTTTTGTAGACATTTGGATACATTGTATGTTCGGATATTTTTTTTATGTCTGGATAATTTAATGTTGGATATTGGATATATTGTGTTGGTAATATTTTGTTGGATATTGGATACGTTGGATATTGGTGTCGGATATGGATATTTTGTATATGGATATATGGTGTTGGATATTGGATACGTTGGATATTCGTGTTGGATATGGATATATGGTGTTGTATATGGATATTTTGCATGTTTAATATTGTGTTGGATGTGTTGTATAAACAGGAAAGAGTCTGTTTGCAGTATTTTTTTTTCAAAAATTAGAAGTTAGCGACGGACTGGCGACCACTCAGCGACGGATAGTCCGTCGCTAACTGGAGAAACTGAGGTTAGCGACGGAGTGGCGACGTAAAAACCGTCGCTACCTGGAGCATTTCAATAAAGCGACGGATTGGCGACGGACGATCCGTCGACCTGGTGCTGTTTGATGTCCATAAATTTTAGCTTTCGCGACGGATTGGCGACTAACTTACGGCGGACTGGCGACAAAGTCCCGACGGACTATCCGTCGCTAACTGTAGGAATTTAATGTATCGACGGATTGGCGACGTAATATCCGTCGCTACCTGGAGAATTTTACATTGAGCGACGGTTTAGCGACGGAATGTCCGTCGACCTGGTTCTGTTTGATGTCCATAAATTTTGCAGTTAGCGACGGATGTTTTGTCGCTAATACGACGCTAATCCGTCGTACACCTCGGCGGATTAGCGACGGCATATCGACGACCTGCCGTATGGAAAATCTCTGATACGCTTTTACCGACAAATTTACGACGGATTAGCGACGGATATTGCGTATCAGAAAATCACTGATACGGTTTTGCCGACTCTTTAGCGACGGAGTTTTCCGTCGCTAACCCTATATCCTGATACATGTTTTGACGAAAGCTAGTCGGTAATCCGTCGCTATATATATTTAAATGCGCCGACGGTATTCCGTCGCTAAGTCGTCGCTGAGCGACGGAGTAGCGACGGATATGTTTTAGCGACGAGGTTATTCCCGACGGCTGTTTTACCAAAATATCCGTCGGTAATTCGTCGATATTTATTTTTGGCGACGGACTACCGACGGATAAGGCCGTCGGTAAATCCATGTATTTTGGTAGTGAATATAATGGATATAGTTATAAATATAAACAATAGTACATTATATACTTTTTTGGATTAAATTTTTAATTCAATATTGAAAATAGATTCCGCATCGTCGACTCACGTGGTGTAGACCCTTTCCATCAAGAGGTGCGACCAAAATGCAAAAAGCTTCCGTGCTTGGATTAAATAAATGAATCATTGGGGGAAAAAATAATTAATTCGACTCGAATAGTAACGGAATTACACAAAAAAAGTACTTACATAGTAACCTAGCTACCTAATAAAGTCATGATAGGAATAGACAAAAACAAGATGCATGCTTGATTTAATTGTGCAGCCGCACTGAGGTCGGCAAGGCAAGGCAAGGCTTCCTTGCGTCACGTGGTGTTGACATTTTCCATCTGAAGGGGCACGACGCGACTAAAATACAAAATGACTTCATGTTTGGGTTAAATAAATGAACGTTTGGGACAAAGAATTAATTCGGCCCGAGTAGCTGGTAAGGAGATTAATTACATAAAAAAAGCACTTACAAACCTACTTAATACAGGCAAAAAGAACCTTTGGGACAAAGAAATAATTCTATTCGAATAGTAATGAAGGTACACGGAAAGCGTATATACAAACCTACCTAATACAGCTAGTCAAGATAGAAATAAACAAAATTGACTTAGTTGGGAACCCGCATCCGCACTCGGCAACGCAAGGCAAGATAAGACTATTATATTTATTATGTTACGAGGGAGCGACTCATGCCGGACGGACGGGCAGTGATTTAGCACATCATGAAGTCCATCACAGCCAATTGCCGAGTCGATCAATATGTGGCTGAACTCGATCTATTTCCATTATGTGAGACTTTATTAATATATTGTTTGCATAAATTGTTGATTGTCATTTATTTGTGGTTGACAGTTGATAATTTATTGGACTAATCCGTTCTTTTCATTTGACTAGGCAAACCTAAGTGGCAGCACGCAAAGCTTTTGCCTATGCATAGACCTATAAATATAATGAATATAGTTATAAATATAAACAATAGTACATTATATACTTTCTGGATTAAATTTTCAATCCAATAATGGAAATAGTTTCCGCGTCGTCGACTCATGTGGTGTAGATCATTTCCATCAAGAGGTGCGACCAAAACGCAAAAAGCCTCCATGCTTGGATTAAATAAATGAATCATTGGGGGAAAAAATAATTAATTAGACTCAAATAGTAACAGAATTACACAAAAAAGTACTTTCATAGTAACCTAGCTACCTAATAAAGTCATGATAGGAATAGACAAAAACAAGATGCATGCTTGATTTAATTGTGCACCCGCATTGAGGTCGGCAAGGCAAGGCTTCCTTGCCTCATGTGGTGTTGACATTTTCCATCTGAAGGGGCACGACGCGGCTAAAACACAAAATGGCTTCATGTTTGGGTTAAATAAATGAACATTTGGGACAAAGAATTAATTCGGCCCGAGTAGCTAGTAAGGAGATTAATTACATAAAAAAAGTACTTACAAACCTACCTAATATAGGCAAAAAGAACCTTTGGGAGAAAGAAATAATTATATACGAATAGTAATGAAGGTACACGGAAAGCACATATACAAACCTACCTAATACAGCTAGTCAAGATAGAAATAAACAAAATTGACTTAGTTGTGAACCCGCATCCGCACTCGGCAACGCAATGTCACGCCCCGATTCCGTAGAACCGATAGTCGTCCCCCGGGCGTGATGCCGTGCGAACCTAAGTTGCGATCGCACAAGGCATAGTCATAAGGTTATCCGAAACACAACATCAAATTAGAGTACGCAGAGAAATTGAATGACACATTTGAAATAAAAATAAACCTTTTCATTGATGATAATAAAACTTTTATATGGACTCCTTTACAATCATTGCCGCGCGGGCTACAACATGACTCGACTTACAAAATGAACGCCGATGAGATAGTCGTTCCATATATTACATCCCTTTTTATAAGCAAAAACCATTACACATTTCCACCTGCTATCGAGGCGAGTCGAGTCGTCATCTTCTTTTGGACTGAGTGCGGGTCTTCTTCAAAAGAAAATCCAGAAAACAAGCCTTTACACGCGGACGAGGCTTCAAAAGGGTTCACTTCGCCTGAAGCTTTCAAGTGGCACGCCCTTCGTAGTCCGGGGTACCTGCATGGAGAGCGAGAATCAGTACATTACACTTTGTACTGGTGCGTGGCTATTTAAGCTCCACGCTCTCATTTGGTTAAAGAGTTTATATGACTTAGAGTATGAATGTTTCTAACCATCCTAATGAATTTCAGACAAGCATAATGAAATTTATGTTGAAACTTACCCCCGGCGGCCCGTGCCGCGCCTTATGAAACTTACCATATTCTTCCCTGTCAATTGTTATCATTTCCATACCAAGTGTAATATTTCGTGTGTTGGTCACTGGCTCCCAGAGCCATCGTGGACTCCTTTTTGCTTTTATTAGACGAGGCCCTTTCAGCGCGAGTAGCGAGCCCCGCTGCAAGTCCTTGCCTAACGTTGTGCCCAGCACAGCTTATGAATATGTTTCCTTCTTGGCCGCAACGGTCCCGTGGCCCCGGGTTGCCGTGCAGAGAAACTCTACCTTGTCGACAAGTTGTCCAATGACCGTGCAAAGACCATTTTTCATCTTTTAGTTATTAAGACATAGCCTACATTCTCCTTTAAAACTCAATCATTTTACCGTGCCCGTGCCTTTGTATTTATACTTTCATTCGCAACAACACTATCGACTTTGCCTAAGAAGGGGGTCAAGAAGAGAAGGGTCAGCCACTCACCTTGAGTTTACTTCGGCGAGAGAACTTGCTGGTTGCGCTAGACGTCGCCTACGCGATTACCTGAAATCGCACAAGCAACCGATTAGAACACTGCATTATTCAAGGAGTTCGATAGGAAATGCGAGTTCGAAATGCAAGCCATGAAAACCATCGAAAACATTCACGAAAGCGCACTCAGAAAACAAAGCCAAAACCAACGCAAGCGGCGTGAAAAGCAGAGCAAAGTGAGGTCTCTCCCGACTCAGCCGCAGAGTCAATCCTCGAGGCGCAGCCCACTGAATATGGGACTTGGTTCCGAAGAAGACATTCCATAACGAGGAATGGGTCTTAATTCAACCGTTCCCGTTCGATCGACTCGGCCGATCCCGACCTATCGGTCCCGACCGAATCGATAGAGACAGTGTTCCTTTCTCGCGCACCCCGTGGACAGAGTACGGGGCACGATGTAGGGACGGGACACTACACCATAACCAACTAAAAAAAAGTTTCGTCTTCAAAACTTAAGAATAGAACCTACCTCTACGAGAACAATGAAGGGAACTTCTCCTTCATTTCAGACTCAAGCTCCCACGTCAACTCCTCGACCGAATGGTTTCTCCAGAGGACGCGGACTAGAGGAATAGCACGGTTGCGAAGAAGTTTATCCTTGCGCTCCAAGATTTGTACCGGCTCTTCAACATATGATAGGTCCGCCTTCAGGTCCAGCTTGCCCAACTCTACCACATGCCCCGGATCGTACACGTACTTCCGCAATTGCGAGACGTAGAAGACGTTATGTACCTTTGACAATGCCGGCGGCAAGACGAGTTGGTAAGCTACCGGGGCGACTCGCTTCAATATTTCGAATGGGCCAACAAATCTTGGGCTCAACTTTCCTTTCTGTCACTCCCCGTTCCCGGAATGCGTATATTTATATATGAACAACTCATGTGTATTTATTTAGTATTTATCACGTATTATTCTGTATTTAAATTCTTTTAGTCTCATGTTAAATTAATTATCTGCTCTTTAAAATTTTCATGTTAATTAATTTCCTGCAATTTTATTTCTGCAATTATATTTCTGCAATTTTATTTCTTGTATTTTATTTGCTGCTTTAGTCTTATTGGGTTTCGGTTTGCTGAATCCCCTTAAACCCGGCCCAACACCCCACCTACCACCATCTTCCTATTTAAAGCTTCCATCTCTTTCTCTCTCCTCATTACTTCATTCTCACATTACTTCTTCTTCTTCTTCCTCTCATTTCTCTTCACCACCTACCAGCAGCAGGAGAAGGCAAGTGCAATCTTGCTTCTTGCTTGGAGAACCATTTTTATGGTTCATTTCCCTTCCTCTCATGATCCTGAGAGAGATTAGTTCTTAGCATTTTGGATTTCTACGGCTGGTTTTCTCTAGATCTAAGTTATAGTATTTCGGCTGTGCATGGGTTCTTGGTCCACCAATATTAGCGTGTATTTCTGGCACTGGAACAAGGCTCCATAGGACTTGGAGTTTGGGAGATGTTTCACGCACACGTTCTTACGTGCTCGCGTAAACATCAGCCCAGTCACGCACACGTTCTTACGTGTTTGCGTGTGTTTTCAGTCACGCACACGTCTTTACGTGTCTGCGTGTATTTTTAGTCACGCTCGTGTTCTTACATATTAGCGTGTATTTTTAGTCACGCTAACGTTCTCATGAGCGTGCGTGTATTTTCAGTCACGCACACATCCATGAGCGTGCGTGTATTTTAGTCACGCACATCCTTGCGTGCGTAGATTCCTTGTCACATTTTCACGCTCACTAGAGTCTGCGTAAATTTCCCTTCACGCTCACGCTGTGCTTGCTTGCGTGACTTTTCACGCTCACGCTTGCCAGCGTGTATCACTTTTCACGCTCACTATTCAAGCCCATTTTCCACGCTCATCCCAGCTAGACTTAGCGTGACTTGTTGGTCTTAAGCATAGACTTCTTGCGTGACTTTTAGCCTAAGCATAGATTTGTTGGCGTGACTTCTTGACCTGGGTGTTTTAATTGTCTTATAATTATTCATTTAGTGATGGCATGATAATTCTTCTATTATATCCTTACGCCTTTTTGCATGAACTTGATAAATCATGACATGTTAATATTGTAAATAAGGATTGTTGTGTAGATTGTGTCTTGTGTTTTGATTAATCCATGGATACCCAGTATGACTAGAACTTAATTCGGAGGAGTTATAGGCTCGACCCCATGTAATACTAATTGACTTTCATGCCTTGTCACCATTGATAAGGATTGTGACATTGACTAATAATTGATCATGCGTTCCTAGTTGGAACTAAGAGACTGGCTAGTCGTCTTATTGAATGAAATAAATGAGATACGTTCATGTAATGAACTATTGTACTCGATTAGCCGATCCCGAATATTGGCATACAGGCACATGCAGGCTTCAAAAGTAATTATTTATTATTTAATTTTCTATTTATCTTACAAAGACAGCATGTGTACTTTATGGTCATGGCATGATTATTCCGTGGTTAAATTGATTGTTGCATCACGCTATGTAAAACCTACAACCTAGCCGCACGGTATCGTTGTAGAGTTGCGCATATCGTACCCCATACGAAAGTACTCATTTGAACGACCATGATCCACGGCATGGAACTTCACTCAAAGTAGAGACCATTAAGTCAAATAAAATAACGATGGCATGGAGAGAATGGATTCCCAAGTTCTTACATGGCAGCCCCCTTGGGACTGTTAAGTGCCCGACAGGCCGGCTGGTTCCCACAGATACTGTAAATCTGTCACACGGACAGGGAACGGTATCTGCTTATATTATTGTACATGCTATAACGGCGGGCGTCCCGCTGGGACTCGTCTAACTACATGATTGGCACACATGATTGATTAGATAGACTAGCCTTGCTTGCACATAGTAAGAACTGAGGAATCCCTAATTGCATAATTCCAGGATAACTTGGGACTCATAATAGCAAGCCGTAGAATTTGATTGGCCGTTCAAGATAATTTATTTGTGTACTGTACTACTCTGTTACCTAACTAGGATGATCAGAATGTCAGGACATGATGGGCCAACTTCTGTCCTTGTTTGGTTGGGAGGTTGGTTCGAAGTGTCGTGATGTGAGGTGAATCCTAGTAGCAAGCAGAGATCTATTATTATATTCTTTTACTTACTGGTTTATGTCCTTCATATCGTCCTTCCTTGTGGTACTTGCTATTAGAGGTCTAACCTCTCTGGCTTTGCATGGCCAGATTTAGAGCCGGTTCCCGAGGATCCAGCGTACTTCTACCTCCAAGATGGTCAATACTAGAGGCATGATTGCAGGAGGACTCGAGTGGGTTTCCTTACTTCACCGCTCATTTTGTCATTTACTTTATACTTAGCCGTTTGGCACCGACATGTTGGTCGGATTGTCTTGTACTTACTTTTACATGATTGTAATTAAGTCAGACTGCAGCTGATAACAATTATGTATACTTGCTATATCATCTGGCTATATTTTGTAAAGCCAGATCTCAAGAACATTTTGACTGAGCGTTTGGGATGCCTTACTGCTTTATCTTACATGTTCTCTATTACTGTTTCCTTGTTTGAATGATTGAGACAATAGATGTAAAATGACCATAGTAAGACCTTTATGTAGTATGCACCCCCTCGTCTGGTTAGACAGCATTGATCGTATTATACGGTATTCATCTACCCGTAATACGTAGCTGGCTGAGTCATTCTCCCGCTCTCCAGTATTCTGGTTCTGGGGCGTGACAAGATTTTAGTGGTGGCCCATGCAGGTCTGATTTCAGACTTGTGGGGTGTTTTGATTTATAGGATGTCTCAATCACACATGTTTCTCCTTGATCTCCTGATTCGTTATTCTCAACTCTTGCTTGACATTCCGATATCCTTTGACTTCATTGATCCTTCATGTCCGGTCGTTTGATTGTTCTCTTGTCCCTTTTCTTAGGGGCACCTCGTCCGCACCTGTTAGAGCTGGACAACCGCAGGAGCAACATGGACCACCTGACCCGGTTGGTCAGCAACAAGGGCCAGTACTGACTCAAGAGGCTACCGTGGAAGAAGTGATAGTGGAACCAGTTGCTGGATCGCAGTATCCGGATGTTCCACCACCACCGACAGTTCCACCTACCCAAGTGGACACACCAGCCCTTCTGGAGATCATGAGAGGAATGATGGCTACTCAGCAACATCAGATATTGGCCCAGCAACGCATGCACACTCAGCTACAAGAGCAGAATGTGCTGCTTAACCAAGGATTGCAGACAGTATTGGAAAGAGGGGCAAGGCCAGATTCAGGAGCATCAGCCAGGTTTTGCAAGTACAACCCCCGCCGTTTCGAGGGCACGGAGGATGCCATTTTAGCAGATGCATGGCTTAAGGATATGGAGGCTATTCTGACAGCAGCTAAGGTGCTGGCAGAAGAACGTGTGGATCTAGTGAAGTTGTTACTTCAGGATCTCGCACGTGATTGGTGGGAATCAGAGGAAGTGGGCATTAGACGTCCTGTGGCTTGGGACGATTTCACTACAAGATTCAAGACTAAGTACTATGGAGTTGTGGCACAGTTTGAGCTACAACAGAAGTTTATCAGCCTCAGGCAGGCTGGCAAGACTGTAGATGCTTATGCAGCGGAGTTCTGCAGATTGAGTAGATTTGCCCCAGAGATGGTAGCAACAGAGAGCCAGAGGGCCATGAGGTTTCAGCAAGGGTTTCATCTTGAACTCTTGCAATTGATAGAGGAGCACAATTACCAAACTTTTGACGAAGTATTGACAGCGACTCGAAGGCATGAGATCACCATACAGAGGCTTACAGTAAGGACTGGGGGTCAGAAGAGATCCCACAGTCAGATTGAAGGAGGAGGGGGAGCAGCGCCCCGAGCAACAGCACCATCCACTGGCATTCGTATCCACGATGTGGCGATACGGGGACCAGCACCACCCAGGCAGCAGCAGCAATAGCAACAGAGGAAGAACCAGCAACCCCCGGCAGGCTGCACTTATTGTGGGAAGATGGGACACACTAGAGATGTGTGTCGGACATTGAATGGACTATGTCTGATATGTGGAAATCCAGACCATCGGGTTACCACATGTCCCATGAATTCGAGGTCAGGAGGACCAGGACAGCAGTTTCCTGCTCTGCCAGCACCAGGGGCAGGCCAGTATCGAGGACCAGCAGTGGCAGTAAGGCCGTTGGCACAGCGTCCATTAGTACCGCAGGCTCAGATGTTTCGGCAGCAGGGACCGCCGATGCAGCAACACCAGCATAGACCACCCCAGCATCATCAAGGAAGGGGCCAGCAGCAGCATCAGGCTAGGCCGCAAAATGAAAATCAGCAAGGAGGTCGAGGGCAAGCGTTCACTTTGTCCTTGGAGGAGGCATTGGCATCGGAAGATGTTGTGGCAGGTAACATTCTCGTCGCCTCATATCCCGCAGTAGCATTGTTTGATTCGGGAGCATCCCATTCATTTATATCTGCACAATTTGCGACACGACTAGGAATGGAGTTCGAGGCATTGCCAGGGAGGTTGAATATACTCACTGGTAATGGGCTCGTAGGGGTTAGTAGAGTTATTCTAGCGTGTAGCATTGTAGTTTGCGGGCATTCTTTACCTGCCCGGTTGATAGAATTTCCTGTTGGAAATTTCGACGTTATCTTAGGCATGGACTGGCTGAAAGACAGTCATGCGACAATAGATTATCGTAGAGGGAGTGTATCTTTTGATATTCCAGGCATGAAGAGATTCACCTTAGTCAGATCAGAGGCAACTCAACCAGAGCAGGGAATAGTAGCGGCAATGGAAGAAGTTCAGATCCCGAAGGTAGTCGATGAGTTTCTAGACGTATTTCCTGAAGAACTTCCAGGACTTCCACCGGTTAGAGATATTGAGTTCAGCATAGAATTAGCACCAGGAACTAAACCGATATCAGATCGAGTTTACAGAATGGCAGATTCAGAGCAGGCCAAGGTATATCAGCACATAGAGGAACTGAAGGAGAAGAAATTCATCCAAGCTAGCGTGTCACCATGGGCAGCACCAGTGGTACTTGTGGGAAAGAAGGATGGGTCATCCAGATTGTGCATTGACTACAGGAAGCTTAACGCGGCAACAGTGAAGAACAAGTACCCATTACCCAGGATCGACGACTTATTTGATCAGTTGAGCAAGGCTAGAGTTTTCTCCAAGATAGATCTTCGTTCGGGGTACCATCAGGTGAGGGTTCGGAAGGAGGATATTCCCAAGACAGCATTTAGGTCGAAGTATGGGCATTACGAGTTCTTAGTAATGCCGTTTGGTTTGACCAATGCTCCAGCAATATTCATGGATTTGATGAACCGCATCTTTATGCCATACTTAGACCAGTTTGTCGTTGTGTTTCTTGACGACATACTCGTGTACTCTGCTAGTGAAGAGGAGCATGAAGACCACCTCAGGAAAGTGTTGCAGGTTCTGAGAGAGAACCAGTTGTATGCCAAGCTCAGTAAGTGTGAGTTCTGGACGGATCACATTTCATTTTTGGGTTATATCATATCAGGAGCTGGAGTAGCAGTAGATCCCAAGAAGGTAGAAGCGATAGAGAGTTGGCCAGTACCCAAGACCGTAGCAGATGTGCAGAGTTTCTTGGGATTGGCAGGATATTACAGAAGGTTTGTGTCAGATTTTGCAAGGCTTTCAGCGCCCATGACCCGCTTGACCCGGAAGGATGTGCCATTTGATTGGTCGACAGAATGTCAGGCATCATTCGAGACTTTGAAGCAGAAGTTGATATCAGCACCTATTCTTACGTTGCCAATTGGACCCGGAGGTTTTACAGTATATTGTGATGCGTCAGGTAAGGGACTTGGATGTGTCCTTATGCAACATGGAAAGGTGATAGCATATGCATCTAGGCAGCTTCAGGACCACGAGAAGAATTACCCAACTCATGATTTGGAGTTAGCAGCAGTAGTGTTTGCTCTGAAGTTATGGAGGCATTACTTATATGGTGACCGAGTGGAGATGTACACAGATCATAAAAGTCTGAAGTACATCTTTACTCAGAAGGAGCTGAACATGAGGCAGAGAAGATGGTTGGAATTGATCAAGGATTATGACGTGGAGCTTCAGTATCATCCAGGCAAGGCTAATGTAGTAGCAGACGCTCTTAGCAGGAGAGGCGGCGTATTTAAGTTGACAACACAGAGGCATATCTTAGAAGACCTTCAGGAGATGGGCATCGAGGTTATACTTCCTAGTGATGTAGGAGTTCTAACTAGTCTACAAGTTCAATCTGACTTGGTAGATAGGATCAAGACAGCTCAGGCACAGGACCCAAGGATTCAGAAGCTTAGGACAGAATGTGAGTCAGGGCTCAGGAAGGAGATGAGGATTCACGAAGATGGTACACTTAGGTTCGGATCGCGTTTATGTGTGCCTAGTAGAGATATCAGACAGAAGGTCATGGCAGAAGCTCACAGTTCTCAGTATTCTATTCACCCTGGAGGGACCAAGATGTATCAAGATATCAAGCAGCATTTCTGGTGGAACGGAATGAAGAGGGAGATAGCTAGATTTGTTTCCCGTTGCTTGGTATGTCAGCAAGTGAAGGCAGAACAGCAGAGGCCAGCTGGGTTATTGCAACCGCTTCCTATTCCGGAATGGAAATGGAAGCATATTACAATGGACTTTGTGACCGGTTTACCAAGATCGCCAAGTGGTAAAGATGCTATTTGGGTGATAGTAGATCGGCTTACGAAGGTAGCATACTTTTTTCCTTTCAGAGTAGGACAATCTACAGAAAAGTTAGCAGAGTTATATATGCAACAGATAGTCAGGCAGCATGGAGTCCCTGTCAGTATTGTGTCAGATCGAGATACCCGCTTTACATCACATTTCTGGAAGAGTTTACATCATAGTCTGGGTACCAAGTTAAGATTTAGCACGGCCTACCATCCGTAGACGGATGGGCAATCAGAAAGAACGATTCAGACTTTGGAAGACATGTTGCGAGCTTGCACTCTAGATTTTGGAGGGTCTTAGGAGAGCCACCTACACTTAGTTGAGTTCTCATACAATAATAGTTATCAAGCCAGTATCCAGATGGCGCCATTTGAAGCACTATATGGTAAGAAGTGCAGATCACCGCTTGCATGGGATGATATCGGAGAGAGGAAAATGTTAGGCCCAGAAATGATTGTTCGGACGGTTGAAGTGGTTAAGGGAATTAGAGAGCGACTTCGTGTTGCGCAGGATCGGCATCGTCATTGGGCGGACCAGCATCGTAGGCCGTTAGAATTCTCTGTTGGGGACCATGTATTCTTGCGGATCTCACCTACTCGTGGGGTCATCAGATTTGGCGTTCGCGGGAAATTGAGTCCGCGGTACGTGGGCCCATTCATTATCCTTGATCGGATAGGCGATGTTGCTTATCGTTTATCCCTCCCACCTTCGTTACGAGAGGTGCATGACGTGTTTCATGTATCTCAATTACGTAGGTATGTATCGGACCCAAGTCATGTCCTCGATCATTCTGAGCTGGTTGTTGGTACCAACCTGTCTTACGAGGAACAGCCTGTGTCCATTTTGGATCGAAGAGAGAAGATACTCAAGAACCGAACAATTAGTCTTGTCCGTGTTGCTTGGGGTCATCACTCTTTGGGAGAGTCAACGTGGGAACGTGAGGATGATATCCGATCACGGTATCCACACCTGTTTGACTCACAAGGTATATCTCTTTCTGTATACCTTGATTGTCTTGATTTCTCATGCTTATCGCCTTATGGATAGAACTACCTGATATCGTAGATTGATGGATTTACTTATATAGTACTTGCTTTTGATATGGTAACAATGATTGCTTGCTCACTAGAATTGCTTGTATTAGTTTAGCTCTGATATTTCTATCCGGCTTAGATTTGAAATTCCGAGGACGGAATTTTTCTAAGGTGGATAGAGATGTCACTCCCCGTTCCCGGAATGCGTATATTTATATATGAACAACTCATGTGTATTTATTTAGTATTTATCACGTATTATTCTGTATTTAAATTCCTTTAGTCTCATGTTAAATTAATTATCTGCTCTTTAAAATTTTTATGTTAATTAATTTCCTGCAATTTTATTTCTGCAATTATATTTCTGCAATTTTATTTCCTGTATTTTATTTGCTGCTTTAGTCTTATTGGGTTTCGGTTTGCTGAATCCCCTTAAACCCGGCCCAACACCCCACCTACCACCATCTTCCTATTTAAAGCTTCCATCTCTTTCTCTCTCCTCATTACTTCATTCTCACATTACTTCTTCTTCTTCTTCCTCTCATTTCTCTTCACCACCTACCAGCAGCAGGAGAAGGCAAGTGCAATCTTGCTTCTTGCTTGGAGAACCATTTTTATGGTTCATTTCCCTTCCTCTCATGATCCTGAGAGAGATTAGTTCTTAGCATTTTTGATTTCTACGGCTGGTTTTCTCTAGATCTAAGTTATAGTATTTCGGCTGTGCATGGGTTCTTGGTCCACCAATATTAGCGTGTATTTCTGGCACTGGAACAAGGCTCCATAGGACTTGGAGTTTGGGAGATGTTTCACGCACACGTTCTTACGTGCTCGCGTAAACATCAGCCCAGTCACGCACACGTTCTTACGTGTTTGCGTGTGTTTTCAGTCACGCACACGTCTTTACGTGTCTGCGTGTATTTTTAGTCACGCTCGTGTTCTTACATATTAGCGTGTATTTTTAGTCACGCTAACGTTCTCATGAGCGTGCGTGTATTTTCAGTCACGCACACATCCATGAGCGTGCGTGTATTTTAGTCACGCACATCCTTGCGTGCGTAGATTCCTTGTCACATTTTCACGCTCACTAGAGTCTGCGTAAATTTCCCTTCACGCTCACGCTGTGCTTGCTTGCGTGACTTTTCACGCTCACGCTTGCCAGCGTGTATCACTTTTCACGCTCACTATTCAAGCCCATTTTCCACGCTCATCCCAGCTAGACTTAGCGTGACTTGTTGGTCTTAAGCATAGACTTCTTGCGTGACTTTTGGCCTTAGCAAAGATTTGTTGGCGTGACTTCTTGACCTGGGTGTTTTAATTGTCTTATAATTATTCATTTAGTGATGGCATGATAATTCTTCTATTATATCCTTACGCCTTTTTGCATGAACTTGATAAATCATGACATGTTAATATTGTAAATATGGATTGTTGTGTAGAATGTGTCATGTGTCTTGATTAATCCATGGATACCCAATATGACTAGAACTTAATTCTGAGGAGTTATAGGCTCGACCCCATGTAATACTAATTGACTTTCATGCCTTGTCACCATTGATAATGATTGTGACATTGACTAATAATTGATCATGCGTTCCTAGTTGGAACTAAGAGACTGGCTAGTCGTCTTATTGAATAAAATGAATGAGACACGTTCATGTAATGAACTATTGTACTCGATTAGCCGATCCCGAATATTGGCATACAGGCACATGCAGGCTTCAAAAATAATTATTTATTATTTAATTTTCTATTTATCTTACAAAGACAGCATGTGTACTTTATGGTCAAGGCATGATTATTCTGTGGTTAAATTGATTGTTGCATCACGCTATGTAAAACCTACAACCTAGCCGCACGGGTATCGTTGTAGAGTTGCGCATATCGTACCCCGTACGAAAGTACTCATTTGAACGACCATGATCCACGGCATGGAACTTCACTCAACGTAGAGACCATTAAGTCAAATAAAATAACGATGGCATGGAGAGGATGGATTCCCGAGTTCTTACATGGCAGCCCCCTTGGGACTATTAAGTGCCCGACGGGCCGGCTGGTTCCCACAGATACTGTAAATCTGTCACACAGACACGGAACGGTATCTGCTTATATTATTGTACATGCTATAACGGCGGGCGTCTCGCTGGGACTCGTCTAACTACATGATTGGCGCACATGATTGATTGGATAGACTAGCTTTGCTTGCACATAGTAAGAACTGAGGAATCCCTAATTGCATAATTCCAGGATAACTTGGGACTCATAATAGCAAGTCGTAGAATTTGATTGGCCGTTCAAGATGATTTGTTTGTGTACTGTACTACTCTGTTACCTAACTAGGATGATCAGAATGTCAGGACATGACGGGCCAACTTCTGTCCTTGTTTGGTTGGGAGGTTAGTTCGAAGTGTCGTGATGTGAGGTGAATCCTAGTAGCAAGCAGAGATCTATTATTATATTCTTTTACTTACTGGTTTATGTCCTTCATATCGTCCTTCCTTGTGGTACTTGCTATTAGAGGTCTAACCTCTCTGGTTTTGCATGGCCAGATTTAGAGCCGGTTCCCGAGGATCCAGCGTACTTCTACCTCCAAGATGGTCAATACTAGAGGCATGATTGCAGGAGGACTCGAGTGGGTTTCCTTACTTCACCGCTCATTTTGTCATTTACTTTATACTTAGCCGTTTGGCACCGACATGTTGGTCGGATTGTCTTGTACTTACTTTTACATGATTGTAATTAAGTCAGACTGCAGCTGATAACAATTGTGTATACTTGCTATATCATCTGGCTATATTTTGTAAAGCCAGATCTCAAGAACATTTTGACTGAGCGTTTGGGACGCCTTACTGCTTTATCTTACATGTTCTCTATTACTGTTTCCTTGTTTGAATGATTGAGACAATAGATGTGAAATGACCATAGTAAGACCTTTATGTAGTACGCACCCCCTCGTCTGGTTAGACAGCATTGATCGTATTATACGGTATTCATCTACCCGTAATACGTAGCTGGCTGAGTCATTCCCCCGCTCTCCAGTATTCTAGTTCTGGGGCGTGACACTTTCGTACCGAACCGGGAAACTCCACGCATAGGCATCACCTTCAGGAATACATGGTCGCCTTCCGAGAACTCGAGGGGACGTCGGTGCGTGTCGGCATAGGTTTTTTGTCGGCTTTGTGCTATCTTCAATCTTTCTCGTATCAACTTGACCTTCTGCATAGTCTGCTCCACCAGCTCCGGACCAAGTATCTGTCGTTCCACGACTTCATCCCAGCAAATGGGCGATCTACACTTTCGGCCATACAAAGCTTCATACGGCGCCATTTGGATATTGGACTGGTAGCTATTGTTGTATGCAAACTCGGCCAGCGGTAGATGGACGTCCCAACTTGACTTCAAGTCGATCGCACAGAGTCGCAACATGTCTTCGAGAATTTGGTTCACCCGCTCTGTTTGGCCGTCAGTCTGAGGATGATAAGCTGAGCTGAACTTCAACTTGGTCCCCAGTGCTGAATGTAGACTACTCCAGAAGCGTGCTACGAACCGTCCATCCCGATCCGAGACGATAGAAACTGGGACCCCGTGCAGCCGAACTATTTCATCAAGATATATCTGAGCAAGGCGGTCGACGCTCCAAGTAACTTTGATGGCGATAAAGTGCGCTGACTTGGTTAGTCAATCGACGATAACCCAGATGGCATCGTTTCTCTGCGGCGTCCTCGGCAAGCCAACAACGAAGTCCATAGTGATGTGATCCCATTTCCACTCTGGAATGGCAAGGTTCTGCATCTTCCCGCCCGGTCGCTGGTGCTCGGCTTTGACTTGCTGACAGGCCATACATTTTGACACAAAGAGCGCTACGTCCCTCTTCATGCCGTGCCACCAAAAGACAACGCGGAGGTCCTTATACATCTTGGTACTGCCAGGATGCAAGGAATATTTTGCATAGTGTGCCTCCGTCATTATCTCCTTTCTGAGTTCTACGTCGTCCGGTACGCATAGCCGTCCCTTCACGTGCAACACTCCCGACTCGTCCTTTGCAAAGTCGGACGCTTTCCCCGTCGATATCAGCTTTCGCATCTTCTCCAGGTATGGGTCGTCCTTCTGTGCAGACTTGATCCTCTCCAGTAGGCTCGGTTCTACCCGCAGTTGCGCCAGTTTCACGTCTCTAAAACGAACTCGAAGCTCGATGCCCATTCCGTCTAAGTCGCACAGTAGTCGGTCGTTGATACATAATGAAGCCAAGTACTTCCGGCTCAGCGCATCCGCTACCATATTTTCCTTGCCCGGCGTGTAGTCGATCGACAAGTCATAGTCTTTGATTAGTTCGAGCCATCGCCTCTGCCGCAAATTCAATTCTTTCTGGGTGAAGAGATACTTGAGGCTTTTGTGGTCCGTATAAATCCTGCACGCCACGCCATAGAGATAGTGACGCCACAGCTTCAACGCAAACACAATTGCCGCTAGTTCTAGGTCGTGCGTGGGGTAGTTCTTCTCGTACGGCTTCAACTGCCGGAAAGCAAAAGATATCACCTTATCCCGCTACATGAGCACACACCCCAAGCCCTGGCCAGAAGCATCGCTGAAGATTTGAAATCCCTCCGTCCCATCAGGAAGAGCAAGTATCGGGGCTGAAATGAGCCATTGTTTGAGCTCCTGGAAGGAAGCTTCATAGTCGTCTGACCACTTGAATGCGACTCCTTTCTGGGTGAGGCGAGTCAACGGCGATGCGATCTTCGCGAAGTCCTTCACGAAGCATCGGTAGTATCCTGCCAAGCCTAGGAAGCTTCGAATTTCACTAACTGATGCGGGCCGTTTCCAATCAGCAACTGCCTCGACTTTCTTCGGATCGACTGCGATGCCCGCTGCGGAGATGATGTGCCCAAGGAATGAGACGCTGTTCAGCCAGAACTCGCACTTGCTCATCTTCGCGTACAACTGATTCTCTCAAAGGGTTTGGAGTACCGTCCGCAGATGCTCTGCATGTTGCGCTCGATCCTTCGAGTAGACGAGGATGTCGTCGATAAAGACTACTACGAACTTGTCAACGAACGAACGGAACACCCGATTCATTAGATCCATAAAGACGGCAGGGGCGTTTGTCAGACCGAACGGCATTACCAAGAACTCGTAGTGGCCATAACGAGTGCGGAAGGCAGACTTCGGCACGTCGTCTGGCTTGACTTTGAGTTGGTGATAACCCAATCGTAGATCAATCTTCGAAAACACCGTTGCACCTTGGAGCTGGTCAAACAAGTCGTCGATGCGGGGCAGAGGGTATTTGTTTCGGACGGTGGCTTTATTCAATTATCGATAGTCGATGTAGAGTCGCATCGATCCATCTTTCTTCTTCACGAACAGCACGGGCGCACCCCACGGCGAGACACTCGGACGGATAAACCCTCTGTCGAGCAATTTCTGAAGTTGTGCCTTCAATTCCTTCAATTCTGCAGGGGCTATTCTGTACGGAGCCTTCGAGATCGGCCGGGTGTCGGAGAATGTGTCGATAGTGAACTCTATCTCTCGATCGGGCGGCATGCCGGGTAGCTCGTCCGGGAACACGTCTGGGAATTCTGCCACAACGTCGGTCTCTCCCGCGTTTGCACCATCCTGTCGCATGTCTCGAACGGAAGCTAGATAGCCTTCGCACCCGGAATGCAGCATCCGTCGAGCAGATATCGCGGAGATCACCATACAGGTCGGCGACGCCTCACCACACGAGTAGCAGAATTCAGGCACTCCAGGCATGCGGAATGTGACCCTCTTTTCTGCGCAGTCTATGATTGCGTTGTACGGCCCGAGCCAATCCATTCCCAGAATGATGTCAAAGTCCTTCATATCAAGAACTATCACATCTAGACCGATATTTTGACCGCCGATACAGATAATCCTGCCGGCGCAAGCTAAGTTTGTGAGAATAGGTGTGCCCGAAGGCGTGCTTACGCTAAGGTCGAGATCTAATGATATTACAGGAAATTTGTGCTTGGCGGCAAAGTCCGCCGATATAAAACTATGTGAAGCGCCTGAATCAAATAACACACGAGCAGGCACATTATTGAATTTTAGTATACCTGACACCACGGTATCTGACGCCATCGCTTCGTCTCGAGTCATGGCGTAGACACGGCCCTGAGTGTTGGGGCGACGATCTTGGCCATTTTGTGGTACAGGTCGAGTGGGCGGAGGAGGTCGAGGCGCCTGCCCTCGATTCTCTTGGCGGTACTGTTATGGTGGTACGTTGCGAGCCAGTCTGGGGTTCGTGCAATCTCGAGCAAGGTGTCCCCTCTGCCCGCAAGCGTAGCACTCTGTCTTGGCGAAACAGTGGTCATCAGTATGCCCAAGCTGGTGACAATTTCTGCATCGTGGTAACGGGTTCCGGCCTTGGTAGCCGCTAGTGTGTGGCCGCTTTGACGTGTAGTTGTTGCCTCCCGTATGGCTAGGACGTTTGTGATTGGAGTGGCGCACAATGTTGTCAGCACCGGAAGGATGCAGGTTCTCAAGGCGGAGCGCATGATTCAGAGCCTCGCCCACGGTCTTGTACTCCGGGACCCCGACATGCGCACTGATAGAGTGTCGCAGACCCACTTCGAACCGTCGCACACGGTACTCTTCAGTCGGCAGAAACTGGCCAGCAAACTTAGACAACTTGTTGAATTCCGTGGCGTACTGTTCCACTGTCCGGCTCCCTTGCTTCAACTGCATGAATTCATTCTCCTTCGCTTGAAGAACGGCTGACGGAAGGTACTGGAGTTCAAAAGCTTTGCGAAACGTGGCCCAAGAGATCGGTGCGGTGGTGTTGTCCGGTCGGATCGCTCGCTTACGCACAGCCCACCAGTCGTGCGCGTTCAACCGTAGCTGAAGTTGTGCGCAGGCGACTTGCTTCGATTCTTCAATGCTAAGAAGCTCAAAGTGATCTTCCAGCTCTTCCAACCAGTCGATCGCCATGGAAGGACCCTCGGTGCCGCTGAAGGAAGTGCGGCACGCCTTCTTGAATTCTGACACTTCAAAGTTGTACTTTTTCGGTGGCGCTGGTTGACGCTCGGGATCCTCCGTGTCGATATCAATGGGTTGGATCGCCGGCACGGTGACGGTAGGCGTAGTCGCAGAATTCCTGTTGGCCGCCATTGTCTGGACGATCTGTTGCAGGGTATCTAGCTACTTTTGTTGAAGCTTGGCATGTGCATCAAAACGAGCTTCGAAGCGAGCTTCGAACTGGGCCTGTCGTTCCTCTACCTGCTGATGCCGGTTCTCGGACTGGTTTTGCTGTGCCTCCATCATGCGCAGCATCCTTTCGATTGTATCGTTAGAAGGTCCGGCCTGCGGACGATACGAACTACTAGAGCCGCTTGAGGCGCTATGTTCTTGCTCGGCCGTGGGTTCCGTCACTTCTGCGATACGAAGGCAAATGCATCAGTCACAAATTATTACGGACTCATTGTATGGAACAACTTATCTCATCGATACGAGGTCAAAGGTTTGGAACTCTAGACGCGAGGCCAAAGGATGTAAAGCCGTGCTCTGATACCATTATGTCACGCCCCGATTCCGTAGAATCGATAGTCGTCCCCCGGGCGTGATGCCGTGCGAACCTAAGTTGCGATCGCACAAGGCATAGTCATAAGGTTATCCGAAACACAACATCAAGTTAGAGTACGCAGAGAAATTGAATGACACATTTGAAATTGAAATAGACCTTTTCATTGATGATAATAAAACTTTTACATGGACTCCTTTACAATCATTGCCGCGCGGGCTACAACATGACTCGACTTACAAAATGAACGCCGATGAGATAGTCGTTCCATACATTACATCCCTTTTTACAAGCAAAAACCATTACACATTTCCACCTGCTATCGAGACGAGTCGAGTCGTCATCTTCTTTTGGACTGAGTGCGGGTCTTCTTCAAAAGGAAATCCAGAAAACAAGCCTTTACACGCGGACGAGGCTTCAAAAGGGTTCACTTCGCCTGAAGCTTTCAAGTGGCACGCCCTTCGTAGTCCGGGGTACCTGCGTGGAGAGCGAGGATCAGTACATTACACTTTGTACTGGTGCGTGGCTATTTAAGCTCCACGCTCTCATTTGGTTGAAGAGTTTATATGACTTAGAGTATGAATGTTTCTAACCATCCTAATAAATTTCAGACAAGCATATGACAAGCATAACGAAATTTATGTTGAAACTTACCCCCGGCGGCCCGTGCCGCGCCTTATGAAACTTATCATATTCTTCCCTGTCAATTGTTATCATTTCCATACCAAGTGCAATATTTCGTGTGTTGGTCACTGGCTCCCAGAGCCATCGTGGACTCCTTTTTGCTTTTATTAGACGAGGCCCTTTCAGCGCGAGTAGCGAGCCCCGCTGCAAGTCCTCGCCTAACGTTGTGCCCAGCACATCTTATGCATATGTTTCCTTCTTGGCCGCAACGGTCCCGTGGCCCCGGGTTGCCGTGCGGGGAAACTCTACCTTGTCGACAAGTTGTCCAATGACCGTGCAAAGACCATTTTTCATCTTTTATTTATTAAGACATAGCCTACATTCTCCTTTAAAACTCAATCATTTTACCGTGCCCGTGCCTTTGCATTTATACTTTCATTCGCAATAACACTATCGACTTTGCCTAAGAAGGGGGTCGAGAAGAGAAGGGTCAGCCACTCACCTTGAGTTTACTTCGGCGAGAGAACTTGTTGGTTGCGCTAGACGTCGCCTACGCGATTACCTGAAATCGCACAAGCAACCGATTAGAACACTGCATTATTCAAGGAGTTCGATAGGAAATGCGAGTTCGAAATGCAAGCCATGAAAACCATCGAAAACATTCACGAAAGCGCACTCAGAAAACAAAGCCAAAACCAACGCAAGCGGCGTGAAAAGCAGAGCAACGGGAGGTCTCTCCCGACTCAGCCGCAGAGTCAATCCTCGAGGCGCAGCCCGCTGAATATGGGACTTGGTTCCGAAGAAGACATTCCATAACGAGGAATGGGTCTTAATTCAACCGTTCCCGTTCGATCGACTCGGCCGATCCCGACCTATCGGTCCCGACCGAATCGATAGCGACAGTGTTCCTTTCTCGCGCACCCCGTGGACAGAGTACGGGGCACGATGTAGGGACGGGGCACTACACCATAACCAACTAAGAAAAAGTTTCGTCCTCGAAACTTAAGAATAGAACCTACCTCTACGAGAACAATGAAGGGAACTTCTCCTTCATTTCAGACTCAAGCTCCCACGTCGACTCCTCGACCGAATGGTTTCTCCAGAGGATGCGGACTAGAGGAATAGCACGGTTGCGGAGAAGTTTATCCTTGCGCTCCAAGATTTGCACCGGCTCTTCGACATATGATAGGTCCGCCTTCAGGTCCAGCTTGCCCAACTCTACCACATGCCCCGGATCGTGCACGTACTTTCGCAATTACGAGACGTGGAAGACGTCATGTACCTCTGACAATGCCGGCGACAAGGTGAGTTGGTAAGCTACCGGGGCGACTCGCTTCAATATTTCGAATGGGCCAACAAATCTTGGGCTCAACTTTCCTTTCGCACCGAACCGGGAAACTCCACGCATAGGCATCACCTTCAGGAATACATGGTCGCCTTTCGAGAACTCGAAGGGACGTCGGTGCGTGTCGGCATAGCTTTTCTGTCGGCTTTGTGCTATCTTCAATCTTTCTCGTATCAACTTGACCTTCTGCATAGTCTGCTCCACCAGCTCCGGACCAAGTATCTGCCGTTCCACGACTTCATCCCAGCAAATGGGCGATCTACACTTCCGGCCGTACAAAGCTTCATACGGCGCCATTTGGATGCTGGACTGGTAGCTATTGTTGTATGCAAACTCGGCCAGCGGTAGATGGACGTCCCAACTTGACTTCAAGTCGATCGCACAGAGTCGCAACATGTCTTCGAGAATTTGGTTCACCCGCTCTGTTTGGCCGTCAGTCTGAGGATGATAAGCTGAGCTGAACTTCAACTTGGTCTCCAGTGCTGAATGTAGACTACTCCAGAAGCGTGCTACGAACCGTCCATCCCGATCCGAGACGATAGAAACTGGGACCCCGTGCAGCCGAACTATTTCATCAAGATATATCTGAGCAAGGCGGTCGACGCTCCAAGTAACTTTGATGGCGATAAAGTGCGCTGACTTGGTTAGTCGATCGACGATGACCCAGATGGCGTCGTTTCCCCGCGGCGTCCTCGGCAAGCCAACAACGAAGTCCATAGTGATGTGATCCCATTTCCACTCTGGAATGGCAAGGTTCTGCATCTTCCCGCCCGGTCGCTGGTGCTCGGCTTTGACTTGCTGACAGGCCATACATTTTGACACAAAGAGCGCTACGTCCCTCTTCATGCCGTGCCACCAAAAGACAACGCGGAGGTCCTTATACATCTTGGTACTGCCAGGATGCAAGGAATATTTTGCATAGTGTGCCTCCGTCATTATCTCCTTTCTGAGTTCTACGTCGTCCGGTACGCATAGCCGTCCCTTTACGCGCAACACTCCCGACTCGTCCTCTGCAAAGTCGGACGCTTTCTCTGTCGATATCAGCTTCCGCATCTTCTCCAGGTACGGGTCGTCCTTCTGTGCAGACTTGATCCTCTCCAGTAGGCTCGGTTCCACCCACAGTTGCGCCAGTTTTACGTCTCTGAAACGAACTCGAAGCTCGATGCCCATTCCTTCTAAGTCGCGAAGCAGTCGGTCGTTGATACATAATGAAGCCAAGTACTTCCGGCTCAGCGCATCCGCTACCACATTTCCCTTGCCCGACGTGTAGTCGATCGACAAGTCATAGTCTTTGATTTGTTCGAGCCATCGCCTCTGCCGCAAATTCAATTCTTTCTGGGTGAAGAGATACTTGAGGCTTTTGTGGTCCGTATAAATCCTGTACGCCACGCCATAGAGATAGTGATGCCACAGCTTCAACGCAAACACAATTGCCGCTAGTTCTAGGTCGTGCGTGGGGTAGTTCTTCTCGTGCGGCTTCAACTCCCGGAAAGCAAAAGATATCACCTTATCCCGCTGCATGAGCACACACCCCAAGCCCTGGCCAGAAGCATCGCTGAAGATTTGAAATCCCTCCGTCCCGTCAGGAAGAGCAAGTATCGGGGCCGAAACGAGCCGTTGTTTGAGCTCCTGGAAGGAAGCTTCACAGTCATCTGACCACTTGAATACGACTCCTTTCTGGGTGAGGCGAGTCAACGGCGATGCGATCTTCGCGAAGTCCTTCACGAAGCGTCGGTAGTATCCCGCCAAGCCTAGGAAGCTTCGAATTTCACTAACTGATACGGACCGTTTCCAATCAGCAACTGCCTCGACTTTCTTCGGATCGACTGCGATGCCCGCGGCGGAGATGATGTGCCCAAGGAATGAGACGCTGTTCAGCCAGAACTCGCACTTGCTCATCTTCGCGTACAACTGATTCTCTCGAAGGGTTTGGAGTACCGTCCGCAGATGCTCTGCATGTTGCGCTCGATCCTTCGAGTAGACGAGGATGTCGTCGATAAAGACTACTACGAACTTGTCAACGAACGGACGGAACACCCGATTCATTAGATCCATGAAGACGGCAGGGGCGTTTGTCAGATCGAACGGCATTACCAAGAACTCGTAGTGGCCATAACGAGTGCGGAAGGCAGACTTCGGCACGTCGTCTGGCTTGACTTTGAGTTGGTGATAACCCGATCGTAGATCAATCTTCGAAAACACCGTTGCACCTTGGAGCTGGTCGAACAAGTCGTCGATGCGGGGCAGGAGGTATTTGTTTCGGACGGTAGCTTTATTCAATTCCCGATAGTCGATGCAGAGTTGCATCGATCCATCTTTCTTCTTCACGAATAGCACGGGCGCACCCCACGGCGAGACACTCGGACGGATAAACCCTCTGTCGAGCAATTCCTGAAGTTGCGCCTTCAATTCCTTCAATTCTGCAAGGGCCATTCTGTACGGAGCCTTCGAGATCGGCCGGGTGTCGGAGAATGTGTCGATAGTGAACTCTATCTCTCGATCGGACGGCATGCCGGGTAGCTCGTCCGGGAACACGTCTGGGAATTCTGCCACAACGTCGGTCTCTCCCGCGTTTGTACCATCCTGTCGCATGTCTCGAACGAAAGCTAGATAGCCTTCGCACCCGGAATGCAGCATTCGTCGAGCAGATATCGCGGAGATCACCATGCAGGTCGGCGACGCCTCACCACACGAGTAGCAGAATTCAGGCACTCCAGGCATGCGGAATGTGACCCTCTTTTCTGTGCAGTCTATGGTTGCGTTGCACGGCCCGAGCCAATCCATTCCCAGAATGATGTCAAAGTCCTTCATATCAAGAACTATCACATCTAGACCGATCTTTTGACCGCCGATACAGATAATCCCGCCGGCGCAAGCTAAGTTTGTGAGAATAGGTGTGTCCGAAGGCGTGCTTACGCTAAGGTCGAGATCTAATGATATTACAGGAAATTTGTGCTCGGCGGCAAAGTCCGCCGATATAAAACTATGTGAAGCGCCTGAATCAAATAACACACGAGCAGGCACATTATTGAATTTTAGTATACCTGACACCACGGTATCTGACGCCATCGCTTCGTCTCGAGTCATGGCGTAGACACGGCCCTGAGTGTTGGGGCGACGATCTTGGCCATTTTGTGGTACAGGTCGAGTGGGCGGAGGAGGTCGAGGCGCATGCCCTCGATTCTCTTGGCGGTACTGTTGTGGTGGTACGTTGCGAGCCAGTCTGGGGTTCGTGCAGTCTCGAGCAAGGTGTCCCCTCTGCCCGCAAGCGTAGCACTCTGTCTTGGCGAAACAGTGGTCATCAGTATGCCAAGCTGGTGACAATTTCTGTATCGTGGTAACGGGTTTCGGCCTTGGTAGCCGCTAGTGTGTGGCCGCTTTGACGTGTAGTTATTGCCTCCCGTATGGCTAGGACGTTTGTGATTGGAGTGGCGCACAACGTCGTCAGCACCGGAAGGATGTAGGTTCTCAAGGCGAAGCGCATGATTCAGAGCCTCGCCCATGGTCTTGTACTCCGGGACCCCGACATGCGCACTGATAGAGTGTCGCAGACCCACTTCGAACCGTCGCACACGACACTCTTCAGTCGGCAGAAACTGGCCAGCAAACTTAGACAACTTGTTGAATTCCGTGGCGTACTGTTCCACTGTCCGGCTCCCTTTCTTCAACTGCATGAATTCATTCTCCTTCGCTTGAAGAACGGCTGACGGAAGGTACTGGAGTTCGAAAGCTTTGCGAAACGTGGCCCAAGAGATCGGTGCGGTGGTGTTGTCCGGGTCGGATCGCTCGCTTACGCACAGCCCACCAGTCGTGCGCGTTCAACCATAGCTGAAGTTGTGCGCAGGCGACTTGCTTCGATTCTTCAATGCTAAGAAGCTCAAAGTGATCTTCCAGCTCTTCCAACCAGTCGATCGCCATGGAAGGACCCTCGGTGCCGCTGAAGGAAGTGTGGCACGCCTTCTTGAATTTTGACACTTCAAAGTTGTACTTTTTCGGTGCCGCTGGTTGACGCTCGGGATCCTCCGTGTCGACATCAATGGGTTGGATCGCCGGCACGGTGATGTAGGCGTAGTCGTAGAATTCCCGTTGGCCGCCATTGTCTGGACGATCTGCTACAGGGTATCTAGCTGCTTTTGCTGAAGCTTGGCATGTGCATCAAAACGAGCTTCGAAGCGAGCTTCGAACTGGGCCTGTCGTTCCTCTACTGCTGATGCCGGTTCTCGGACTGGTTTTGCTGCGCCTCCATCATGCGCAGCATCCTTTCGATTGTATCGTTAGAAGGTCCAGCCTGCGGACGATACGAACTACTAGAGCCACTTGAGGCGCTCTGTTCTTGCTCGGCCGTGGGTTCCGTTACTTCTGCGATACGAAGGCAAACGCATCAGTCACAAATTATTACGGACTCATTGTATGGAACAACTTATCTCATCGATGCGAGGTCAAAGGTTTGGAACTCTAGACGCGAGGCCAAAGGATGTAAAGCCGTGCTCTGATACCATTATGTCACGCCCCGATTCCGTAGAATCGATAGTCGTCCCCCGGGCGTGATGCCGTGCGAACCTAAGTTGCGATCACCAAGGCATAGTCATAAGGTTATCCGAAACACAACATCAAGTTAGAGTACGCAGAGAAATTGAATGACACATTTGAAATAGAAATAGACCTTTTCATTGATGATAATAAAACTTTTACATGGACTCCTTTACAATCATTGTCGCGCGGGCTACAACATGACTCGACTTACAAAATGAACGCCGATGAGATAGTCGTTCCATACATTACATCCCTTTTTACAAGCAAAAACCATTACACATTTCCACCTGCTATCGAGGCGAGTCGAGTCGTCATCTTCTTTTGGACTGAGTGCGGGTCTTCTTCAAAAGGAAATCCAGAAAACAAGCCTTTACACGCGGACGAGGCTTCAAAAGGGTTCACTTTGCCTGAAGCTTTCAAGTGGCACGCCCTTCGTAGTCCAGGGTACCTGCATGGAGAGCGAGGATCAGTACATTACACTTTGTACTGGTGCGTGGCTATTTAAGCTCCACGCTCTCATTTGGTTGAAGAGTTTATATGACTTAGAGTATGAATGTTTCTAACCATCCTAATGAATTTAAGACAAGCATATGACAAGCATAATGAAAGTTATGTTGAAACTTACCCCCGGCGGCCCGTGCCGCGCCTTATGAAACTTACCATATTCTTCCCTGTCAATTGTTATCATTTCCATACCAAGTGCAATATTTCGTGTGTTGGTCACTGGCTCCCAGAGCCATCGTGGACTCCTTTTTGCTTTTATTAGACGAGGCCCTTTCAGCGCGAGTAGCGAGCCCCGCTGCAAGTCCTCGCCTAACGTTGTGCCCAGCACAGCTTATGAATATGTTTCCTTCTTGGCTGCAACGGTCCCGTGGCCCCGGGTTGCCGTGCGGGGAAACTCTACCTTGTCGACAAGTTGTCAAATGACCGTGCAAAGACCATTTTTCATCTTTTAGTTATTAAGACATAGCCTACATTCTCCTTTAAAACTCAATCATTTTACCGTGCCCGTGCCTTTGCATTTGTACTTTCATTCGCAACAACACTATTGACTTTGCCTAAGAAGGGGGTCGAGAAGAGAAGGGTCAGCCACTCACCTTGAGTTTACTTCGGCGAGAGAACTTGCTGGTTGCGCTAGACGTCACCTACGCGATTACCTGAAATCGCACAAGCAAGCGATTAGAACACTGCATTATTCAAGGAGTTCGATAGGAAATGCGAGTTCGAAATGCAAGCCATGAAAACCATCGAAAACATTCACGAAAGCGCACTCAGAAAACAAAGCCAAAACCAACGCAAGCGGCGTGAAAAGCAGAGCAACGGGAGGTCTCTCCCGACTCAGCCGCAGAGTCAATCCTCAAGGCGCAGCCGCTGAATATGGGACTTGGTTCCGAAGAAGACATTCCATAACGAGGAATGGGTCTTAATTCAACCGTTCCCGTTCGATCGACTCGGCCGATCCCGACCTATCGGTTCCGACCGAATCGATAGCGACAGTGTTCCTTTCTCGCGCACCCCGTGGACAGAGTACGGTGCACAATGTAGGGACGGGGCACTACACGCAAGGCAAGATAAGACTATTATATTTATTATGTTACGAAGGAGCGACTCATGTCGGACGGACGGGCAATGATTTAGCACATCATGGAGTCCATCCCAGCCAATTGCTGAGTCATAATGTGGCTGAACTCGATCCATTTCCACTATGTGAGACTTTAATAATATATTGTTTGCATAAATTGTTGATTGTAATTTATTTGTGGTTGATAGTTGATAATTTATTGGACTAATCCGTTCCTTCCATTTGCCTAGGCAAACCTAAGTGGCAGCATGCAAAGCTTTTGCCTATGCATAGACCTATAACTATTGTGAATATAGTTATAAATATAAACAGTAGTACATTATATACTTTCTGGATTCAATTTTCAATCCAATAATGGAAACAGATTCCGCGCCGTCTACTCACGTGGTGTAGACCATTTCCATCAAGAGGTGCGACCAAAACGCAAAAAGCCTCCATGCTTGGATTAAATAAATGAATCTTTGGGGGGAAAAAAATTAATTAGACTCAAATAGTAACGAAATTACACAAAAAAGTACTTTCATAGTAACCTAGCTACCTAATAAGTCATGATAGGAATAGACAAAAACAAGATGCATGCTTGATTTAATGTGCACCCGCACTGAGGTCGGCAAGGCAAGGCTTCCTTGCCTCACGTGGTGTTGACAATTTCCATCTGAAGGGGCACAACGGGACTAAAACGCAAAATGGCTTCATGTTGGTTTAAATAAATGAACGTTTGGGACAAAGAATTAATTCGGCCCGAGTAGCTAGTAATTGAACCTACCTAATACTGGCAAGAAGAACCTTTGGGACAAGGAAATAATTCTATCCGAATAGTAATCAAGGTACACGGAAAGCACATATACAAACCTACCTAATACAGCTAGTAAAGATAGAAATAAACAAATTAACTTAGTTGTGAACCCGCACCCGGCAAGGCAAGGCAAGATAAGACAATTATATTTATTATGTTAATAGGGAGCGACTCATGTCGGACGGATGGGCACTGATTTAGCACATCATGGAGTCCATTATAGTCATGCTTAATATATGTATTTGTAGGTTCATGCAGTTTTCCGATGTGGGACTATATATTTAGTGAATGTGTCTTCTTCAACATGCATGCAGGTAGTTGCTATTTCGATAGGTCGTTAATGATATTTTTCTTGTCAAATAAAAAGCTATACTATTTATCCGACCGCCACCGTGGGTGGATGGATGGGATATTGAAGATGAAGTGGCCGGGAGCTAGGTATTTGAAGGTTGAGCTAAACATTTTCTCTCCGGAGCTAGCTCATGTATATAATAATAAAAGAAAATGCATGCAGTTGGTTGGACCCGGCCGGAACGTTGCTTGCTTAATCATTATAATTATTTACCACATAATTAGCCATATTATTTACAACATAAGACATAAGCCATAAGCCATAAGCCATGTTACTAATTAATTAATATATGAATGTAGGGTAGAATAATGTCAAAATTAACATATATAAATAACCAGGACAGGACAGGACGTGTTCCTAAATTTTGCTTTCTTCCTAGCTACTTAAGCATGGGATTATATATATAAGCTTTTATTATATATATACGTAAATGCACTTATGCACCATGCATGCTCCCGTTCCTCCTCCCTGTTACAATTACAAGGAGGACAAGGAGCATGTAGCCCCAGTGGCTACTTGCCAGGCAAGACTCACCATTGCAACACGGAGCACGATTCCGACTGCTGCAAGGCTGGCGAGAAGTACCCTCAGTACCAGTGCTCGCCACCTGCAACGGGTAACACACACGCCCATATGACCATTAATAGTTTTGCCAAAGGCGGGGACGGAGGTGGCCCCTCGGAGTGCGACAACAGCTACCACAGCGACGCTGAGATGGTCGTAGCTCTTTCAACCGGATGGTACAACCACGGTAGCAGGTGCCTCAAGAAAATCAGGATCAATGCCAATGGCAAGTCTTTTGGCCAAAGTCGTAGACGAGTACGATTCTGTTCATGGATGCGACGCCGATCACGACTTCCAGCCTCCGTGCCCGAACAACATTGTGGACGCTTCTCCTGCCGTGTGGAAGGCACTAGGCGTTCCCAACTCCGATGTCGGTGATTTGGACATCACGTGGTCTGACGCGTGATTCATAAATCAATCCCATCCAAATTGTCCCTCGCTCCCATTCAAAACTTACTTTGTAGCGAAGACGCTACTATGTATACCTCCCTATATATGCATTATTCTATACTGTTTTGCTTCGAATCTCCGTTCACTTGTACATTTTCAGAGAAGAAAATATACCCGTATAAGAAACTACTTAATTGGGCTTACATTACTCTTCTTGCGTAACATTCAACAAAAGAACTACCAAATGCCAAGACACTCGAAATTTTTCCAACCAAATATTGGTAATGGACTCTACGTCGACGCCTCATGTGGTGTAGACCATTTCATCTGAAAAGACACTGCTAAAACGCTACTAAAATACCTAAAAAAAAAAAAATTCGTACTTGGGTTAAATAATTGAACCTCTCGGACAAATTTTTTATTGCATTCCATCCGAATAGTTGCGAAATCACACAAAAATTCGATCAATTATGCTATTTGGCTTCCAAAATATTTGGGTGATGCCATCTCCCATTATGTGGCATCTGACATGACAGCTGACATAACAACTGACATAACAAATTTTAACCAAAAAAATTAATTATCCAATTTTTTTAAAGTAAAGGTTAATGTTAGCATTAATATTAAAGTTAATATTAATATTAATTTATGTTAATATTAATTTTAATATTGTTAGGGTTAATTTTAATTTTATTGTTAAGGTTAATCTTAATTTTAATTATCACGTTAATTTAATATTACGTTAAAATTTGGCATGTCAGCAACCATGTCATATGTCACATATTGGAAGACGCTATCAAAATTTTTGGAAGCCAAATAGCATTTTTGATATTCGATAGCAACAGAACTACATAAAAATCATTTTCGAAATCCGCCTAATATAGTCATGGTAGGAAAAGACCTACCATATATACTTTTACGATTCTCATCTCCAATCGCATTTACATTTCCACAAAAAAGAAAATATTTATGTAAGAAACTACTTAATTAGACTTACTTTATTCTTATGGCGTAACCGTCAATAAGGAACTATCACCTGCCATGACACACTTAATCTTTTTCCAACCCAATATTGGTATTCTAGACTCTACGTTGACGTCGTCTCATGTGGTGGAGAAAGGAACTATCACCTCCAACGACACACTCTACGTCGTCGTCTCATGTGGTGGAGATCCTATTCATTTAAAAAGACGCAACTTATGACACGTCCCGGTTCCGTAGAATCGGTCGTCCATGCTAGGACGTGATGCTACGCGAGCCTATGTTGCTCCTGCTCAAGGCGAATACCTGAAACGGCCGATTATAAATTAAACAACGGGGACGTCGCGCAAAGGTCCCAAGCAGAAGCATTGAAAAACAAAGGATCGAAACACAAGTATTCAAACAAAATTATCACTTTAATTGATAAGCAACAGAATTACAAGTTGGCTCGAAGCCAGATCATAAACACTCAACTCACACTTCCTCACAATACAATTTCACTCTTGCTCCCTCTCCCTCTCTCTCAATTACAATGATATCATGCCCGAAGGCTTACAACTTGTGGATTCTACAGAATGCGATGTCCATACATTATGTCCCGTATAAGTGGTGTCTTCAACGCGGTCGCGTACCTCGAAACGCCAAGGAACTCCATGCCTCGGCGCGTCCAAGCGGACTCCGCCTCGAACGATCAAGTACCTGTAACCAGCATACAAACTGGTGGGGTGTCTGTACACAACAGTACTGGTGGGGGCATTGCGCCCACACATACAAAATTAATACATTAATTTAGTGAGTGCGAACTGTCTAGCATTCCCGTGAGACTGGGTGAGTCATTTTTCTTGACATCTTAGCGGAAGTGAGTCCTACGGACGAACATGGCCTGTCCAACTGTAGAATTTTTTTCTCCTCCATGCATGTATGTCATCTTATAACGATGCCCACAATATATAGTGTATGTAAACCAAAAATTTTATAGGGCAAAAAGATCTCTTTATCGGCAGAAAATCAATTCGCGGGCCTATTACGAACGGACAAACTGACGAAGATTTAAATTCTGAAGAAGTCCAAAATCAAATGGTTATACATGTATAATTCCTTTTATATTTTTTGAAAATATTTAAGGATTTTTCTTTTTGCAGAGAGAGAGAGAGAGAGGAGAGAGAGAGAGAGAGGAGAGAGAGAGAGAGGAGTCCTGCCGACATTATCATGTGGCTGAACTCGATCCATTTCGATTATGTGAGACTTTATTAATATATTGTTTGCATAAATTATAGATTGTCATTTATTTGTGGTTGACAATTGATAATTTATTGGACTAATGCGTTCTTTCCATTTGACTAGGCAAACCTAAGTGGCAGCACGCAAAGCTTTTGCCTATGCATAGACCTATAAATATAATATAGTTATAAATATAAACAATAGTACATTATATACGTTTGGATTAAATTTTCAATTCAATATTGGAAATAGATTCCGCATCGTCGACTCACGTGGTGTAGACCCTTTCCATCAAGAGGTGCGACCAAAATGCAAAAAGCTTCCGTGCTTGGATTAAATAAATGGATCATTGGGGGAAAAAATAATTAATTCGACTCGAATAGTAACGGAATTACACAAAAAAGTACTTACATAGTAACCTAGCTACCTAATAAAGTCATGATAGGAATAGACAAAAACAAGATGCATGCTTGATTTAATTGTGCAGCCGCACTGAGGTCGGCAAGGCAAGGCAAGGCTTCCTTGCCTCACGTGGTGTTGACATTTTCCATCTGAAGGGGCACGACGCGACTAAAACACAAAATGACTTCATGTTTGGGTTAAATAAATGAACGTTTGGGACAAAGAATTAATTTGGGCCCGAGTAGCTAGTAAGGAGATTAATTACATAAAAAAGCACTTACAAACCTACTTAATACAGGCAAAAAGAACCTTTGGGACAAAGAAATAATTCTATTCGAATAGTAATGAAGGTACACGGAAAGCGTATATACAAACCTACCTAATACAGCTAGTCAAGATAGAAATAAACAAATTTGACTTAGTTGTGAACCCGCATCCGCACTCGGCAACGCAAGGCAAGATAAGACTATTATATTTATTATGTTACGAGGGAGCGACTCATGTCGGACGGACGGGCACTGATTTAGCACATCATGAAGTCCATCACAGCCAATTGCCGAGTCGATCAATATGTGGCTGAACTCGATCTATTCCATTATGTGAGACTTTATTAATATATTGTTTGCATAAATTGTTGATTGTCATTTATTTGTGGTTGACAGTTGATAATTTATTGGACTAATCCGTTCTTTTCATTTGACTAGGCAAACCTAAGTGGCAGCACGCAAAGCTTTTGCCTATGCATAGACCTATAAATATAATGAATATAGTTATAAATATAAACAATAGTACATTATATACTTTCTGGATTAAATTTTCAATCCAATAATGGAAATAGTTTCCGCGTCGTCGACTCATGTGGTGTAGATCATTTCCATCAAGAGGTGCGACCAAAACGCAAAAAGCCTCCATGCTTGGATTAAATAAATGAATCATTGGGGGGGAAAAATAATTAATTAGACTCAAATAGTAACAGAATTACACAAAAAAGTACTTTCATAGTAACCTAGCTACCTAATAAAGTCATGATAGGAATAGACAAGAACAAGATGCATGCTTGATTTAATTGTGCACCCTCATTGAGGTCGGCAAGGCAAGGCTTCCTTGCCTCATGTGGTGTTGACATTTTCCATCTGAAGGGGCACGACGCGGCTAAAACACAAAATGGCTTCATGTTTGGGTTAAATAAATGAACGTTTGGGACAAAGAATTAATTCGGCCCGAGTAGCTAGTAAGGAGATTAATTACATAAAAAAAGTACTTACAAACCTACCTAATATAGGCAAAAAGAACCTTTGGGACAAAGAAATAATTATATACGAATAGTAATGAAGGTACACGGAAAGCACATATACAAACCTACCTAATACAGCTAGTCAAGATAGAAATAAACAAAATTGACTTAGTTGTGAACCCGCATCCGCACTCGGCAACGCAAGGCAAGATAAGACTATTATATTTATTATGTTACGAAGGAGCGACTCATGTCGGACGGGCAATGATTTAGCACATCATGGAGTCCATCCCAGCCAATTGCCGAGTCAATGATGTGGCTGAACTCGATCCATTTCCACTATGTGAGACTTTAATAATATTGTTTGCATAAATTGTTGATTGTAATTTATTTGTGGTTGACAGTTGATAATTTATTGGACTAATCCGTTCCTTCCATTTGCCTAGGCAAACCTAAGTGGCAGCACGCAAAGCTTTTGCCTATGCATAGACCTATAAATATAGTGAATATAGTTATAATATAAACAGTAGTACATTATATACATTCTGGATTCAATTTTCAATCCAATAATGGAAACAGATTTCGCGTCGTCTACTCACGTGGTGTAGACCATTTCCATCAAGAGTGCGACCAAAACGCAAAAAGCCTCCATGCTTGGATTAAATAAATGAATCTTTGGGGGAAAAAAAAATTAATTAGACTCAAATAGTAACAAAATTACACAAAAAAAGTACTTTCATAGTAACCTAGCTACCTAATAAAGTCATGATAGGAATAGAAAAAACAAGATGCATGCTTGATTTAATTGTGCACCCGCACTGAGGTCGGCAAGGCAAGGCTTCCTTGCCTCACGTGTTGTTGACAATTTCCATCTGAAGGGGCACAACGGGACTAAAACGCAAAATGGCTTCATGTTTGGTTTAAATAAATGAACGTTTGGGACAAAGAATTAATTCGGCCCGAGTAGCTAGTAATTGAACCTACCTAATACTGGCAAGAAGAACCTTTGGGACAAGGAAATAATTCTATCCGAATAGTAATCAAGGTACGCGGAAAGCACATATACAAACCTACCTAATACAGCTAGTCAAGATAGAAATAAACAAATTGACTTAGTTGTGAACCCGCACCCGGCAAGACAAGGCAGATAAGACAATTATATTTATTATGTTACGAGGGAGCGACTCATGTCGGACGGATGGGCACTGATTTAGCACGTCATGGAGTCCATTATAGTCATGCTTAATATATGTATTTGTAGGTTCATGCAGTTTTCCGATGTGGGACTATATATTTAGTGAATGTGTCTTCTTCAACATGCATGCAGGTAGTTGCTATTTCGATAGGTCGTTAATGATATTTTTCTTGTCAAATAAAAAGCTATACTATTTATCCGACCGCCACCGTGGGTGGATGGATGGGATATTGAAGATGAAGTGGCCGGGAGCTAGGTATTTGAAGGTTGAGCTAAACATTTTCTCCCCGGAGCTAGCTCATGTATATAATAATAAAAGAAAATGCATGCAGTTGGTTGGACCCGGTCGGAACGTTGCTTGCTTAATCATTATAATTATTTACCACATAATTAGCCATATTATTTACAACATAAGACATAAGCCATAAGCCATAAGCCATGTTACTAATTAATTAATATATGAATGTAGGGTAGAATAATGTCAAAATTAACATATATAAATAACCAGGACAGGACAGGACGTGTTCCTAAATTTTGCTTTCTTCCTAGCTACTTAAGCATGGATTATATATATAAGCTTTTATTATATATACGTAAATGCACTTATGCACCATGCATGCTCCCGTTCCTCCTCCCTGTTACAATTACAAGGAGGAGAAGGAGCATGTAGCCCCAGTGGCTACTTGCCTGGCAAGACTCACCATTGCAACACGGAGCACGATTCCGACTGCTGCAAGGCTGGCGAGAAGTACCCTCAGTACCAGTGCTTGCCACCTGCAACGGGTAACACACACGCCCATATGACCATTAACAGTTTTGCCAAAGGCGGGGACGGAGGTGGCCCCTCGGAGTGCGACAACAGCTACCACAGCGACGCTGAGATGGTCGTAGCTCTTTCAACCGGATGGTACAACCACGGTAGCAGGTGCCTCAAGAAAATCAGGATCAATGCCAATGGCAAGTCTGTTTTGGCCAAAGTCGTAGACGAGTACGATTCTGTTCATGGATGCGACGCCGATCACGACTTTCAGCCTCCGTGCCCGAACAACATTGTCGACGCTTCTCCTGCCGTGTGGAAGGCACTAGGCGTTCCCAACTCCGATGTCGGTGATTTGGACATCACGTGGTCTGACGCGTGATTCATAAATCAATCCCATCCAAATTGTCCCTCGCTCCCATTCAAAAGTACTTACTTTGTAGCGAAGACGCTCTACTATGTATACGTCCCTACGATTTTTATTTAATTGTAGTCGAGAGGATCGAGTGGATGTGTGGGCTTCAAGCCTAATGTACACCTATATATGCATTATTCTATACTGTTTTGCTTCGAATCTCCGTTCACTTGTACATTTTCAAGAGAAGAAAATATACCCGTATAAGAAACTACTTAATTGGGCTTACATTACTCTTCTTGCGTAACATTCAACAAAAGAACTACCAAATGCCAAGACGCTCGAAATTTTTCCAACCAAATATTGGTAATGGACTCTACCTCGACGCCTCACGTGGTGTAGACCATTTTCATCTGAAAAGACACTGCTAAAACGCTACTAAATACCAAAAAAAAAAAATTCGTACTTGGGTTAAATAATTGAACCTCTTGGACAAATTTTTTATTGCATTCCATCCGAATAGTTGCGAAATCACACAAAAATTCGATAAATTATGCTATTTGGCTCCCAAAATATTTGGGTGATGCCATCTCCCATTATGTGGCATCTGACATGACAGCTGACATAACAACTGACATAACAAATTTTAACAAAAAAAATTAATTATCCAATTTTTTTAAAGTAAAGGTTAATGTTAGCATTAATATTAAAGTTAATATTAATATTAAATTTATGTTAATATTAATTTTAATGTTAGGGTTAATTTTAATTTTATTGTTAAGGTTAATCTTAATTTTAATTATCATGTTAATTTAATAT
Source organism: Iris pallida (assembly GCA_029216955.1). Taxonomy (NCBI): domain Eukaryota; kingdom Viridiplantae; phylum Streptophyta; class Magnoliopsida; order Asparagales; family Iridaceae; genus Iris; species Iris pallida. The sequence continues at coordinate 5,185,289 of JANAVB010004599.1, read as the reverse complement.
TAACGTTAAAATTTGGCATGTCAGCAACCATGTCATATGTCACATATTGGAAGAAGCTATCATCCAAAATTTTTGAAAGCCAAATAGTATTTTTGATATTCGATAGCAACAGAACGACATAAAAACCATTTTCGCCTAATATAGTCATGGTAGGAATAAAAGACCTACCATATATACTTTTACGATTCTCATCTCCAACCGCATTTACATTTCCACAAAAAAGAAAATATTTATGTAAGAAACTACTTAATTAGACTTACTTTATTCTTATGGCGTAACCGTCAATAAGGAACTATCACCTGCCATGACACACTTAATCTTTTTCCAACCCAATATTGGTATTCTAGACTCTACGTTGATGTCGTCTCATGTGGTGGAGAAAGGAACTATCACCTCCAACGACACATTCTACGTCTTCTTCTCATGTGGTGGAGATCCTATTCCTTTAAAAAGACGCAACTTATGTCACGTCCCGGTTCCGTAGAATCGGTCGTCCATGCTAGGACGTGATGCTACGCGAGTCTATGTTGCTCCTGCTCAAGGCGAATACCTGAAACGGCCGATTATAAATTAAACAACGGAGACGTCGCGCAAAGGTCCCAAGCAGAAGCATTGAAAAACAAAGAATCGAAACACAAGTATTCAAACAAAATTATCACTTTAATTGATAAGCAATAGAATTACAAGTTGGCTCGAAGCCAGATCACAAACACTCAACTCACACTTCCTCACAATACAATTTCACTCTTGCTCCCTCTCCCTCTCTCTCAATTACAATGATATCATGCCCGAAGGCTTACAACTTGTGGATTCTACAGAATGCGATGTCCATACATTATGTCCCGTATAAGTGGTGTCTTCAACGCGGTCGCGTACCTCGAAACGCCAAGGAACTCCATGCCTCGGCGCGTCCAAGCGGACTCCACCTCGAACGATCAAGTACCTGTAACCAGCATACAAACTGGTGGGGTGGGGTGTCTGTACACAACAGTACTGGTGGGGGCATTGCGCCCACACATACAAAATTAATACATTAATTTAGTGAGTGCGAACTGTCTAGCATTCCCGTGAGACTACGGGTGAGTCATTTTTCTTGACATCTTAGCGGAAGTGAGTCCCGCTAAGAGAGTCCTACGGACGACTGAACGGCCTGTCCAACTGTAGAATTTTTTTCTCCTCCATGCATGTATGTCATCTTATAACGATGCCCACAATATATAGTGTATGTAAACCAAAAATTTTATAGGGCAAAAAGATCTCTTTATCGGCAGAAAATCAATTCGCGGGCCTATTACGAACGGACAAACTGACGAAGATTTAAATTCTGAAGAAGTCCAAAATCAAATGGTTATACATGTATAATTCCTTTTATTACATTTTTTGAAAATATTTAAGGATTTTTCTTTTTGCAGAGAGAGAGAGAGAGAGAGAGAGAGAGGAGTCCTGCCGACATTATCATGTGGCTGAACTCGATCCATTTCCATTATGTGAGACTTTATTAATATATTGTTCGCATAAATTATAGATTGTCATTTATTTATGGTTGACAATTGATAATTTATTGGACAAATGCATTCTTTCCATTTGACTAGGCTAACCTAAGTGGCAGCACGCAAAGCTTTTGCCTATGCATAGACCTATAAATATAATGAATATAGTTATAAATATAAACAATAGTACATTATATACTTTTTGGATTAAATTTTCAATTCAATATTGGAAATAGATTCCGCATCGTCGACTCACGTGGTGTAGACCCTTTCCACCAAGAGGTGCGACCAAAATGCAAAAAGCTTCCGTGCTTGGATTAAATAAATGGATCATTGGGGGAAAAAATAATTAATTCGACTCGAATAGTAACGGAATTACACAAAAAAGTACTTACATAGTAACCTAGCTACCTAATAAAGTCATGATAGGAATAGACAAAAACAAGATGCATGCTTGATTTAATTGTGCAGCCGCACTGAGGTCGGCAAGGCAAGGCAAGGCTTCCTTGCCTCACGTGGTGTTGACATTTTCCATCTGAAGGGGCACGACGCGACTAAAACACAAAATGACTTCATGTTTGGGATAAATAAATGAACGTTTGGGACAAAGAATTAATTCGGCCCGAGTAGCTAGTAAGGAGATTAATTACATAAAAAAAGCACTTACAAACCTACTTAATACAGGCAAAAAGAGTCCCAAAGAAATAATTCTATTCGAATAGTAATGAAGGTACACGGAAAGCTTATATACAAACCTACCTAATACAGCTAGTCAAGATAGAAATAAACAAATTTGACTTAGTTGTGAACCCGCATCCGCACTCGGCAACGCAAGGCAAGATAAGACTATTATATTTATTATGTTACGAGGGAGCGACTCATGTCGGACGGACGGGCACTGATTTAGCACATCATGAAGTCCATCACAGCCAATTGCCGAGTCGATCAATATGTGGCTGAACTCGATCTATTTCCATTATGTGAGACTTTATTAATATATTGTTTGCATAAATTGTTGATTGTCATTTATTTGTGGTTGACAGTTGATAATTTATTGGACAAATCCGTTCTTTTCATTTGACTAGGCAAACCTAAGTGGCAGCACGCAAAGCTTTTGCCTATGCATAGACCTATAAATATAATGAATATAGTTATAAATATAAACAATAGTACATTATATACTTTCTGGATTAAATTTTCAATCCAATAATGGAAATAGTTTCCGCGTCGTCGACTCATGTGGTGTAGATCATTTCCATCAAGAGGTGCGACCAAAACGCAAAAAGCCTCCATGCTTGGATTAAATAAATGAATCATTGGGGGGGAAAAATAATTAATTAGACTCAAATAGTAACAGAATTACACAAAAAAGTACTTTCATAGTAACCTAGCTACCTAATAAAGTCATGATAGGAATAGACAAGAACAAGATGCATGCTTGATTTAATTGTGCACCCTCATTGAGGTCGGCAAGGCAAGGCTTCCTTGCCTCATGTGGTGTTGACATTTTCCATCTGAAGGGGCACGACGCGGCTAAAACGCAAAATGGCTTCATGTTTGGGTTAAATAAATGAACGTTTGGGACAAAGAATTAATTCGGCCCGAGTAGCTAGTAAGGAGATTAATTACATAAAAAAAGTACTTACAAACCTACCTAATATAGGCAAAAAGAACCTTTGGGACAAAGAAATAATTATATACGAATAGTAATGAAGGTACACGGAAAGCACATATACAAACCTACCTAATACAGCTAGTCAAGATAGAAATAAACAAAATTGACTTAGTTGTGAACCCGCATCCGCACTCGGCAACGCAAGGCAAGATAAGACTATTATATTTATTATGTTACGAAGGAGCGACTCATGTCGGACGGACAGGCAATGATTTAGCACATCATGGAGTCCATCCTAGCCAATTGCCGAGTCAATGATGTGGCTGAACTCGATCCATTTCCACTATGTGAGACTTTAATAATATTGTTTGCATAAATTGTTGATTGTAATTTATTTGTGGTTGACAGTTGATAATTTATTGGACTAATCCGTTCCTTCCATTTGCCTAGGCAAACCTAAGTGGCAGCACGCAAAGCTTTTGCCTATGCATAGACCTATAAATATAGTGAATATAGTTATAAATATAAACAGTAGTACATTATATACTTTCTGGATTCAATTTTCAATCCAATAATGGAAACAGATTTCGCGTCGTCTACTCACGTGGTGTAGACCATTTCCATCAAGAGGTGCGACCAAAACGCAAAAAGCCTCCATGCTTGGATTAAATAAATGAATCTTTGAGGGAAAAAAAAATTAATTAGACTCAAATAGTAACGAAATTACACAAAAAAAGTACTTTCATAGTAACCTAGCTACCTAATAAAGTCATGATAGGAATAGACAAAAACAAGATGCATGCTTGATTTAATTGTGCACCCGCACTGAGGTCGGCAAGGCAAGGCTTCCTTGCCTCACGTGGTGTTGACAATTTCCATCTGAAGGGGCACAACGGGACTAAAACGCAAAATGGCTTCATGTTTGGTTTAAATAAATGAACGTTTGGGACAAAGAATTAATTCGGCCCGAGTAGCTAGTAATTGAACCTACCTAATACTGGCAAGAAGAACCTTTGGGACAAGGAAATAATTCTATCCGAATAGTAATCAAGGTACACGGAAAGCACATATACAAACCTACCTAATACAGCTAGTCAAGATAGAAATAAACAAAATTGACTTAGTTGTGAACCCGCAACCGGCAAGGCAAGGCAAGATAAGACAATTATATTTATTATGTTACGAGGGAGCGACTCATGTCGGACGGATGGGCACTGATTTAGCACATCATGGAGTCCATCATAGTCATGCTTAATATATGTATTTGTAGGTTCATGCAGTTTTCCGATGTGGGACTATATATTTAGTGAATGTGTCTTCTTCAACATGCATGCAGGTAGTTGCTATTTCGATAGGTCGTTAATGATATTTTTCTTGTCAAATAAAAAGCTATACTATTTATCCGACCGCCACCGTGGGTGGATGGATGGGATATTGAAGATGAAGTGGCCGGGAGCTAGGTATTTGAAGGTTGAGCTAAACATTTTCTCTCCGGAGCTAGCTCATGTATATAATAATAAAAGAAAATGCATGCAGTTGGTTGGACCCGGCCGGAACGTTGCTTGCTTAATCATTATAATTATTTACCACATAATTAGCCATATTATTTACAACATAAGACATAAGCCATAAGCCATGTTACTAATTAATTAATATATGAATGTAGGGTAGAATAATGTCAAAATTAACATATATAAATAACCAGGACAGGACAGGACAGGATAGGACAGGACGTGTTCCTAAATTTTGTTTTCTTCCTAGCTACTTAAGCATGGGATTATATATATAAGCTTTTATTATATATATACGTAAATGCACTTATGCACCATGCATGCTCCCGTACGTTGTACGCCGTAGCCGGCAAGATTTTATTAGGTTTAATCCTATTATGCATGCAAATGAATGATTAGCTAACTGTCAGTCGGTCTTATAAATACCACAACGTGCGGGAAGGCCACATATAGCCACTCCTTCCTATATATAGCGATCGAGCGAGAGAGAGCGAGCGAGCGAGGAGGAAATGGCACATTTGGCTATTGTTCTACTTATAGGAGTACTCCTAGCATGCTCTACTACTCTTGGCTCTTGCTCCCGTTCCTCCTCCCTGTTACAATTACAAGGAGAAGAAGGAGCATGTAGCCCCAGTGGCTACTTGCCTGGCAAGACTCACCATTGCAACACGGAGCACGATTCCGACTGCTGCAAGGCTGGCGAGAAGTACCCTCAGTACCAGTGCTCGCCACCTGCAACGGGTAACACACACGCCCATATGACCATTAACAGTTTTGCCAAAGGCGGGGACGGAGGTGGCCCCTCAGAGTGCGACAACAGCTACCACAGCGACGCTGAGATGGTCGTAGCTCTTTCAACCGGATGGTACAACCACGGTAGTGTTGGAGTGGGTGGGGTTCCCAACCTATGTGGAGAAGGCCCCGGAGTGCGACGAGCGCCGTCCGATGTCGGAGAAGCTTGGGAAGTAGGCGACGAAGTTGCTGCTGTTGCTGCTGGAGCTGCTGGAAGCAGGGGATCCGAATTCGGTCCGAACTCGGTCCCAGGCCGAGTTCTGGCCGAACTCGGTCTGGCGCTTCCAGAATGTTGGCGTGAGGTTCTGTTTGCTCGACACAGAGTTCTAGCCGAACTCTGTGTCGTCGGGGGCTGAAGCGGATTTTAGGATGAGTTTTCATCATTGGATCTAATCCAACGGTCCAGGTTTGCTGCGGGATTAGCGAGTTATATTGAGTTTTCTCAACCCTAATTCATAACGCATCATTATCGCAAGAAACACAAGTTTGAGAGAGGAAGGAGGCAAGAGTGCCATTACAACTTTGGAGAAGAAGACGGAGGATTGAAGGTCGCTGTTCGAAGGAGATCGTGTTCGGGTAATCTCTACTCGTCGTTCTCGCTCTTCGTAGCCTTGTAATCATTGTTCTTATCTCTGAGTGTTGTGGGGATCCGATTTGGATCGGGAGGAGTTTGTAGAGGGTGTAATTCTTCTATTCCATTAGTGGAGGCTTCTCAGGGTTGGACTCCGCTCGTCCCGTGGTTTTTTTCCGCAAGGGTTTTCCACGTCAAAAATTCTCTGTCTGCGTGGATTGTTTTGTGTGTTTGTTTTTGGGTTCGTGTGTTGTATTGCTCGGTCCTCTCGCAGGTACTCTCCGGTTTGGGAAAAGGTTTCCGCGTTCCTTTCCCAACAGAGTGGTATCAGAGCATTGGGTTCAAAGGGTGTCAGGAGTTGACAGAGGAACCAGAGAGGAGAGATGGACGCGAAGCCGGTGCGCATGGTGAATCTGAACGGCACAAACTAACATTATTGGCGGAGCAAGATGAAGGATTTGCTGTTCGTCAAGAAGCTGCATCTGCCCGTATTTGCATCCGAGAATCCCAGTGATAAATTCGAGGAGGACTGGAAATTCGAGCATATACAGGTGTGCGGATACATCAGGCAGTTCGTTGACGAGAACGTGTACAACCACGTTGCCAATATTGAGCACGCGAAGACGTTATGGGATAAGCTGGAATCTTTGTACGCGAAGAAGACCGGGGTAAACAAGTTGTTCCTGATCCGGACGATGATGGGTCTGCGGTACAAAGATGGGGCGTCTATTACGGATCACTTGAGTGATTTCCAGGGCGTGGTTGACCAGCTATCTTCTATGGGAGTCAAGTTCGACGACGAAGTTCAGGGACTGTGGCTGCTCTGTACATTGCCAGACTCGTGGGAGACCGTACGAGTATCTATGATCGCTTCTGCTCCAGAGGGCGTGGTCAGTCTGGAGTTTGCCAAGAGCGGGGTGTTGAATGAAGAGATGCGGAGACGTTCTCAGGGCACTTCATCCACATCCCACCACTCAGAGGCACTTGTTTCAGAGAGCCGCGGAAGGGGCAAAAGTAGGGGTCCAGGTGGTGGCAGAGACAAGAGCAGGGGGAAGTCCAAGGGTCATTACGAGGACTCAGAGTGTTACTATTGCGGTAAGAAGGGCCATATCAAGCAGAATTGTTTCGCTTGGAAGAGAGAGAAGAAGGGCGACAAGGGGAAGCAAGAAGAGAACACTACAGCGGCGGCCTCGGTGCATGGAGGCGATGTGATCATCATAGGTGATGAGGTCATTACTAACCTCGCCTGCGATGACAATTCTTGGCTGGTGGACTCAGGGGCTTCAGCACATGTATCTCACAATAGGGCACTGTTTGCCACTTACACGACAGGCGACTGCGGCGTGTTGAAGATGGGCAACGGAGATGTGTCGAAGGCGGTTGCCGTTGGAGATGTGCATTTGAGAACGAAGACGGGTGCGGTTCTTGTTCTCAAGGATGTTCGTCATGTCCCTGATATCCGTTTCAACCTGGTGTCGGTTGGAAGGTTGGATGACGAGGGATTCTTCAGTCTCTTCGGGAACAGTCAGTAGAAGCTTTCCAGAGGTTCGATGGTGATTGCCAGAGGAAGCAAGAAGTCCGGTCTCTACTATATGGAGGGGAGCGCAGAGGGGGCACAGGAGGTGAACGCAGTCAGTGATGCGTCTACCGAGTTGTGGCACAGGCGGCTCGGCCATATCAGCGAGAAGGGGATAAGCTACTTGGTGAACAAGAAAGTGATTCCGGGGCTCAAGTCTACAAAGTTGGAGAACTGCACGCACTGTTTAGCTGGAAAGCAAAATAGGGTATCTTTCCAAAGTCACCCATGTTCGAGGAAGCCGACGTTGCTCGAGTTGATTCACTCGGATGTCTGCGGTCCTATGAAAGTAAAATCTCTTGGTGGTGCTTCTTACTTTGTGACTTTTATTGATGACTGTTCCAGGAAGGTTTGGATCTATGCCTTAAAGACCAAGGATCAGGTGCTGCCTACTTTCAAAGAGTTTCAGGCCTCTGTTGAAAGGAAGACGGGCAAGAAGTTGTTGTGTGTTCGGTCCGACAATGGCGGCGAATACATCGGTCCCTTTGATGCGTATTGCAGAGAGCAAGGGATACGACACCAGAAGACTCCGCCAAAGACACCTCAGCTCAATGGTGTAGCGGAGTGCATGAACAGGACACTGATGGAGAGGATGCGGTATTTGCTGTCAGAAGCAAACTTGCCGGGCAGTTATTGGGGTGAGGCTCTTCTCACAGCTGCTTATATTATTAATTTGTCTCCTAGTGCTCCTTTGCAGGGTGATGTGCCTGACAAAGTATGGTACGACAAAGAGCCGTCATACAATCACCTGCGGGCGTTTGGTTGTAAAGCCTTCGTGCATGTACCGAAGGACGAGAGGACCAAACTTGAGCCGAAGACGAGGCGATGCGTCTTTGTCGGCTATGGTCGGGATGAGTTTGGCTATAAACTCTACGACCCAGTGGAAGGAAAGCTCTACAGAAGCAGGGACGTGGTGTTCGTCGAGGATCAGACCATGACCAACACTCAGGATTCCGAGACGCCTTCTGAGGCTGAGGAATTGCCTGAGTTAGAGTCATTTCGCTTCGAGCAGTTTCCAGAGGACATTGCAGAGGATCCAGTTATGGGGGAGCCGGTACATGGAGTTGCTTCCAACCTTGATCATCAGCCTGCTGATGGTGGTCAGGGTGTCCCTCAGGAGGATGAGCATGCCGGAGAGGTAGTTCCTGAAGGGGCGGAGGCTGTCGGTATACAGCTAGCACCAGTGGCTCCACTGAGAAGGAGTGACAGGGATCGTCGACCATCTACGAGATACTCACCAGATGAGTATGTGCTATTGACTGACGGGGGGGAGCCCGAAAGTTTCGCAGAGGCTATGGAAGACGAACACAGGCAGGAGTGGATGGTAGCTATGCAGGAGGAGATGAGTTCCTTGCACACCAATTCCACTTATGATCTGGTGCGGTTGCCAAAGGGTAAGAAGGCTTTGAAGAATCGATGGGTGTTCAGAGTGAAGCAGACGGATGATGCTGCTCGCCCTCGATACAAAGCGAGGCTGGTAGTCAAAGGCTACGGTCAGCGGAAAGGCGTGGATTATGATGAGATCTTTTCGTCTGTCGTCAAGCATTCGTCTATCCGGGTGGTGCTAGCATTAGCAGCCAGTTTCGACTTGGAGGTCGAGCAGATGGACGTGAAGACGGCATTCCTCCACGGTGATCTTGAGGAGGAGTTGTACATGGAGCAGCCAGAGGGATTCTGTGAGAAGGGCAAGTCACATTTGGTCTGTCGGTTGAGGAAGAGCTTGTATGGTCTGAAGCAGGATCCGAGGCAGTGGTACAGAAAGTTCGAGTCGTTTATGGGGGAGCATGGTTATGCACGGACGACGTCGGACCATTGTGCATTTGTGAGATATTTTGCCGATGATGATTTTATCATCTTATTGTTCTATGTTGATGATATGCTATTAGTGGGTCGGAATGCCACTAGGATAGCGGAGTTGAAGCGCCAGCTGGGCGCGGCCTTCTCTATGAAGGATTTGGGCGCAGCGAAGACTATTCTTGGGATGGAGATCAGCCGAGAGAGAGAGTCCAAGCTGCTACACTTGTCCCAAAAGAAGTACATTCACCGGGTACTTCAGCGTTTCGGGATGGACGGATCGAAGAAAGTGAGTTCCTCCCTCGCGGCTCACTTTAAGCTCACTGAGGAACAGTGTCCATCTACCGAGGACAAAAAGGAAGATATGGAGCGGGTTCCATATGCCTCAGCTGTGGGGAGCTTGATGTATGCTATGGTGTGTACGAGGACAAATATTGCTCACGCGGTTGGCACGGTTAGCAGGTATCTTTCAAATCCTGGAAGGGTACATTGGAGTGCGGTCAAGTGGATTCTACGTTATCTTCAGGGCACTGCTGGTTGGAGACTTTCCTTTGGTGGTGACGAGCCGAAGCTGGTTGGGTATACCGACGCTGATATGGCTGGAGATGTAGACACGAGACGATCGACTTCGGGCTACGTGATGATGTTTGCGGGAGGAGCAGTATCGTGGCAGTCGCGGTTGCAGAAGTGTGTTGCCTTGTCGACGACAGAGGCAGAGTACATTGCGGCGACGGAGGCTTGCAAGGAGCTGTTGTGGATGAAGAAGCTGCTGCAGGAAATGGGACTGAAGCAAGAGCAGTATACTTTGCTTTGCGACAGTCAGAGTGCGATCCACCTTGTGAAGAATCAGACGTTTCATAGCCGGTCCAAGCACATCGAGACCCGGTATCATTGGATACGGGTTGTGGTTGAGAAGAAGGACGCGGAGCTTGAGAAGGTGCATACAGATGACAACGGAGCTGATATGTTCACGAAGATTCTACCAAGGGGAAAGTTTGAGTACTGCAGGCAGGTCATCGGAATGACGACATCCTCCCCATAGTTGTGAAGGGGGAGATTTGTTGGAGTGGGTGGGGTTCCCAACCTATGTGGAGAAGACCCCGGAGTGCGACGAGCGCCGTCCGATGTCGGAGAAGCTCGGGAAGTAGGCGACGGAGTTGCTGCTGCTGCTGCTGGAGCTGCTGGAAGCAGGGGACCCGAGTTCGGGCCGAACTCGGTCCCAGGCCGAGTTCTGGCCGAACTCGGTCTGGCCGTTCCAGGGTTTGGCCAGTAGGTGCTGGTTGCCCCACACAGAGTTCTAGCCGAACTCTGCGTCGTCGGGGGCTGAAGCGGGATTCTGGATGAGTTTTCATCATTGGATCTAATCCAACGGTCCAGGTTGGCTGCGGGATTAGCGAGTTATATTGGGATTTCCCAACCCTAATTCATAGTGCAACGCATTGGACAACACAAGTTTGAGAGAGGAAGGAGGCAAGAGTGCCATTACAACTTCGGAGAAGAAGACGGAGGATTGAAGGTCGCTGTTCGAAGGAGATCGTGTTCGGGTAATCTCTACTCGTCGTTCTCGCTCTTCGTAGCCTTGTAATCATTGTTCTTATCTCTGAGTGTTGTGGGGATCCGATTTGGATCGGGAGGAGTTTGTAGAGGGTGTAATTCTTCTATTCCATTAGTGGAGGCTTCTCAGGGTTGGACTCCGATCGTCCCGTGGTTTTTTCCCGCAAGGGTTTTCCACGTCAAAAATTCTCTGTGTCTGCGTGGATTGTTTTGTGTGTTTGTTTTTGGGTTCGTGCGTTGTATTGCTCGGTCCTCTCGCAGGTACTCTCCGGTTTGGGAAAAGGTTTTCGCGTTTCTTTCCCAACAGCTACTTGCCTGGCAAGACTCACCATTGCAACACGGAGCACGATTCCGACTGCTGCAAGGCTGGCGAGAAGTACCCTCAGTACCAGTGCTCGCCACCTGCAACGGGTAACACACACGCCCATATGACCATTAACAGTTTTGCCAAAGGCGGGGACGGAGGTGGCCCCTCGGAGTGCGACAACAGCTACCACAGCGACGCTGAGATGGTCGTAGCTCTTTCAACCGGATGGTACAACCACGGTAGCAGGTGCCTCAAGAAAATCAGGATCAATGCCAATGGCAAGTCCGTTTTGGCCAAAGTCGTAGACGAGTGCGATTCTGTTCATGGATGCGACGTCGATCACGACTTCCAGCCTCCGTGCCCGAACAACATTGTGGACGCTTCTCCTGCCGTGTGGAAGGCACTAGGCGTTCCCAACTCCGATGTCGGTGATTTGGATATCACGTGGTCTGACGCATGATTCATAAATCAATCCGATCCAAGTTGTCCCTCGCTCCCATCAACATATGGTACTTACTTTGTTGCGAAGAAGCTATACTATGTATACGTCCGTACGATTTTTATCTAATTGTACGTAGTTGTGCGGATCAAGTGGATGTGTGGGCTTCAAGCCTATTAATGTACACCTATATATATGCATTATACTATACTTTTTCCCAATTCGAATCTCCGTTCACTTGTACATTTTCAAGTGAAAAAAATATACACGTATAAGAATCTTTTCATCTGACATTATTTTTCTTGCGTCATCGCCTCACGTGGTGTAGACTCTTTTCATCTGAAAAGGCGCTACTAAAACGAAAAAAAAAAAATCATGCTTGTGTTGAATAATCGGTTCTCTAGGACAAAAATTTTATTGCTTCCATCCGAGTAGAAACAGAATCACACAAAAATTCTATCCGAATTGTAACAGAATTACACAAAAAGCACTTTCGAATTCCACCTACTATAGTCATGAAAGGAATAAAAGACCTTCGTATCTCCAATCGCTTGTACATTTCCCAGAAAAAAGAAAGAAAATATTTATGAAAGAAACTACTTAATTAGACTTACTTTACTCTTGTGGCATAACCAGGAATAAAGGAACATCACCTTGCCACGACACTCTCAATCTTTTCCAACCCAATATTGGTATTCTAGACTCTACGTCGTCGTCTCATGTGATGGAGACCATTTTCATTTAAAAAGACAACTTATATCACGTCCCGGTTCCGTAGAATCGATCGTCTTCGCTAGGACGTGATGCCGCACGAGCCTAAGTTGTGCTCGCTCAAGACGAATACCAGAAACGTTCGATTATAAACTTAGCGACGGGGACGTCGCACAGAAGTCCCAAATAGAAGCATTGGAAAACAAAGAAAACGTAAGTATTCAAAAAAAATTATAACTTTAATTGATAAGCAGCAGAATTACAAGTGGCTCAAAGCCATATTACAAACACTCAACTCACTCTTCCTCGCAATACAATTCACTCTTGCTCTTTCTCTCTCTCTCTCAGTCTCTCTCTCCCTCATTCTCTCTCAATTATAATGATATCATGCCCGAAGGCTTAAAACTTATGGATTCTACATAAGACGATGTCCATACATTATATCCCGTATAAGTGGTATCTTCAACGCGGTCGCATGCCTAAACGACAAGGAACTCCATACCTCAGCACGTCCAAGCGGACTCCACCTCGAATGAGCAAGTACCTGTAACCAGCATGCGAACTGGTGGGGTCTCAGTACACAACAGTACTAGTGGGGGGCATTTCGTCCACCCATACAAAACCAACACGTTAATTTGGTGAGTGCAAACTGTGTAGCATTTCCGTGAGATACGGGTGCGTCATTTTCCTTGACATCTTAGCGGAAGTGAGTCCTAGGACGACTTCTCTGAACAACATGTTCAACTCTTGAATTTTTTTCCTCCGTGCATGTACGTCCTCCTGTTATGAAGCCCATAAGATATAGTGTATGTAAACCAAAAATTTTAGAGGACAACAAAAATCACTTTATGGCCCAAAAATCAAATCGTGGGCCTATTACGAACGGACAAACCGACGAAGATTTAAATTCTGAAGAAGTCCAAAATCAAATGGACATTTTATACATTCAAAATTCATTTTATTATATTTTTTGAAAATATTTAGGGTTTTCATTTTTTGCATAGAGACGAGTCCTATCGACATTGCCGAGTCGTTCCGATGGCTGAAATTGAACCATTTCCATTATGTGAGACTTTATTAATTTATTGTTTGTATAAATTATTGTTGATCGTCATTTATTTGTGGATAACAGATTATAATTTATTGGAATAATGTGTTCTTTCCGTTTGTCTAGGTAAACCTAAGTGGCAGCAAAGTTTTTTCCTATGAATAGACCTATAAATAAAATGAATAGAAATACAAATATAAATAGTTGTACATTAAGTATTTTTTGGATTTATTTTTTCAATCCAACATTGGAACTAGATTGTCCGTTGTAGTCTCACGTGGTGTAGACCCTTCCCATCCAGAGGCACGAGCAAAAGCAAAGATGCCTTCATGCTTGGATTAAATAAATGAAGCTTTGGGACAAAAAATGAATAATTCAACTCGGATAGTAACGGAATTACACAAAAAGCACTTACAGGCTAACCTACCTTATACAGTCATGATAGAAATAAACAAAAATAAGATGCATGCTTGATTTAATTGTGGTACCCGCACTCGAAATCGGCAAGGCGAGGCGTCGTTGCCTCACGTGGTGTAGGCCTTTTCCATCTGAAGGGGCACGATGCGACTGAAACGCAAAGAGTCTTCATATTTGGGTAAAATAAATATTGAACCTTTGGGACAAAGAATTAATTCGACCCGAATAGCTAGTAACGGGATTACACGAAAAAAAACCTACTTAATGCAGTCAAAATCAAAATGACGAAAAACTAATTCGCTCCGAATAGTAACGGAAGTACACAAAAATACTTACAAACCTACCTAATGCGGTTATGTTACGAGGGCACGAGTATGACTACATCATGTCGGACAGGCGCTGAGTTAGCACGTCATGGAGTGCATATCAGTCGAGCTCAATATATGTATTTGTGGGTTCATGCAATTTTTCGTTGTGGGACTTTCTAGTGAATGTATCTTCTTCAGCAAGTTGAGTCATGGACGCATACAAAAACTTTAGCTAGTAAAAAGACTAAAAGGGAACTGTGTCGCCTTACTTTCCGTGAGACTACGGGTGAGTCATTCCAAGTCTAGAATTTCTCCTCCATGCACGTTTCGATAGCTAGTTAATGTCATTTTTCTTGTCAGATAAAAAAATATACTATTTGACCGTCCGTGGACGAAGATGAACTGGGAGCTAGGCATTTGAAGCTTGAGCTAATTAACATTTTCTCTCTGGAGGTTATGTATGTTGGGTTTTGGCCTTTGCTATTTAAAATTTTAGTTCCACATCGGCTAGGCCAAAGGAGTTGTATCTCTATATATTAGTTACGCTATTTTAGAGATGCACATGTGGTGGGGAGGTGCACATGGGTGTGCCATGTGGGGTTATTTTTCTAATAAAAAAAGGCTAAATAAACAATTGAAAGCATTCATGCTTTTTTCTCTTGAAAAATTTATTTTCATGGGAGCTAAGCGACTCGGACTCGGACTCATGGGTTCATGAGGCGTATAAAATGTCTCTTCTCTCTCACAGGCAGAGACACAGAACATATACAGAGAGTTATGAAAGTTTACTAGTGTTTCTCAACACAAGTAAACAGAGGCTGTGAGAGAGAAGATAAGCTTTTACAAGTGTTTCTTAACACAAGTAAACATAGGCTAAGCAACGGGAGTCCGTGTACGATCCGATGAGTCAGAAGAGCAGAAGTGTTCCAAAGTTCTCCGACGAACTTGCTGGTTCCTGGAAGCTATTCGTGTGGGGCGAATATAGCTTTGAGCAACGGTGATCATTCACCCCAGCAGAATATTCATCCATCAATCGTCTGTCATCTTTTTCGCTGTTGTGGATTACAAAATCTTCTTAGATTCTCGTAATATCATATGCTGCTGTAACAAGATCTTCGTTAAACTTGCGCAACCTTCCTAAAAGTGTTGCGTTGAAACATTATTTTTACAATTGTTTCATCTTCTCGGCTATCCATCGAAAAAATTGTGCCCCGGCACTAACAATCTCAAAGCTATACTCTACGATGGAAAACTTTAATGCTTCAATCCTCAATACTGACTTCTGTAAGTTAGAAAAGTTTGATGGAGAGCATTATCAAGTCTGGAAGAGGAATGTTTATCTCACTCTTCAACTCAGAGACGTTGATCACGTGCTTCTTAAAGAGGAACCTACTGTTCCAGATGTTGGGTCTCCTGCCGCAATCACTACGGCTACTAAACTTCAGGCCAAGTAGAGAAGGGAGAATAACATTTGCAGGCTGCTTATACTGAATGCTATGGAGGATTCTCTAGCAGAATCCTACAGTAAGAAGACTATTGCCAGAGACATATGGGAGTCTCTGGAGAAGCTGTATGAAGAAGACAAGAACATGAGCAAGATATTTGTGGTTAAAAAATATCACAAATGGCTCTTTGACGAGGAGAAGTCCATGCTGCCGCAGGTGAAAGAATTCCTGAAGCTGAGACAGAAGCTGGAAGACGAGGCGATGCCCCTCCCCGACAAGTTTGTTGTTGGAGGGATTGTCTCGAAGCTTCCTGCTGGGTGGTGTAAGTTCTATGCAAACAAGCATAGGAAGAAGCTTGAGATCAGCCTTGAAGATCTCTTGCAGGAAATCTATGTTGAGCACCAGATGCGGGCTCAACTAAAGGTGGACGCACTGTCCAAGCAATTGGCTAATGCCAATCTAGTTCATACCAAGGAATCAAGGGGAAAGCAGGCGGCTTCCCACAACAAGAAGAAGGACCCTAACGATCTCAAAGTCAAGGGAACTTCGTTCAAGCAAAAGAAGCCAAAGTCCCATTTGACTTGTTTCAAGTGTGGCAATAAGGGCCACTTCAAGAATAAATGCAAAACAATGACCAAGCAATCAGAGCAAGAAGAGCCTAGTAAGGTATCCATGATCACTGACGTTGTTGTTATGATTGCACAGGTTGATGCGGTAGGGACTGACTCTGACTGGTGGGTAGACACTAGAGCCATCTGCCATATCTGCTCCAGCAAGGAGTGGTTCACCACCTACCCACCTACTTCTGAAGTGGTTATGGTGGCAAACCAGGCACAAGCTGAAGTGCTCGGGATCGGGACGGTGGTGTTAAAGCTGACTTCGGGGAAGTCTCTGACGCTTCAAGGTGTGAAGCATGTACCTACTATTGCCAAGAACCTGATCTCGGGAGGCCTACTCTGCAATGCAGACCTCAGGATGGACGTCAATGCTGGCCAGATGGTGATGTCTATCAAGAGAACATATTTCGGGAAAGCTTTTTATACCGAAAGAATGTTCAAAATTCAGCTTGTAAATCAGTCCAATGTTATTAATGCAATTACTCCTTCTGCTTATACTTTTGAGTTGTGGCATAATAGACTAGGGCATGTTCATTGTAAACGAATAAACAAAATATTTAGTCTAGGGCTTATCTCCAAGTGTGGGGGTAAGGTAGAGAAATGTGAAGTTTGTGCTCAAACAAAGATCACGAGAAAACCCTTTCCTCGGGTTAATCGAAGTATAGATCTTCTGGATTTGGTTCACTCTGATATCTGTGACTTCAAACAATTCTCTACAAAGGCCGGGATGAAGTATTTTATAACTTTCATCGATGACTTCTCAAAGTACGCGTTCGTCTACTTGCTGAAGGCTAAAGACGAAGCATTCGAGAAGTTCAAGGAGTTCAGGGCCGAAGCTGAGCGACAAACTGGACAACAACTCAAAAGAATAAGAAGTGATCGAGGTGGGGAGTACAGGTCTTATAAATTCGTATCGTTCTGCAAAGAACATGGAATTGTCAATGAGACTACGGCTCCGTACTCTCCTCAATCAAATAGAGTAGCATAGAGGAAGAACAGAACGTTAACAGAAATGATTAACTCAATATTGTTGACTGCGGGTCTTCCTAAGTGCTACTGAGGAGAAGCTGCATTGACGACCACTTTTATTTTAAATAGAGTGCCTCATGCAACTTCAGACGTTACTCCTCATGAACTCTGGTTCAAGGTCAGACCTAACTTGAATGTCATTCGAGTGTGGAGGTGTCTAGCATATGTCAAGCTTCCAGATCTAAAGATTCAGAAGCTTGGGACAAGGACTACTAAGACGATCTTCTTGGGGTATGCTGAGAAGAGTGATGCTCAGAGATTTCTTGATATTGAGTCAAATCATATCATTGAATCTCGCGACGCAGAATATTTTGAAGATAAATTTACAAGGCACAAGAATATTGTTCTTACGGATATACCGGAGAACAATGAGGGTGCGCAGGCAACTTAAGTCTTTAATGAAGATGTAGTCCAAGAAGATGTTAAAATAACTATTGAACTAGAACAAGCTGAGCCGTCAGCTAAGCGTGTGAGGAGGCCGAAGGACTTCAAAAGTGACTTTGTCACCTATCATGTGGAAGCAGATCCACTTACCTATGATGAGGCGATGAAGACCAGAGACGCGGTTTTCTGGAAGGAGGCGATTGACAATGAAATTGATTCCATCACCTTAAATAACACTTGGGTGTTGGTTGATCATTCTGAAGGAGCGAAACCCATTGGATGCAAATGGATCTTCAAGAAGAAGATGAAAGCAAACGGAACTATTGACAAGTTCAAGGCTAGGTTGGTAGCCAAAGGGTTTTTTCAGAAGCAGGGGATTGACTACTTTGACACGTATGCTCCAGCAGCCTGGATGATCACCATCAGAATGTTGATTGCTCTCGCAGCAATACATAAGATGGTGATACATCAGATGGATGTGAAAACAGTTTTCCTAAATGGCGAGCTGACCGAAGAGATTTATATGCAACAGCCAGAGGGATTTGTCGTCAAGGGTCTTGAAGACAAAGTCTGTAAGTTGGTGAAATCTTTGTACAGTCTTAAACAGGCTCCCAAGATGTGGCATGAGAAATTTGATAAAGTTATAAGGTCAAATGGCTACATGGTCAGTGAGACGGATAAGTGTGTTTACACGAAGTTCGTCGATGGAAGAGGTGTGATCATTTGACTGTACGTGGACGACATGCTTATCCTAGGTACGGATATAGATTTTGCCACGGAGACAAAGAAATTCATCTCGAGCAAGTTCAGTATGAAGGACTTGGGAGAAGCTGATGTGATCTTAGGGATCAAGATCATCCGGACAGACACTGAACTAGCGCTGTCACAGTCTCATTATATTAAGAAAATGATCACTCGTTATGGGTATCGGGATCTTCCAGGGATCGATACGCCGTACAGGTTTGATCTGAAGCTAAAGCCTAATTCAGGGGAAAGCGTTAGGCAGTTGGAGTATGCAAGCGTAATTGGGAGTTTGATGTATGCTACTACTGCCATATGGCCTGACATAGCTTTTACCGTGGAAATACTGAGTCATTTCACGAGCAACCAGGTGTTGAACACTGGAAAGCTGTGAAACGGGTTATGAGATATCTCAAGAAGACTCAGACATATGTACTGTACTGTAGCGGAGATCCGGCGGTAGTCGAAGGCTTCAGTGATGCCAGCTGGTGCTTAGAGGTGGAAAGAGAGAGGTCCACAGGTGGATGGGGGGTTTGCTGTCCGGCGGGGTAGGAGAGGGGGTGGAGGGTATCGGTAGTTTCGGATCGGACCATTCCTATGAGTATCGGTGGTTTCGGATCGGAGTATCGGATCGGGGAAAGGGGTATAGGTGGTTTTCGATCGAACCAATCCTATGAGTATATCGGATCGGGGGAGGGGGGGTATCGGAATCGGTATCGGAATCGGAATAAGTATCGGATCGGGGAAAGGGGAGGGGGTCGGGTAGGGGATGCTGTCGGGGAAGGGAGGTCGGGGAGGGGGTGGGAGGGTAGGGGAGGGGGGTACCGTAGGGGGTGGGTGCTATCGGGGAGGGGGGAGGGGCCACCGTCAGAGAGTATCGGTATCGGGCTATTCCTATGAGTATCGGTATCAGACTATTTCGTTGAGTATCGAAATCGGACTATTTCGTTGAGTATCGGTATCGGTATCGAACTAATTATGTTTAGTTTGTCTTACGATACAGATTTTCACATCCAAATTGAAATAGATCGTTACTTCGTTGATCGTACATGGATGTACCAGCGGATCAACCTCCTCGACCGTAGGTACTTATAAGTATTGACCGTATCGGATTAGTATCGATCTTTCAGTTTGGTATAGGCCGTATCGGTTTGTATTGGTCTTAGCGAATTGGTATCGTCCTATCCGATATGTATCGGCCATATAGCTAGGATTCTTATTGGCCTTATCGATTTGGTATTGGTCATGTCCGATAGGTATCGGCCGTGTTGGATTAGTATAAACCATTTCGGATTAGTATCATGGAAGGTTTAGTAACAACTGTACTTGGATTTCTCTCTTCCATAGCTAGATTTCCATTGCAAGAGAGTCACGAGAGCGTAGCTGGCCAATTACAGAACATACATGTTTCCTTTTCAATCTCGCTTTTCCTGATGGAAAAGGAAGCATGTATGTTACTGTAACTGGCCAATCACGATCTGGTGACTCTCTTGCAATGGTATTCTAGCTCGAGAAGAAAGAAATTCAAGTACAATTGTTACTAAACCTTTTACGATAGTAATCTGAAATGGTCGATACTAATCCAACACGGCCGATACCTATCGGATATTACCAATACCAAATCGATAAGGCCAATATGAATCCTAGCTATACGACCGATACATGTACATATCGGATAGGACGATACCAATTTGTTAAGGCCAATACCAATCTGATACGTCCTATACCAAACCGATGGACCGATACTAATCTGATACAGTATATACAAAGTACATCTGGCCTATACCAGCGGATCCACCAATTACTGCACGATAGGCCCAACGACTCCAGTTACATTCGGTTATTGGTGAGTACATGATTACATAGTAATTCTGTTAGTCTTATGATACAGATTTTTACCTCCAATCTGTGATGTATCGTTACTTCTTTGATCGTACATGGATGTACAAACGATAACAGGAGTGTAGCAACGTATAAGTAGTCTACAGTTTAGTAACAATCTAGCTAGGAATTAGTCAAGAATAATTATAATTAATTCAGGATTATTAATTCTTGATCAAGATCATCAATCAAGGTCAAGAGTTGATAACCAAGATTAACACTACACCAAAAGAGGGATTTTCCAACACAAATTTTTTTTCGTTGCTAACGGTTTTTTGCCGTTACTGATTACTAACGGTAAAAAACCATTACCAATGCAAAAAACTGTTAGTATAAATAAAAAAAACTAAATTTTAATATAAATGACACATATTATTTATATTCTAACACTTCAATAGCGTTAGTAAAGCAAATAAAAATTGAATAAAAAAACACACCCTATCTGTATGTTGAAAAGAAAAGTGTTAGGGGAAACCTTTTTCATTCCCTCTTTTTTTTTCTCGTGTTTGTCGATCTCTCTCCATCAAAATCCCTAACCTGGTCTTCAAAACTCTTCCCCTTTTCTCATCACCTCTACCAGGAGCCAGGAAATGTTGCCGAGGGTGTTGTCGAGGTGGAGGCTCATCTTCTTAGAGACGGCGGCGGAAATGATGGTGAAGAGGCGGTAGAGCTACTCGGTCGTCCATGATGTGTCGGGCTGGACGCTCGTAGAGATCGTAGCAGGCGGCCTGCCAGAGGAGGGAGGAGAGGCGTTCGGCAAGTTGCAGCGGACGAGCTAGTAAGTACACTATCCCAAAATTAGGGTTTGCTTAATAAAAATCATAAACTTCATAATTTTGGGGGGTTTATTTAGGATTATTGATGCAGAAATGATTCACAGGCGATCGCTGCCGTCCTGATGGCTCTGTCGGCCCTCCCCGACGTTGCATTTTTTGCGGTGTCCTTGGGAGCTACGACTACAAAGAAGCTCTCACGAAGTCTCTACTCTTCCTCGAAGCGCAACGGTCGGGAAAGCTCCCAAAAAAAATAGGATCCCGTGGAGAGGAGAATCTGCGCTCGACGACGGTAAGCTTGCACACATTTGTCTCTCTCATCTCATTATTCTTCAAAGTCTATTTCACATCATTTATAATAAAAAATGAAAATAATATTTTGGCTGCGGTTTGTGATTGCGGACGTGGCCGCCAGCCGACGTTGCAGCCAACTATTGGCCCATATGCTATCACCGAAACCCATCCGGACCACGAGGCCAATGGAAGGCCGTCACGTTGGCCGACGGTCACGTCCGCAGTCACAAACTGCCGAACAACGTAGCAGAATCCTATAAAAATGAGAAAATGGATGTGAAATCTTGATATTAACCTTGGGATTTATTTGTTTGTAGTTTCTTGTAAAATCATGAACTTGAATTCTTGATATTCATCCTAGGGTTCATGTTGTTTGGTTCCCATGGATTAGAATTCAATGAAATAATGTATTATTTAGTAAATTAAAAAAAATGGAAACTAATTAAATACCATATCGGGAGGAGATCAGATGTCTATTATTCTATCAATTCGGTCACATTTTTGGCATGGGACAACTTCTACTTTTTTATATCCATAATTATAAGAGCAAATCCGATGATAAGGTTCATCCCAATTTTGTAGATTCTAGATTCAGAATGTACTATGTAGGAGATCAATTTGTAGAATAGTAAAAATTCAATCAGAATGTAGGAGATCATATAGCAGCTTCAATTTATCAAACTCAAATGTAATTGATATATTGAATGCTGATATCTACATTACATGCAACATTGTAGATTTTTATAGTGGTTTCCAATTTCCAAATTCACATCAACAAAGCATTATTGTGATTTGGACAACTATTTTTTTATTTGTAGCATTATGGGGCCATCCGTACTCTTTACACTGCTTGCAAGCACAGGGGGTTTGTGATGATATCTTACTATGATATCAGAGCTGCTAGGACTGCTATGCGTGCATTACAAAATAAACCCTTGCGACGAAGGAAACTGGATATTCACTTTTCTATTCCAAAGGTTTGATATGCTTTCTATCATTATTTTCTTGTTTATCTGTTGAATATATTATTGTCCATCATGTAATTCCTTGATCAATTTTTTCAGGACAATCCATCAGATAAAGATATGAACCAAGGAACTCTCGTGGTTTTTAACTTGGATCCATCAGTCTCCAATGATTACCTTCTTAAGATATTTGGTGTTTATGGTGAAGTGAAGGAGGTCCGGGAACCTGTCATTAGTTTTGTTTAGTTTGACCCTTTTGCTTCTTTTCTGCAAAAAATATTGAAGATTTAGTTTATCCATTTTGTGATATAGATACGGGAGACACCACACAAAAAGCATCATAATATTATAGTACGTTTTCATTTGTAAGCTCGATGTAAAAGTTTTCATTTGTAAGCTCAAGGATTCAGTTGTATTGCTGGTTGAATTCAAAAAGACCATTACTATGTTTTTAGTTGCCATAATATTACAGTACGTTTCAGGGGCACATGGAAAATTGTGTCGGTAGACTCCGTACTCCTATTCGTGCAACATAGGCAAATATATTATACTTATTTGAAAATGTCCCTATTATGTCTTATTGTTATCCAGTGTCTGTATTCATGCGTCATAGTCAAGCTTGAGTATTTTCTTTTGGTGCATTATCCCTGCTTTATAATGCCCATTCACTTCCATAGCTTTAGAGTGTTGCTTGAGTATTTTCTTTTGGGGCTTGTTGCTTGCCTCCTGAGGATGTGGGTTGAGTTGTGGAAACCACCTCTCCGTATATATGGGGTTAAGCCGTAAAGGCACCTTTCATCTGGACCCTCCCCGACCCTGCATTAGCCGGAGGCTTGTGGCACTAAGCGGGAGCCTCATGGAAGACGACCTTTATTCTAATTCATAGCTTCTTCGGAAAGCCTGAATATATTATTATGTATGACATTAACCTAATCTTCTGTATTTTGTTCTTCCCATGTTGCTTTCTTTGCCTTCCTCTATTTTTTGTGTCCTTTTTGTGATGTGTGATAGACATACCCTTAGAAAAACAGAAATAGCAATTAATATCTTTTATGATAATATATATATATGCTCTTATTCTGTAAGCTAAGCTAGAGGTGAATTTTCTTGCTGGCTTTTACCTATTCCTGCTCTTATTTTTAAGTGTTATGCTGGGCAAGTCTAAGAGACGGTACCTTTTGAATCTAGCATGATGCAGCAGTTGACTCGAGAAATGGAGCAGGATGATACCAGAAGTTACAGACATCAAGTGGGCTCACCCATAACAAATTCTCCCCCTGGTAACTTGGCTGTCATTTGCATCTTAATATGCTTGCTTAAGTTAAGCCCAAATGCGCATTTGCTGAGATGGATGCTAACGATGGTGACAGGCTCATGGGCACAATTCAGCATTTCAAGCGAGAATAATCTTCTGCAGAATCTTAGCAGATCCCCAACTGCAGGAGCCATCAATCCTGGAATCAATCATTTTCCTGGATTAGCTTCTTCATTTCCTTCTCTGATGTCAAACCCTGTGAAGATTGCACCAATTGGTAAAGATCAAGGGAGGGTTAACCATGCTGATCAGGTATTCTCTAATGGGAATTCGTCGTATGGAGTTCCAATTCAGCATTCCCAGTCCTTTCCTGAGCATGAGAATGGGATGATTAGCTCAAGTCCCAGAACTGTATCTTCTTTTGGTCCCTCAATCTCAAATTCATCTGGTTTGGGGACCTCAACTGGACCACAGTTTCTCTGGGATAGTCCTACTCATTACTCAGAGAATTTCCAGTCTTTTGCTGTCTGGCAAACGACTCCTATGGGACATTTGTTCACACCCAATGGTCATGGATAGGGTCAAGGGAAAGGGATACCAGCCATGCCCCTATACTTGCTTCATTATATCACTATCATCACGTTGGATCAGCTCCACCTGGTATTCTGTTGGAGAGGCAATATGGCTATTTTCCCGAATCTCCTGATGCATTTTTTATGAGCCCAGTTGCCTTTGGAGGTATAGGTTCGAGCCGGAACGATGGAAGCTTATCAATGAACATGGTTGCTCGGGCTTCTATAAATCCTGCTGTTTCTTTTTCACGGAACATCTCTGAGAATGTTTTACCAAATTATAGAATGATGTCGTCTCAGAGGCTACGACCTAACTTCTATGGGAACACACCGTACTCTGGACTTGGTGCCATTGGCTTTGAGAGTCCTGTTGACCGTGGCCGGGCTAGACGACTTGACACTAATGGGAGCCTGTTAGACAGCAAGAAGCAATATCAGCTTGATTTGGAAAAGATTGCCAGTGGGGAAGATACACGGACAACTCTAATGATAAAGAACATTCCAAACAAGTAAGCTTCAGATTGCATTGTGAATAATGTTGGTTATTTTTTGTTTAGGCTTAATTGATATTATGTGGTGTTAATTGCTTTTCAGGTATACCTCAAAGATGCTTTTAGCATCCATTGATGAGACTCACATGGGCACCTATGATTTTCTCTACTTGCCAATTGATTTCAAGGAAAGTCCAGTTTATCTCTTGTTTTTAAGTGGTGTTCTGCCTCCTTTAACTAAATAATTAATTGGTCTTCTCTTTTGCAGGATAAGTGCAATGTGGGTTATGCGTTCATAAATATGACCTCTCATTCACACATTGTCTCCTTCTATGAGGTGTTTCTCAACTCCTTTTTCATGTCCTACTTGCTTCTTTTCAGCAGTATTTTGGTGATATGAGATTGATTAGAATGATAACTAACAGCAAATTCTTAGCTTCAGAGGCATCCATGTTGCTGTTTGTACCATCCAATTCAATATGGAATGAACTCGTAAAGACCATTGTGTTGAAAGTTTGAATTTTGAAAAGCTCATTAGGGCGTTTGTATCCATGTACAGGCATTCAATGGGAAGAAGTGGGAGAAGTTCAACAGCGAGAAGGTTGGCTCGTTAGCATATGCAAGAATCCAGGGGAAATCAGCACTTATCACTCACTTCCAGAATTCAAGCTTGATGAATGAGGACAAGCGATGCCATCCTATTCTTTTCAATTCTCAAGGGCCAGAAACCCGTGATCAGGTAGAACCTTTAAAGCAAGGCTAAATTATACATGCTTGTGATAGCTCAAGTGAAAGACTAGGGTTTAGGAAAGTATGGCTGCATATTATGCTTATTCAAGTATTAGTAACTTGCTTCACATATATTATTCATAGAAAAGTGTTTGCTACTGTTTTGAAAAGTAAATTAAAGATGAGCACATGACCTGGCATCTAATTGTGGAAAGAATTTCCTTAAGAAACCAAATAGACTCTACCACTATAACAAAATATCGTTTGAAAATGTAAGAATATGGTGGTATGCTAGGTCTTTTGTTCATAAAATTAACTATTACAAGGGATTCTCTATCATACTCTTTGAAATATTCTAACTTTAGTTTCAACTACTATATGCATTTTTAAAACTCCTCATAACTGGTTCCTTACTCTTACATGGTTCAGATATGGACAAGTACTCTTCAGAGAACAATAATAACTGCAAGTCCAATTTTTGGACTCCCAAAGGTTGGTTCAATTGGTTTTCCGGCTGTGTTTGTTTTAAGAAATACTGAGATATTTTTTCCCCGCTTTAAAGGTGCTACTTCTTACTTGTAGATACAATGGCGTGCTCTCGATGAGATTAATGCTGGTGTTTGTGATGGAATGACGTACAAAGAGATAAAGAGGAACATGCCTGAAGAATACAAGTATGCATAGAAGTTTTAATATCTTGAAAGCTATATGATTTCTATTGAATCTTGTTCTAATACTTACAAAAGCATGCTTTCATGTGTCTACTAGCATAGTTAAGTTGGCTGAATTCATGAAAGCTATATGATTTCTATTGAATCTTGTTCTAATACTTACAAAAGCATGCCTTCATGTGTCTAACACTTAAGAAGCTTTCTTATTTATATGTGCTTGCAGTTTTCCTTGATAAACAGTATTACATTATGAGTAGTGCAACTTGCCCTTATAACCAACATGCTACCCTGCTTGGCCTCTTTTGCAGATCTCGCAAGAAAGACAAGCTTAGTTATAGGTATCCTCGTGGAGAATCATATCTTGATGTCATTCAAAGGTTGGAATTTCGATTGTTCTGTTACATGCATCTATGACTTGGTTTTTTCTCCTAGCATAATTGAATGAAAGTTTCATCATTCCTCATACAGATTAGAACCTGTGATTATCGAGCTAGAGCGACAGCGTGCACCAGTTGTAGTCATATCCCATCAGGTCTTTATGTGAATTCTCTTTACTTGATAGTGCATATTATTGTTTTCTAAGTATAGTAGTTACTAACTACAAGCTTAATGCATTATATGCTATGCTGAGAGCATGCACTGTATGCATATTTTGCGGACAGGCCTCTGAAAGAAGTTCCTCTTATTGAGGTAAGTCGTTAAACCTTTCAATACCTATTGGCTATCTTCAGTTATGGAGAAGGAATAGAAAGAATGAACAGGATCACAACATTGCTTTCCCTTGTTTAATTGCCAGAAAAATGTGAGATGGATAACAGGGGGAAAATAACTTACTTTTTTACATAGATGTATATCTTCTTCCTTTTCAATTCTCAAGCATGTCAACATTTCTTTAGGTATAAATAATTTATGGGGAGGTATAACATTGTGTGCCATTTTATTGACTTATTTCCTCATATGTCAACATTATTGGTAATTTAAATGTTGACCACATGGAATCTTCAATATATCCTTTCTCGCCAGACTAGAGAACTAGCTGATTTTATATGCTTGTGTAGGTACCACTACATACTATAATTGAGATTCAGATGGGCATGATCGGCGTCCAAGAAAAATGATACAAGGTCACGGATTGAGTGCCCATTAGATATTTGTGTAAATCAAGACATCCAGAAAGCTAGCAACAACAATTTGCTTCCTTTCCGCAGGTGTCTAACAATGAGACACTATAAATTGCTGCAATACCATTGTATTTACTAATTCAAACAACATGAATTCAGCACCTCAGAGTTTGGTCCAAATACTGTTTATAATATGTGATCAAGTATGTTTTAAGTCCTCTAAGTAATTCTAATTTTACATGAATGAGCTTTCATTATGTGCTCTTGACCAACAAATTAATCATGCAAATGGTTACTTTTTCTATGCTTGCATAAAGCACACTGAGTTATGTTATCGATTTAGTGTCATAAGAAGTATCATGTTGGGTGCTTGAAGGCTCATAATAAGGATGATTTATAGGTATTCATCCTATGCTTTTATATGCAATTTATTGAGGGTTACTTGGTGTCTGTTGTGGGGATCCTGACTATATTTAACTACTTGTAACAGGAATGCAAAGTATACTTGCAACATAGGTGTCTTCTATGGTAAGTATCTGAAAATGCAAAGTATTCAGCATTTGTATCATGTTCATGCTCATATGTCTCCTTGTGCTAAGACTTGAACTACATGGTTTTCTGAAGACACTTATTTTTTTTCTTTCATGACAAATATATATGATCTATGAAACTGCAGTTGCTTCATTTTTGGTTAATCCCTTCTTCCTTCAATAGGGACTGACTAGTACAGGCTAGGAAAGCCATGGGGCAAGAAAAGAACTGGTGCTCGAGACATGGTGACACCTTCAGGGACAAAAATTCAGTAGGAGCTAGAAAAGAACTACTACTCCTAGATTCTTTCACTGCAATCATGTTATCTTTTCTATCATCAAATTGGTCGAAATGAGACAGGAAAATGCAGTCATGTTGTCTATTCTATTATCAATTTTTTCTAGTTGATGTGTATCTATCCAGACTATGAGGCACCGTACTAGATAATGCATGTCTGCTAGTTAAGGAAGTAGTCTAGAAAAGTTTCCTATTATTGTTTTATAGAATCCAATGTGGATCTTTACTGCATTTTCTTCTTAATTCCTGTTACTTTAGCAATGTCAACAGGTAAATCTATGTTTGGCATGCTTTTTAACTTTTCCTTGGTGTTTCTTATATAGGTCGAAGAGATCTCAAATTTCCATTATAACAAAATTGAGTTGGAGGTATAGAGACATGCATTTCGTAGCCGGACGATGATAAGCTGCAGAAAGCATAAGCTTGGCTCCGAATCAACTGGAATCACGTACCATGACCACCACAACATCGGGACTGCTCTCTTCTACCTAGCTGCTCGGTCGGATACATGGTCATACTCTTGGATCCCGAGAAAAAAATGGAAGGACACTTATATTGCCATTATTGTAGTTATGGGGGCAATTGAACTGGTCTTGGAAGTT
Source organism: Iris pallida (assembly GCA_029216955.1). Lineage (NCBI taxonomy): Eukaryota > Viridiplantae > Streptophyta > Magnoliopsida > Asparagales > Iridaceae > Iris > Iris pallida. The sequence goes on along the minus strand of JANAVB010004599.1, from coordinate 5,156,758 downwards.
GTAACATAGGTCATTTTCATGATTTACTATTTATATTTCACTATGTGACATTATACTCAATTTTTGTGTTTGAATTTGAAATAAGAGGAAAAGGATTGGGGTCTTGTAATTTCTTCTTTTATTCATGTTGGGTGTGTTTAACTTTTGAGTTCATTTGTTCTTCATGTCTTAATAAAATGATAGTCGACTGAAATTAGAAGGTTTTGAAGGTCCCATGGACTAGATTCTTCATAAACAAATATCTACTTTTTGTTCCATGTATATTTTGCTAATGTTTAGGAAAGTGAATTTACCAATATTTTTTTTACTGGTAGGAAAGTGAATTTCCTAACAGTTTTTACTGATAGAAAAGGAAAATTTTCAACAGTTTTTTACCGTTAGGAATTTTATTTTCCCAACAGTTTTTTACCGTTAGGGAATTTTTTTTCCCACCGCTTTTTTACCGTTAGGGAATTTATTTTTCCAACGCTTTTTTACCGTTAGGGAAATTTCCAACGCCATACTACCAACGGTAAAAAACCGTTAGTAATAATTTTCCTAACACTTATAGTCGTTACTAAATGACTGTTTTGGTGTAGTACAGATGTACAATTAATCAAGATGATATAGAACGTAGTGTAGATGCAACGTATAAGTAGTATACAGTTTGGCATGTCCCGCTCTGGTACTGACCGATACCTGATACTGACCGATACCGGTACGATACTGTCCAATACCGATACAGTTTGGCATGTCCCGGTATTGGTATCGGACTATTCTTATAAGTATCGAAATCGGTATCGGTATCGGACTATTCCTATGAGTATCGGTATCGGGCTATTCCTATGAGTATCGATATCGGACTATCCCTATGAGTATCGGGGGTGGTTGGCCACGGCGGGTCGGAACATACACACGCACACACACACACACACACACACACACACACACACACATATATATATATATTTTTTACATATATATATATATATATATATATATATATATATATATATATATATATATATATATATATATTCGGCACACACGCACATATATATATTCGAGGAGTATATATATATAGAGAGAGGAGTATATATTAACTTTGGACCGAAACCAAATAAGTAAATTTAGTATATTGAAAACCGAAACCGAACCGAATTTAGTATATTCAAAACCGAAACCGAACCGAATAAGTAAATTTAGTAAAATTTAGTATATTGAGGCTCTCGCATGTACACACACCCACCCTTAACACACACACACACATTTGACTAGGACACACACACACACCCTCCCACTCTTTCACTCTTACTGTCACACCCTTAACACACACACATTTGACTGAAACACACACACATACACCCCTCACCATATCACTCTTTGTCTATACATACAATGTTATCCTGATTGGGCTAGGAACTTGATCCTGACAGGGCAATGTTATCCTGTTCTCAGAAGGAGAACTATAAGGATATATCTTTTCACAACATGTCACCTTGTCAAAGATCCTTAATATGAATATCATGTTACCGCGGTGTCGAAAGACTAACATGTCATAATTTTCTAAGCCGTGTGCTTTGACATATTCCTCCCAACTCTTTCCTCCTATGTAGTAATCTTGTATTTCTTTATGAAGTTCAAGACGGCATATAGTGACTCGTAATAGAAAAATATGCCGTCTTGAACTTCATAAAGAAATGTAAGATTACTACATAGGAAGAAAGAGTTGGGAGGATTATGTCAAAGCACACGGCTTAGAAAATTATGACGGTACGTGGCAGCACTCTTGGGACGGATAGTTCCAGGCCTGATCATAGCCCGTCCAGTAGCATTCCTCTTGCTGACGGCACTATAGAGATGGAGGAGCGGATGGAGGAGGTCGCACCTACGCCGTAACATATGGTCCGAGCGGTCCCCCATGCGCCCCTCCGGACGAGACGAGGATGGAGATTTAGTCCGACGGACCTACAAAGTAAGTTAATTAGTTAACATTTATTCATACTTATATCTATATGTTAATGAATTTAATTATCGTTGTATAGATATCGTCCTCCGTCAGTTCAGAGGGCATTGGAGCTATTTCTGAGGTCCAACTATGGCGGGCCTTGGATCAACTACTCGGATGCCTCAGACGAGAGGAAGGCATTTTGGTTTGCCCACTTCAAGGTAACTAAAGTATATTGCTTTTAGTATAAATCATATTTTATGCATATTGTATAGCTAACTAATTTAATTCTTGTAAAAAATATATTTTTATCCACCACACCGGGCTGAGACGATTGAGAAGCAATTTCTTGTCGTTGCCGCCAAGTTGATCCGGGATGCGATCGACGACTAGAAGGCTCGAGAACGTTCCGGAAAAGGGATCCAAGGTTGGATCACGTCCGAGCAGTGGACTGCCAAGAAGGCTAAATTCGACGCTCCTAGGTACAAGGGACGGTCGGAGAAGGCGAAGGTGGCTAGGACGAAGGCAGGAAAGTGGTGTGGTGACTCGATTCCCATGACGGAACATTTCCGTCGTCTGGTACAAGTTTTACTGTAATATATTATTTTAAAGAAAGTAGTAATAAAATATTTAATTCCAATGACAAATATTTTATTATAACAGGTAAAGAAGGGTGCGAACCCCAACACGGTCTTCCTGGCTACCCATCGGAAGGACGTAAAGGTCATTGATGATCGGGGCACGCAAAGCTATGTAAGTATTACTTCACATGTCACTAAATTTATTATAACTTAAGAAATATGCAAATATATCCATAGACGTGGAACAACTAGGTTGGTAGTAAATATTATGCTTATCGAGATGCGTACTTTTCTAGGATGAGTATCTTAGGCTAGAGCATAAGCTTACTAGTGCATCTGCGAAGGGAGGGGCTGGTACTTTCGTGCAGCCCCCTCCGGCTCGGACGATGGACGAGCTCTGGATGACCGCCGTTGGTGGTCTTCAGAGGGGTACGTACTACGGTACGGGGTCCAACGGTGCCTTTGTGGCGACGCAGTCATCTAGAGCCTCATCTGCCAGTGCGCAATCTCCACATCCCTCAGAGGAGTCGGTCCGAGTGGGGGAACTCTGTCACCATCTTACTGAGCTGCGTGACGAGCTGTTGCGGAGGATGGAGCAGCCCCAGTGTCAGCCGCAGACGGACGATGCGGCCCTTACCGCACGATTTGATATGCTCGAGCGCACCATTAGGGAGACGGACGAGAGGACGGATCGTGCCGTTCAGGCGGTACAGGAGACACAGACGGCCATTGGCGAGCAGGTTTCGAGGCTGGCGGCTGTTATGGCGTCCACCAACTCCAGACTATTGGCCATGGAGCGGATACTTCCAGGTCATGCTTCGGCATCCACACCGACTGCAGTGGCTCCACTGCCCCTCTTCGTCCTACTGATGGGTCGTCATCGGTGATGCTGACCCCGGAACAGTATAGGTTCCTGGTGTCCTAGGTGCAGGCACTGCCTACTCCTCCTTCTCCTGACCAGGCGTAGTCCTTTATTGGACTTGTTTTCATTTGCTGTGTTGGTGACCCATTGTTGGGTCTTTGTGTATTTGTTGGTTTATGTTTTTATTTTATCCCGGGTATGACTATTTGTGTTATGTTATGTTGAATATTATCGAACACACTTTTTATAGTCGTTTGGTAGTGGATTTGTATCCACCCGGCTATTTCTTGTCTTTCTGACCATTTGATTCTATTTATTTGATTACTGGTAGTGCATTACTATTATTTGTCTCTATATTGGTTTATCGGTGTTGAGTGTTCCACCGAAGGGGTCACGGAGGGTTGCTCCGGGTCTATTATTTGCAAACTGAAACTCAAAATACAGGTACAATATTTTTAATATAACTGTTATTTATTTGAAATGCATACTACCTGCTGTTTTTTTTTACAATCTTTTTTTGGAATTAGCGACGTTCAGCGACACACACTTACGTCGCTAGAACGTCGCAAACCTGAGAACCAAACGTCGCTAATCGTCGCAGATGCGTTGACGTGGCAAACTGTACAGGTCAACTAATCTAGTATCTGGACGTCGGTATTCAAGTATCGTAACATCGCTAAATGTCGCTAAAATAATGACGTGGCAACCAAAAAAATTCTCAGATATGGAGTCGGACAACGTCGCTAATCACTAATTTAACGTCGCTAAAATCTGAACGGACAGCGTAAATCAACAACAAAAGGTTATGTCGCTAATTAGCAACGTTATTGTCGGTAAAAGTCACTAATACTAGCGACGTAGTGCGTCGCCGGTATACGTCGCTATGGCGACGAATAGCTACGTTTTCGCTAATAGCGACCATGAATAATGCGACATGCCCGAAACGTCGCTGCTTTCAGTTAGCAACGTTTTGTGGCTGTTTAGCGACGTCAGTTGGCGTCGCTAATATGAGATATTTTGGTAGTTGTGCGTGTGGAATGGCGCACGGTAGGTGCTGCCACTGCAGACGGTGCGGTGGCATGCGAGAAGGCACGTGGCTTACGTGGCGGTGGTGCCGGGGAGGGGCCGCACGGTCGTGCACGATGGAGGGAGATGCAGCAGTGGTTGCGCAAATATGTAGCAGCAGAAGTTTCGACAGCAGCAATAGCGTGCTGCTGTCAGCAGTGGCGACGGCAGCACAACATCGTGGCGACCTTGCTTCTATGGAGAGTAGGTAGGAGAGAAAGGAGAAGGAGTAGTGAATAAGAAGCATGGAGTGAGGAATGAGAAGTAGGGGAAAAGAAAAATAAATAAATGGATAAGTGTAAGAATAAGAAGAAGAAGAAGAAGAAGAAGAAGAAGAAGAAGAAGAAGAGAGGCTGCAGGTAGCTGGAGGTGTGTTAGTTTAGAGAGTTAGGGTTTAGGTTCTCTGTGTGTGCGTATGGATTGAGTGGTTAGGATAGGTAGTAATTGAATGAAGGGCTAGGATTGAGTGTAACTACATAATGATGCATAGCACCATACAAAGAGGGGGGAAATTGGTATGTGGTATTTGGGTGTGTCATGAGGGTGGACACATGAATTTTGGATTGGGGGTTAGGGTTCTGTTGGGCTAGGATTGGGCTTGGAGTAATCATGGCTACCAATTAGATCAATTATAATAATTGATAAAATAATTGCATGCGGGAGCTCAATTGGATGGCACGCAAGTGGCATGTGTGTAGTAGACTCAAAATAGGTCAAAATCATATATTGGGTCGATTAGATTGGATCGATGTCGTGCCCCGAAATTAATTTGGAAGTTATGTTAAATTTTACGTGAGATGGTCAAATGGCCTAAATTGACCAGAAAGTTATGTAATGTAAATAGAATACAAAGGAACAAGTTTGAGTGGGACACGATATATCAAAATAAAGATAATCTTGTCTACTACAGATCAACTCGTGAAGAAAGTTTTGAGATATTAACATCTCTGGCGCTCCAAAAATCAAAGTCACAGAAAGGTACATTCAATGATCAAAACTAATTATAATAGAATTATTTATGGAAATTATTTCATTCAAAAAATTTCAAAAGAAGCCCAAAAATCCAGGGGGCTTACATCAAGAGGCCTGACCATTGACCAAAACAAAAAATGCATCTATGCTTGGATTAAATAAATGAACTTTTGTGACAAAAAATAAATAATCCAACCCGAATAGTAACGGAATTGCATAGAAAGAACTTATGTACTAACCTACATGATACAGTCATGATAGGAATAAACAAAAATAAGATGCATGCTTGATCTAATTGTGCACCCGCACCCACACTCGGGATCGACAAGGCAAGGCGTTGTTGCCTCACGTGGTGTAGGCCTTTTCCATCTGAAGGGGCACAACGCGACTGAAACACAAAAAGCCTTCATGTTTGGGTTAAATAAATGAACCTTCGGGACAGAATAAATTCGACCGAAATAGCTAGTAACGGGATTACACGAAAAAACACATACAAACCTACCTAATGCAGTCAAAATCAAAATGACAAAGAGCTAATTCAACCCGAATAGTAGCGAAAGTACACAAAAATACTTACAAACCTACCTAGTACACTCAGTCGGTCATAATATGAATAAACAAAAATAAGATGAATGCCTTGATTTAATTATGAATCCGCACCCGCACTCTGTCTCGGCGAGGCAAGGCTATTATATTTATTATGTTATGAGGGCGCGATTAGGACCACGTCATGTCGGGCGGGCACTGAGTTAACACATCCTAGAGTCCATAACACTCAAGCTTAATATATGTTTTTGTGGGTTCAAGCAATTTTTTGATGTAGGACTATTTAGTGAATGTATCTTCTTCAACAAGTCGAGTCATGCATGGACGCATGCAAAACTTTAAGTGCCAGCTAGTAAAGAGACTAAAAGGGCACAGTGTCGCCTTACTATTTGACCCATGCACGTTTCGATAGCTAGTTAATGACATTTTTATTGTCCGATAAAAAACTATACTATTTGACCACCGACCATGGATGCATGGGATGAAGATGAAGCGGGAGCTAGGCATTTAAAGCTTGAGCTAAACATTATCCCCTGAGGGAAAATCCCAAGTAATAAATTTACATCTGCATCTCTATTGTGGATCACCCCAATATTCGAAGTAATCCTATTTTCAAAATTGCGGATATTTTGCTCTTTCCATATATGCCAGACAGTCGCCGCTAGCCGAACTCGTGCTTCCTGAACCATAGAGCCCCTTCCTTCGTTGCTGCTTAATGCCTTCGTTCACCTCTCAATATTCCTGTCACCTCCGCTTGCAATTGTCAGTTGCCTTCTCTGCTTCGTCCATATTGTCCATGATACCGGACAGTGAAAGTAAAGGTGATGTATACTTTCATTAGATTGATGGCATAGCACACATCCATACGACGGAAGTTGGATACCGAACTGATGAAGTCTGTCCCTCGTCGCCAGCCGCCCCTTCAAAACTTTATATATACAAAATTGCATTTTCGACGCGATCTCTTTACTCCAAATGAATTTCGTATTTTCCGTTTTATCATGGCTCGCTCGGGCAATATTTTAGGCGGTATGGTGTTCGAAAGACCTAGCTTTTTATCCCCTCCAGTTCCACTTGTCCTTCTCTCCAGTAGCGTCCACCTGTGTCCGGCGCATTGCAGCGGTGAATTTGGGCGCAACGTCGTGCGTTTTCGGTCGCCACCCCCCATCTAACATAATGCAGCTGACTGGCACCCCCACGCGCTCCCTTGCCCGGGCAGCAGTACCACCAAGCTCCACCATGCTACATTGCTCTATCCATGGATCAAACCAGAAATCAGTATGCTTCCCATCATTCATAATATGCTCAATATGTGGTTGTATCTTCCCTCGACATTGAAGCAGTATTTTGAAAGTTACAGAGGCATTTGTCTTCAAATGGATATCCTAGAAGTTATCGCCTTTCAAATATTTGCAAGCCATCCATCTGGCCCAGAGTGACTCTCCGGTTATGAATTTCCACGTCTAACCTCATTGCTGCCACCTCCCATAGCATTCGTAATGAACGAAGTCCTACGCTGTTAGAGTTAATCTTGTTTTTATTTATTCTGTTAATTGGTTAGGTTGTTTAGAACATCTGTTACTTGGTTAAGTTGTTTAGGTTGTTTTGGTAGATGGTTAAGTTGGTTTTGTTTGTTAAAACAACTATGGATTTGTTTTTATCTTTTGTTACATGGTCAGCTATATATAGCTGTCATTTCCTTCAATAAAAATCAACCAAGTCCATTAAGTTTACCACAAAACTTGTGTTTTGTTCTTTCACTTCCGGGCTGTTTATAACATTTGGTATCAGAGCGCCAGGTAGAAGAACAGTGAAGCTATGGAGTCGTTGAAGATCACTTTCCAATATCCAATGCTCACGAAGAGCAACTATGGAGCATGGGCGATCAAGATGAAGGTGTTTATGCAAGCCCAAGGAGTATGGGATGCCATTGCACCTACCGACCCGACGACGACCGTTGAAACAAAAGAAAGATAAGATGGCCCTTGCTGTCATCTATCAAGGGATCCCAGAGGAGACGCTGCTTCTAATGGCCGAAAAGGAGATGGCTAAAGAGGCGTGGGAGATGCTAAGGACAATGCACATGGGCGTCGAGCGCGTCCGGGAGGCGAAGGTCCAAACTTTAAAGAATGAGTTTGAGACTCTCCGCATGAAGGAGGCAAAGACGATTGACGACTTTGCCATGAAGTTGACGATTGTCGTCAACAAGATCCGTGCATTGGGAGACAAGGTAGACGAGACCTATGTCGTGAAGAGATTCCTCTGGGTCGTGTCGTCGAAGTTCCTACAGATCGTATCAATGATCGAGCAGTTTTGTGACCTCAAAACGATGACCTTAGAGGAGCTCATCGGCCGTCTAAAGACACACGAAGAACGGTTGCGCGGTACTGGTGACAACGGTGAGGAGCAAGTCCTGCTGTCCAGAGCCGAGTGGAAGGCACGGGACACAAAGGCTTCGGGCAAAGGTTCTGCTGGCGAATGGAGACATAGTAACGGTACTCGAGGCCGTGGCCATGGTCGTGGACGTGGCCGAAGCCCGGGACGAAGCAATGGCGACCGCAATGTCGACCACGAAACCAATCTTAACCGCCGTGGAAGAAGGTTCGACACGACTGAGGTACAGTGCTACAATTGCCAAAATTATGGGCACTTCGCCTCTGAATGTCATTTTAACAAAGAGGAAAGGGCTCACATAGTCGAGAAAGTAGAAGATGATGAACCAATGCTGCTCATGGCCATGCTTCAAGAAGAGGAGGCGAATATCCATAAAGAGAAGGAGTGGAATTGGGACTCGACGCCAAGTGACTGTCCTACCTCGGAGAACATATTCACTATGCTACTTGAGGAGGATGGCAACACAGGAGATGAAGAAAATGGCAACACCGTCAATGAAGAAAATGGCAACCCCGTCGACACCGGCGTCGTCATCGTCAACGAGGACCCCTGGCAGAAGCCCGTCCACGTCGACCTGTGACACCCAGCTAATGATGTTATCTTGATGCTTGTTCTCGACTGAGGATGGAACTGCCATATTACCAACTTCACCCATATATGTTGTAGACCTATGCTCACTACTAGAGTCATACTTCTTCCCGTCAGTCTCGCTCTTGGAGGACACAGCCATGCCGTACTTCTCCTTATCAATCCTCAGAGCATTCCTCCAGCATCCGGATGGAAAGTGCCGGACTGTCGACCCTCTTCTCCTCTTTGGAGGGGCGTACGCCCTCGAACCTTTCTTCGGTAGGCCCAGAATCTCCGCCGGAGAAGCAAAAGATTTCTCCGGTTCTGTAAACTGCTCATCAACCCCGTTCTCCCCATTCTCTTCGGATCCTTTTTCAATCTCCATTAATCGTGACCCACTCCTCCTAGGCAAAGAAAGGTCATCTTTGGGCTGCACCTTCACTTCTCGCAACAGAGATGGTTCAGAAGTTGAGTCTTTCACCCAGTTTCCCCCGTCGTCGTTGATGAAGTGGTAGAACTTCAAAGACCGTATTGCCTCAAGCCTCCTCATCCGCTTCTAGTCGTCCAGCCACTCCAGGACGTCCTTGATGGCGGCCTCCACCTTCTCCAGCTTGTCCTTGTCGAGCTTGTCCTCGTCGACCTGTGGAACATCCTCATCGTCGGAGTCTTCGACGTGGACGGGCTTCTGCCAGGGGTCCTCGTTGACGATGACGACGCTGGTGCCGACAAGGTTGCCATTTTCTTCATTAACGGGGTTGCCATTTTCTTCATCTCCTATGTTGCCGTCCTCCTCAAGTAGCATGGTGAATATGTTCTCCGAGGTAGGACAGTCACCTGGCGTCGAGTCCCAATTCCACTCCTTCTCTTCATGGATCTTCCGAGAGCAAGACTGACGGGAAGAAGTATGACTCAAGTAGTGAGCATAGGTCTACAACATATATGGGTGAAGTTGGTAATGTGGCAGTTCCATCCTCAGTCGAGAACAAGCATCAAGACAACATCATTAGCTGGGTGTCACAGAAGCAAAAGATGTGCGAGAAGATCCGGGTACAACAAGATTAAGGGAGTGATTGTTAGAGTTAATCTTGTTTTTTATTTATTCTGTTAATTGGTTAGGTTGTTTAGATTGTCTGTTACTTGGTTAAGTTGTTTAGGTTGTTTTGGTAGATGGTTAAGTTGGTTTTGTTTATTAAAACAACTATGAATTTGTTTTTATCTTTTGTTACATGGTCAGCTATATATATAGCTGTCATTTCCTTCAATAAAAATCAACCAAGTCTATTAAGTTTACCATAAAACTTGTGTTATGTTTTTTCACTTCTGGGCTGTTTACAACATACGCCACCTTCGTCTTTGAGCCAACATAATGTTTCCCATTTAATGCCATGCAGTCCCCCGTGCCATACGAAGTCCGCACAGATCCTCTCTACTTACCGGATCGTGGCTGTTGGTAACATAATTGGTTGAAGCCAATATTTGGCAATGGCTACAACCACTGATCTCACCGGCTCTATTCGTCCCCCAAAGGACAAATTTTGCGTATGGCATCCTTCAGTGCGACGTTGAACGTATTCTATCATGCTCTGATAGTTGAAGTCTCTGGCGTAGTTGATACTGAGTGGCATACCCAAATATTTGACGGGGAGTTCGCCTACCTCCACCCCTATAACTGTTGCTCTCTCCTCTTTGTTAGGACAAAGTCGATTGAAGTTAATAGATTCGACTTTTCTCTCTATTTAGTTGGAGGCCGGATAGAGTCCCAAATTTCTGCAAAATCAGATCCAACTCCTTGAGCCCTTTAATCGATGGGTCAATGAATAATAGCAAGCCCGTATAGATGAGATACGAAATAGTGGGGATTATTCGCTTCTACATCGGGGTGATCTTGCCTTGTGCCTCTGCAACCTCTATGAGCCGCATAAAATACTCCATGACATAGTGAACAAGTACGATGATAGTGGATCACCCTGATGGATGCCTTGACCGCTCACAAAATATTCGTATGGTATGCCCTTTATAACAACCAAGAAAGTAGGTGATGATATACATTCTCTTACCATGTCAACCCATTCTTTATCAAATCCCATCGACCACATTAGGTGGCACACGAAGTCTCTATTTATAGTATCATATGCTTTGCACAGATCCAGTTTGATGCAGGATCTATTACTCCCTGGCTTGTTGAAGTCTCGGACAAGTTCATGCGCTAGAAGGTTGTGGTCGGCCTTTATGAAGGCCACTTGATTCATGGAGATGTGGTCCTGCATAACATTTTTTCATTCTTCTACACATGAGGTGTGTAATTAACTTGTAGAGGAAGTTGCAGCAGGCTATCGGTCGATAATCTGCCATCGAGATGGCACCCTCCTTCTTGGTTATGAGCGTCAGGAAAGTGTGGTTTAATTCCTTCAACAACTTCCAATTTGTGATGAAGTCTCTCACTATCTCTAGAATCTGGTGCTTCATGTCCTCCCAATGTACATTGAAGAATTTACTGCCGAATCCGTCAGACCCGGTGCCTTATCCGGGTCAGCCTTCTTTACTAGGTCTTCTAGTTCCTCTATATCTACTCATGCTCTCATGAGATAGTTGCTCTCCGTAGTGATAATTTTTTTGCATATAACATCAGGAAACACTGTTAGGTAATCAATTTGTGAGTATAAGTCAGTGTAATACCTAATGGCTTCTTGTTGTATCTCTGCATTTGAATTCGCCTCCCTCCCATTAGGACCAAGAAGCTTGGGGATGTGATTTCTATGTTGCCACATCCTGATGATATCGTAGAAGAACTTTGAGTTTTGGTCGCCTTACTTGAGCCACTGACACTTGGCCCGCTTAGCTAGTTCAATTTTTTCTAGCATACGAAGTCGTCCAACTTTGCTAACGAGATCCCTCTCTGCTTTGGCCAGTTCCTTGTTGTCCACGTCCGCTTGCAAATGGTTTTGCACATCATGCAGCTTTTTCTCCTCTTCATCGAGGTTTGATATAGGCGAGTTTTTGTTCCAGTGTTTGAGAGCTGCCTTCACCGATTTTAATTTGTGCACCATTTGGAATTATAGGTTGCCTTTAAACGTCTTCTGCAAGCTACCCTTAACAGCGTTCGAGTACCCGTCCATGTGTTGCCATTTATTGTTATATCTACATAGCCTTGGTCGAGTACGGATCGATCTAGCCAGTTGTACACCGATCGGAGAATGGTCACTAGTCTCTGCCGGGAGCCCCTCGGCCTTGATCTCAGGGAAAGTTTGAAACCAGTATTGGTTTCCCAGCGCCGTCTAGTTGGCACGCCACTCGTTTATGCACCGCTTTATTGTCCCACGTCCATAAGTGTCTGAGCTGCTCCAGTGGTTGCATCCCCGATTGAAGAAGACAGGCCTGAAACTCCTTCATACCGCCTTCTGGAACTGCTCTCCCTCCTACTTTCTCGTGTTGATAAAGTAGGGCATTGAAGTCTCCAACTAGAATGAGAGGCAACTTGTGAGGTGAAGAGGCCAGAGTGCTGATGTAAGTTATCTCCTGCCATAATTCCTCCCTCCTCTTTCTGCCATTGTGCCCATACACTGCTTCATAAATGAATTGCAAGCCCCCTTTATTTTTAAAATGCATAACTATCATCTGTTCGGAGACATGAAGGGGGATCCCATCCCACTGTCGACCATCCCATCTAACCCATATACGCGCCATCTGACACAAGTGCAGGTTGTTCACTTGTTGCCAATGTTGCGTTGTCCGTCTTTTGATCATTTTTTCTGATTTAATTTTTGTCTCTAGAAGGGCACAGATACTGTATTGTCCCTTCCTCACTACCTCGCTATTTTCTTTCCATCTACCTATGGAAAATGCACCTCGAACGTTCCATGTGATCATCAACATCTAAACTATCTGTTTATCTTCAGACGTCCCTATGGCCTCATCCTCTGGGTGCAGATTTAGCTTTTCTTCATTTCGGTCCTCTTCGTGTGTCCTTCTAGTCTTCTCCAATTGATTTTGTATCATGTTGTTCGACTTTGGATTGGAAATGCAGAGGCTCAATCCCGTTATGTACTGGTCATATGTAGGTCTGTCCACATTATCTATAGATAGACCTGCCTGCCTTTTGTTGGAAATATAAGCTAGAGAGTTACAAGTTTTAATTAAATAGAAGAAATACCCTATGTTATATGTCATGTTCATATGCATGACAAGTTTCATTTCGGTTTTCTCATTTTCTATTTAACTTATACCTTTAATAAACATGTAACTTATGCAAATACATATGCTATATAAGAGCATCATCTTGTATCCATTTTCATCAAGCAAAATCAATAAACATTATTCCACTTCAATATTTTGAGTATCCTCTTCTAGTGTTTTAGAAACAAGAGAACACATCCCTCTTGTGCTTTCACATCTCCTGAAGAAGTTTATCTCCATCAAAGTGGTATCAGAGCCAGAGAGGTGTGTCATGGCTTCCAACAACAACAACAACATGTTGCAGCCCCATCTACCTCGCTTCATCGGCAAGAATTATAACCAATGGAGTATTCAAATGAAGGTCCTCTACCAATCTCAAGATATTTGGGATATCGTAGAGAGCGGAGTTGCGGAATCTGCTGATGTGGCTAGTCTCAATGCACAACAACTTCAAGAATTGAAGGAAGCTCGCAAGAAGGACAAGAAAGCATTATTTTTCATCTATCAAGCGGTGGATGAGGTTATCTTTGAAAGGATATCGAGGGTGACTTCGGCAAAGGAAGCATGGGACACACTTCATTCTTCATACAAGGGAGATGACAAGGTGAAAATGGTAAGGCTACAAACTCTTCGTAGCGAATTTGATACACTAAAGATGAAAGATGTAGAATCCATTGAAGATTATTCCAATCGGGTTATTTCAATTGTTAACCAATTGAAAGTGAATGGTGAGAAAGTTTAAGATCAAAGAATTGTTGAGAAGATTCTACGAAGCTTGACTTGAAAATTCGAGTCTACCGTAGTAGCCATTGAAGAATCCAAAGATTTGTCTACACTTTCAGTAGAGAGTTTATTGGGTTCACTTCAGTCCCATGAACTCCGTATGAAACAATATGATTCCACTCCTCTAGAGCAAGCTTTCCAAACACATGTCTTTTGGAGGCGTTTCGAGAGGAAGAAGAGGTGGTCCAAGAGGTCGTGGAAGAGGAAGACAAAATGGAGGCAGATACATCGAAGTTGAGAAAAAGGAAGATGTTGATTCTTCAAATTGGAGGAGAACAAGAGGAAGAGGAAGAGTTGCAAGTAGAGGCCATGGTAGAAGTCGTGAAGATTTTTATCAAGTTCAATGTTACAATTGTGGAAAATATGGCCATTATCAAACAGATTGTTGGTCCAAGAAGACCAATAATGAAGAAGGAAGCTCAACTTTCATGCATGAAGAAGAAAAGAAAAGTGAGAACGACACTCTCTTTCTCACTTGCAATGTTGAAGAAGTTACACATGACGAAGTATAGTACATCGATAGTGGCTGTAGCAACCATATGACTGGAAACAAGAAGGTGTTCATGAACCTTGATGAATCAATTACAAGTGAAGTTCGAACTGGGGACGACAAGAGACTCTCAGCGAAAGGTAAAGGTGATATTCTTGTCCAATCAAATAAAGGAGTAAAGCCCATCTCTAGCGTTTTCTATGTTCCTGGACTCAAGCACAATCTTCTGAGTGTTGGCCAACTTCTATTGAAGGGATTCCAACTTCATTTTAACGAAGATCTGTGTGAGATAAAAGACAAGAATGGTGCTCTTATCGCAAAGGTAAAGATGACACTAAGCAAGATATTTCCTTTGAAGCTTCATTCTCAAATTGACTCATGCATGCATACTATCCAAGATAACTCGTGGCTATGGCATTTTAGATTTGGACATCTAAGTTTTAAAACTTTTTCACTCATGGCTAGCAAGAATATTGTTGAAGGCATGCCGAAGGTTGATATTCAAGAGAAAATATGTGAAGGATGTGTACTTGGCAAGCATCACAAAAAAAAATTTCCAATTGGAAAATCTTGGAGAGCATCACAACCACTTGAGCTTATACATTCAGATCTTTGTGGTCCAATGCAAACTACTTCAATCGGAGGTAATCGTTATTTCCTTACCTTTATTGATGACTATAGTAGAAAGACATGGGTTTTCTTTCTTAAAGAAAAATCAGAAGTATATGGATATTTCAAAAACTTTAAGGCGTTGGTGGAAAAGGAAAGTGGCTTCCCATTGAAGACTTTGCGTACCGATCGCGGAGGTGAATATGTTGAGCATGATTTTCAAACTTATTTGAAGGAAAATGGAATTCGCAATCAGCTTATTGCTCGATATACTCCTCAACAGAATGGGATCGCAGAGAGGAAGAACCGAACAATTGTGGACTTAGCTCGAAGCATGTTGAAGGCAAAAGGTATTCCTATAATGACTTCTGGGCTGAATCTGTTGCATGTGCTATCTATCTTTTGAATCGTGCATCATCTAAAAGTTTGCAAGACAAGACTCCTCAAGAAGCATGGAGTGGTCATAAGCCAAGTGTGGCTCATTTGAGAGTTTTTGGTAGCATTGCTTATTCTTATATTCCAGATGAGAGAAGGAAGAAGTTGGATGACAAATCTGAAAAATGTATTTTCTTGGGATATAGCGAGCACTCCAAGGCATACAAGCTATTTAATCCAATTACCAAGAAGCTTGTCATAAGTAGGGATGTGAAATTTGATGAAGCAGCAACCTGAAATTGGGCTGAAAATGACACAAAAGGCAAAGTAGTCCATGTGAAAGAAGAAAAAGGAGAACAAATTCAGCACGATGATGAGGTAAACACTCTACCTCTTTCTCCTCATTCCTCTCCATCTTCATCTTCTCCGTCTTCGAGTTCGCATTCTCCTCCAAAGAAGACAAGGAGCATACAAGAGCTATATGAAGCAACAAAAAATTTGGAAGAAGATTTGGCTAATTTTGCCTTATTTGTCGATGCTGATCCAATTACTTTTGAAGATGCTTCAAAAGAAGAGAAGTGGAAGTATGCTATGGATCAAGAAATTGATTCTATTCAAAAAAAATAAAACTTGGAAGCTTGTGAGCCTTCCAAGTGGGAAAGAAACTATTGATGTGAAGTGGGTGTATAAGACCAAGCTGAATTCTAAACGTGAAGCTGAAAAACACAAGGCTCGTCTAGTTGTGAAACGTTACAAGGCTCGTCTAGTTGTGAAAGGTTACAAACAAAAATTTGGTATTGATTACCAAGATGTGTTTGCCCCTGTTGCTCGTCTTGAAACCATACGAATTGTTTTAGCTTTATCGGCTCAAAGAGGATGGAAGGTTCATCAAATGGATGTCAAGTCGGCATTCATGAATGGTTTTCTTGAAGAAGAAGTCTATGTGCACCAGCCACCTGGTTATGTAGTAGAGGGTGAAGAAGAGAAGGTATGTCATTTGAAGAAGGCACTATATGGGCTCAAGCAAGCTCCGAAAGCATGGTATAGTCGCATCGACAGCTATTTTTTGAAGAGTGGTTTCAAAAGATGCCCCTTTGAGCATACACTTTATATCAAAGAAGGAGATCAAGGTGAATTCTTGATAGTTTGCTTATATGTGGATGATCTAATTTTTACTAGCAATACTACTAGCATATGTGATGAATTTAAGAAGGCATTGATGCATGAATTCGAGATGACTGATATGGGTTTGCTTCATTTCTTTCTTGGAATTGAAGTCAAGCAAGAAGAAGATGGAATTTTTATTTCACAAAAGAAGTATGCCAATAATATTTTAAAGAAATTCAAAATGGAGGGTGCCATCCCACTTAGCACTCCAACGGAAGTTGGTTTGAAGTTATGCAAATCTGAAAATGAAAAAGATGTTGATGCAATTCTCTATCGTAGTCTTATTGGTAGTCTTATGTACTTGACTGCAACAAGAACGGATCTTATGTTCGTTGTGAGCATGCTTAGTCGATTCATGGAATCACCAAAAAGGAGCCATTGGGATGCAGGAAAAATGGTACTAAGGTATCTTTTTGGAACCATCAATGAAGGCATACATTACAAAAGTGTTGAAGATTCAAGGTTGATTGGCTATTGTGATAGTGACTGGGCAGGAAGTGTTGATGATTCTAGAATTACTTCTGGCTATGTTTTTCATATTGGTTCTGGTGCAGTCTCATGGGCATCCAAGAAACAAAAGGTCGTTGCTCTTTCAACAGCTAAAGCAGAATATATTGCTTTGGCATTAGCATCTTATCAATCATTATGGATTAGATGGATCTTGGGTGAGCTCAAACATGAACAAATTGAAGACATTGCAGAACAAAAGATCAAGTTGCTGATATATTTACAAAAGTCTTGAAGTATGATATTTTTCAGAAGATGAAAGAAGAACTAGGCACGGTGAAGATCTAGCTTAAGGGAGGCTATTGGAAATATAAGATAGAGAGTTATAAGTTTTAATTAAAGAGAAGAAACACCCTATGTTATATGTCATGTTCATATGCATGACAAGTTTTATTTCGGTTTCCTCATTTTCTATTTAACTTATACCTTTAATAAACATGTAACTTATGCAAATACATATGCTATATAAGAGCATCATCATGTATCCATTTTCATCAAGCAAAATCAATAAATATTATTCTACTTCAATATTTTGAGTATCCTCTTCTAGTATTTTAGAAACAAGAGAACACATCCCTCTTGTGCTTTCACATCTCCTGAAGAAGTTTATCTCCATCACCTTTTGCGGCTTCCCCCCTTCTTCTGTTTGAGTTATATGTCCTTCTTTTGCCTTCCAACAGGTAGGTTGCGTCTTCGAGTTTTTGGGTTTGGTCGCATCGGCTCGTTGTTTTCTTTGCATTTTGTGCTTGAAAGACTATAGCCGAGCCCCTACTCGTCCCTTCTCATGTCTTGTTATTTCCTTGATTAGTATTGACTGTCCCAATCCTCTCTGTCTGTGAAGACCGTACTGTCCCTATCTTCTCTAGACCAATGTCAATTTCTAAGTCCATCCCTTCCAATGCATTGAACCTTTGCACGTCCTCTCTGTTGTCTGGACTCGCATGTATATTTCCTCCTGCTTCTTGATTTTGGCTTGGAGTAGTGTTGTCCATGTCCACACAGTGTTGTCCATGTCTGCCTCCATTACATCCTTTTTGTCCGGCTTGCATTCTTTCGATAGATGCCCGAACTGGTAGCAAATAGTACAGGTGGGGGGGCACCCACTCGTATTCGACCTTTTGTATATAGACTTCTCCGGACGGAACTTCAAATTCGACATGAGTAGGGAGAGGCTTACATGCTTTAGTTTCGAAGAATATCCTAGCGAAACCCATCATAATTCTTGTCGTGGTTCTCTCGTCAGCTTTGATAGGCTTGCCAATCAAGCTGGCCAACTTCATCATCATCGGAGTACTCCAGTATAGAAGAGGGAGTTCTAGAACTCTGATCCATATAGGCACTGATTGTAGAATATCCCGCTAGCATCTCATCTCTGGCATCCAGACCTTTATTATAATCAGTCTTCCATCAAAGGTCCATGGTTCCCCTTGCACTATCTGTTCCATATCCTACGTAGTTTCGAAGCGGACGAAATAGAATCCATTACTACGGGAGAAGAATTTTATACTTCCTTTTGGTCGCCAAACTCGCTCAGCATAGGCCCTAATATGGTTATAGAAAGGTCAATTGCTAAGCATGTACATGATGATGGTGTTTTTTCAATATTCTTTTATTTCCAATAGATCCTCCTCCGTAAAGGCGGCTCAGAGTCCTGTCCCCACCTTCTTTGGTTCAACATAATGCATTTGCCCTAGTTGCATCGTCGAGTTCATTTTTGCAAACTCTGCCCATGTCTTACTGTTAGTGCCGGGGCACAATTATTCGATGGAAAACAGAAAAAATAAAACAATTGTAAAAATAATGTTCCAACGCAACACTTCTAGGAAGGTTGTGCGAGTATAACGAAGATCTAAAAAAAATCTCGTTAGATGATATTACGAGAATCTAAAAAGATTTCGTAATCCACAGCAACATATGATATACGAGAATCTAAAAAGATTTCGTAATCACAGCAACGAAGAAGATGACAGGCGAAAAGTGGAAGATGGCCTGCTGGGGTGAATGATCACCGTTGCTCAAAGCTATATTCGCCCCACACGAATAGCTTCCAGGAACCAGCAAGTTCGTCGGAGAACTTTGGAACACTTCTGCTCTTCTGACACCTCGGATCGTACACGGACTCCTGTACAAAAGCAACGCTGGTGCGGCGCCTTTCCTCTCTGTCGAAGGCTACTGGAATTCGCAAGGAAATTCTGATCAGAACTGTGTTAAAGAACACTTCTGAATTCTCTGTTTACTTGTGTTAAAAAAACACTTCGAAAACTTTCTGTGGTGGCTTCTATTACTTGTATATCTATAGCCTGTGAGAGAGAGGATGCCTTATATAGGCCCTGCAGCAACTGCTCGGTTGCCATAAAGTTAGAATCATGGTAAAAACCACCCCGAACATGTAGCAACCGCCCAGAACGTGCAAACGTACGTTCTGCTGCAAGTTGTGCCAACTGCGCACATCCTGCGCTATTTGCACTCCGCGCGACAGAGCGCATACTGAGCTGCGCACACTGTGCGCATTATGCACGCGGCGCAACCAGCGCACCCGTGCACCAGTACAACCCGAGAAACCCGCGCAACCAATCACAATCTGGACGCAACCTGGGCGCGCACCTGGACAGCGCAACTGGGCTTGCGCAACTGGGCTTGCACAACATGGTAGCGCAATATGGCTCGCACAACTTAAGCGCACTATGCGCCTTGCGACGTGACTGACGTGCTAAGTGCAAAGTGCGCCAACAAAATGCCACATTATGCCTCATGAGCCCATGAGCCCGAGTCCGAGTCCGAGTCTGAGTCCGAGTCGCTAAGCCCCTACGGGGCTTAGCTCCCATGGAAATGAATTTCCTAAGAGCAAAAAGCATGAATGCTTTCAATTGTTGATTTAGCCTTTTTTCCATTAGAAAATAATCCCACATGGCACACCCATGTGCACCTCCACACCACATTTGTATCTCTAAACTAGCAAAGCTAATATATAGAGATACGAGTCTTTTGGTCTAGCCGATGTGGGACTAAAATTCTCTTTGAAAAAGACCAAAATCCAACAATCCCCGACATATCTCTATATATGAGTATAAGTGTTCCCCACAGTAACTGTCCATCATGCATTAGGAGAGATGTCGCTGACGACTTGAATCTTTTCGCATGGTTCAAACAATAGACTATAATACAAGAATGGACTACGCCTTCAATTCTGCATCATAGCTAAAATTCTTCCCACTCACATAATGTAGTTATATGTGCTTCTGGCTACACATTAAAGGCCCTGTGCCAGCCTGGTTTCAGTGTATAATTTTAGGCGTCTACAAGTTTACCCTCAAGAGACGACCTGATATCTCTTTGTCCATACACTATAGGTAAGTTCATTATAAAGAGATATGGCATGAAGCGCTTTGCGCTTCCCTTGCGGTGCTACGCCGCTATGACATGGCTTAAAGCCGAGGCCTTACCCCGTACCGAAAACCTCATCGTAGTGTCATACTACTGTAGCATGAGGCAATCGCCTCTTTGTAGTGCCAAACTATCCAGCATGAAGCCTTAGGCTCCTTTGCGGTGTTATGCCGCAACGACATGGCTTGCAAGACCGAGGCTTTATCCCTAACCGGGTACCTCATCGTGGTGTCATGCCACTGTAACATGAGGAACTCCTCCTCTTTGTAGTGCTGACTACACCCCTCTTTATTTTAACATACAGTATTAGGCTAACTGCATATTTGCGGTGCTACGCCGCTGTGACTTGGCTAGCAAAGCCGAGGCATTACCCCATGCCTGGGAACCTCATGGTGGAGTCACTCCACAGTAGCATGGAGTTTCACTCCTTGTAGTGCTGTTCTACCGTGCTTCCTGTAAAGCACACCAGACATTCACTCTGCCTGAGAACTCGTTAAGGCATTTAAGCCAACCTTCCCACAGGATTCGTTTTCCGTAGAAAATAACAGTAGACAACAGTGGTTGTAGGTCCGTAACCTCTCCATGCCCAATAGAACATGTACCCACCGCTCTTGATATTCTTTCGATTAGTGGTCCTCCCTTGAACCAAAAGCTAGATGCCTAGTAGATTTCTCTTTGAACTATTAGTATAAAACTTTATGGTAGGAATACAATATCAGAATGCCTTCAAACCCATTTTACAAGCTGTGTCATCGACCAGCCGGCGCTTGAGGCCCTTGGTGAACGGATCCGCCAGGTTCTCCTGACTCCGAACATCAATCACTGCAATAACACCTCTCTTGATAAGATCGTGTACAGCCCTGTGCTTCAACCGCACAGTCCTCTTCTTTTTCTTGAAGAGGTCATTTGATGCCACCGTCGCAGTCGCTTGGTTGTCGCAGTATATCGGTATTTGTGCTCCAACCACTGGAAGATCATACATGAGCTTCCGAAGCCATTCTGCTTCCTCGGCTGCGGTATCAAGTGCAAAGAACTCAGATTCCATGGATGACCGCAAGAGCATAGTCTGCTTCTTCGACTTCCACGATATAGCAGCTCCATCTACTGTGAAAATGAATCCACCTGTGGACCTCTCGCTCTCCACCTCTGAGCACCAGCTGGCATCACTAAAGCCTTCCACTACTGACGGATCTCCGCTGTAGTACAGTGCATATGTCTGAGTCTTCTTGAGATATCTCATAACCCGTTTCACAGCTTTCCAGTGTTCAACACCTGGGTTGCTCGTGAAATGACTCAGCATTCCTACGGCGAAAGCTATGTCAGGCCTTGTGGCAGTAGTAGCATACATCAAACTTCCGATTACGCTTGCATACTCCAGTTGCCTGACGCTTTTTCCTGAATTAGGCTTCAGCTTCAGATCACTCCTGTACGGCGTATCGATCCCTAGAAGATCCCGATACCCATAACGAGTGATCATTTTCTCAATATAATGAGACTATGACAGCGCTAGTCCAGTGTCTGTCCGGATGATCTTGATCCCTAAGATCACATCAGCTTCCCCCAAGTCCTTCATACTGAACTTGCTCGAGATGAATTTCTTTATCTCCGTGACACAACTCATATCCGTACCTAGGATAAGCATGTCGTCCACATACAGACAAACGATCACACCTCTTCCATCAGCGAACTTCGTGTAAACACACTTGTCCGTCTCGCTGACCATGTAGCCATTTGACCTTATAACTTTGTCAAATTTCTCATGCCACATCTTGGGAGCCTGTTTAAGACCGTACAAAGATTTCACCAACTTGCAGACTTTGTCTTCAAGACCCTTGACGACAAATCCCTCTGGCTGTTGCATGTATATCTCTTCGATCAGCTTACCATTTAGGAAAGCCGTTTTCACATCCATCTGATGTATCACCATCTTATGTATTGATGCAAGAGCAATCAACACTCTGATGGTGGTCATCCGAGCTACTGGAGCATACGTGTCAAAGTAGTCAATCCCCTGCTTCTGAGAAAACCCCTTGGCTACCAACCTAGCCTTGAACTTGTCAATAGTTTCGTCTGCTTTCATCTTCTTCTTGAAGATCCATTTGCATCCGATGGGTTTCGCTCCTTCAGGAAGATCAACCAACACCCAAGTTTTATTTGAGGTGATAGAATTAATTTTATTGTCAACCACCTCCTTCCAGAAAATTGTGTCTCTGGTCTTCATCGCCTTATCATAGGTAAGCGGATCAGCTTCCACATGATAGGTGACAAAGTCATTTCCGAAGTCCTTCAGCCTCCTCATACGCTTAGCTGACGGCTCAGCTTGTTCTGGTTCAATCATTGTTTCGACAACAACATCTTCTTGGACCACATCTTTATTGAAGACTTCAGTCTCTGGCGCACCCTTATTGTTCTCCGGTACATCCGCAAGAACAATATTCTTGTGCCTTGCAAATTTGTCTTCAAAATATTCTGCGTCGCGAGATTCAATGATATGATTTGACTCAATATCAAGAAATCTCCGAGCATCACTCTTCTTGGCATACCCCAAGAAGATCGTCTTAGTAGTCCTTGTCCCAAGCTTCTGAATCTTCAGATCTATAAGCTTGACATATACAGACACTCCCACACTCGAATGACATTCAATTTAGGTCTGACCTTGAACCAGAGTTCATGAGGAGTAATGTCTGAAGTTGCATGAGGCACTCTATTTAGAATAAAAGTGGCCGTCAATGCAGCTTCTCCCCAGTAGCACTTAGGAAGGCCAGCAATCAACAACATTGAGTTAATAATTTTTGTTAACGTTCTGTTCTTCCTCTCTGCTACTCCGTTTGATTGAGGAGAGTATGGAGCCGTAGTCTCATTGACAATTCCATGTTCTTTGCAGAACGATGCGAATTCATGAGACCTGTACTCTCCACCTCGATCACTTCTTATTCTTTTGAGTTTTTGTCCAGTCTGCCGCTCAGCTTCGGCTCAGAACTCCTTGAACTTCTCGAATGCTTCGTCTTTAGCCTTCAGCAAGTAGACGAATGCATACTTTGAGAAGTCATCGATGAAGGTTATGAAATACTTCATCCCGACCTTTGTAGAGAACTGTTTGAAGTCACAGATATCGGAGTGTACCAACTCCAGAAGATCTGTAATTCGATTAACCCGAGGAAAGGGTTTCCTTGTGATCTTCGTTTGAGCACAAACTTCACATTTCTCTACCTTACCCCCACACTTGGAGATAAGTCCTAGACTAGACATTCTGTTTATTCGTTTACAATGAACATGTCCTAGCCTATTATGCCACAACTCAAGAGTATAAGTAGAAGGAGTGATTGCATTAATTACATTAATTACATTGGACTGATTTACAAGCTAAATTTTGAACATTCCTTCGGTATAAAAAGCTTTTTCGAAATATGTTCCCTTAATAGACATCACCATCTAACTAGCATTGATGTCCATCCTGAGGCCTGTGTTGCATAGTAGGCCTCCTGAGATCAGGTTCTTGGCGATAGCAGGTACGTGCTTCACGCCTTGAAGCGTCAGAGACTTCCCTGAAGTCAGCTTCAATACCACCGTTTCGATCCCGAGCACTTCAGCTTGTGCCTGGTTCGCCATCATAACCACTTCAGAAGTAGGTGTGTAGGTGGTGAACCACTCCTTACTGGAGCAGACATGGCAGGAGGCTCCAGTATCTACCCACCAATCAGAGTCAGTCCTTACCGCATCAACCTGCACAATCATAGCAACAACGTCAGTGATCATAGATACCTTACTAGGCTCTCCTTGCTCTAATTGCTTGGTCTTTGCTTTGCATTCATTCTTGAAGTGGCCCTTCTTGCCACACTTGAAGCAAGCCAAGTGGGACTTTGGCTTCTTCTTCTTCTTCATTGAAGTACCCTTGACTTTTAGATTGTCAAGGTCCTTCTTCTTGCTTTGGAAAGCCGCATGCTTTCCCCTTGGTTCCCTTGAATGTACCAGATTGGCGTTAGCCAATTGCTTGGACAGTGCGTCCACCTTCAGTTGAGCCTGTATCTGGTCCTCAACATAGATTTTCTGCAGGAGATCTTCAAGGGTGATCTCCAGCTTCTTTCTATGCATGTTTGCATAGAACTTGCTCCACCCAGCGGGGAGCTTTGAGACAATCCCTCCAACAATAAACTTGTCAGAGAGGGGCATCGTCTTATCTTCCAACTTCTGTCGCAGCTTCAGAAATTCCTTTACCTGCGGCAACATGGACTTCTCGTCCTCAAAGAGCCATTTATGATATTTTTCAACCACAAATATCTTGTCCTGTTTTTGTCTTCTTCGTACAGTTTCTCCAGAGACTCCCATATATCTCTGGCAATTGGTTTTTTACTGTAAGATTCTGCTAGAGAATCCTCCATAGCATTGAGGATAAGCAGCCTGCAAATGCTATTTTTTCTTCTCCACTTGGCCTGAAGTTTAGTAGCCGCAGTGATTGCGACAGCAGACCCAGTATCTGAAACAATAGGTTCCTCTTCAAGAAGCACGTGATCAACATCTCTGAGTTGAAGAGTGAGATAAACCTTCCTCTTCCAGACTTGATAATGCTCGCCATCAAACTTTTCCAACTTACAAAAGTCAGTATTGAGGAGTGAAGCATTAAAGTTTTCCATCGTAGCAATATAGCTTTGAGATTGTTAGTGCCGAGGTACAATTATTCGATGGAAAACTGAGAAAATAAAACAATTGTAAAAATAATGTTCCAACGCAACACTTCTAGGAAGGTTGCACGAGTATAACGAAGATCTAAAAAAATCTCGTTAGATGATATTACGAGAATCTAAAAAGATTTCGTAATCCACAGCAACATATGATATACGAGAATCTAAAAAGATTTCGTAATCACAGCAGCGAAGAAGATGACAGGCGAAAGGTGGAAGATGGCCTGCTGGGGTGAATGATCACCGTTGCTCAAAGCTATATTCACCCCCACACGAATAGCTTCCAGGAACCAGCAAGTTCGTCGGAGAACTTTGGAACACTTTTGCTCTTCTGACTCCTCGGATCGTACACGGACTCATGTGCAAAAGCAACGCTGGTGCGGCGCCTTTCCTCTCTGTCGAAGGCTACTGGAATTCGCAAGCAAATTCTGATCAGAACTGTGTTAAAGAACACTTCTGAATTCTCTGTTTACTTGTGTTAAAAAAATACTTCGTAAACTTTCTGTGGTGGCTTCTATTACTTGTATATCTATAGCTTTGTGAGAGAGAGGATGCCTTATATAGGCCCTGCAGCAACTGCTCGGTTGCCATAAAGTTAGGGTCATGGTAAAAACTACCTCGAACATGTAGCAACTGCCCAGAACAACGTGTAAACGCACGTTCTGCTGCAAGTTGCGCCAACTGTGCGCACCCTGCGCTCTTTGCACTCCGCGCGACAGAGCGCGCACTGAGCTGTGCACACTGTACGTATTGCGCACGCGGCGCAACCAGCGCCCCCGCACACCCGTGCAACCCGAGCAACCTGGACGCGCACCTGGGCAGCGCACCTGGGCTTGCGCAACGTGGCAGCGCAACTTAAGCGCACTATGCGCCTAGCGACGTGGCTGACGTGCTAAGTGCAAAGTGTGCCAACAAAATGCCACATTACACCTCATGAGCCCATGAGCCCATGCGCCCGAGTCCGAGTCGCTAAGCCCCTACGGGACTTAGCTCCCATGGAAATGAATTTTCCAAGAGCAAAAAGCATGAATGCTTTCAATTATTGATTTAGCCTTTTTTCCATTAGAAAAATAACCCCACATGGCACCCCCATGTGCACCTCCACACCACATGTGCATCTCTAAACTAGCAAAGCTAATATATAGAGATACAAGTCTTTTGGTCTAGCCGATGTGGGACTAAAATTCTCTTTGAAAAAGACCAAAATCCAACACTTACTAGGTGCCTTCTCCCCGTATGTGCCTTGCCTTTGTCGGCTACCGCCGAAGGACATGGTGTTGCACGCTCCAACCCCTGCTTCGTCCCAAAAATATTGTTCCTTTCCTTTTGCAGCGCTGTTCCATGCGTGGCCATCGACCATCTCCTTACTCCCTAATTCTAGGGAGATGCCGCTTGGCGACCTATATTTCCTCTTGGCCCGCCGCTGACTCCATGTCGATTTGATTCTGCAATCGGTCGCCAGTTTGTTCCGGCTCCTCGTCCATGATTCTGCCGGCGCACCGTCGTCCAGCCACCTCCTACCTCTCTTCCGTCATCCTGTGGCTATCCGGTGCCGCCCTGTGAGTCCCCTCCAAGCCCCTGGTCCCAAATCGGGAACCCTAGTTCCTGGAAAGAAACCCTAGCCGCTGCAAGATCTATATATATATATATATATATATATATATATATATATATATATATAGGAAGCGGATCAAAAGCTCCCCTTAGAAAACCCCCTAAAAACCCCCCTCACTCTAATCCGTAATTTAATGTTAATATTAATGTTAATGTTAATATTAATGTTAATATTAACATTAAATACTAAAATTAACATTAAACAACATTAAAATTAATATTAACATTAACATTAACATTAACATTAACATTAACATTAACATTAACATTAACATTAACATTAACATTAACATTAACATTAACATTAATATAAAAAAATAAAAAAATTAATATTAACATTAACATTAATATTATCATTAATATTAACATTAATATTAATATTAATATTACGAATTAGAGTGAGGGAGGTTTTTATGGGGTTTTCTAAGGGGGGCTTTTGATCCGTATATATAAAAGAAGGTAATTACGAGGGATGGACTGTGCAGAGTTGACATGAAACTGATGCATGTATCATAATTATTTCTATCAATAATATTTACCTGGTTCCAAAAAAAAGAAAAAGGTAATTACTTTATTCCAACATAACCAATCTCAAGTACAACTCACAATCTTACTGCCTATTCCCTTTTGACCCCATTAAAGAAACATCATATTCAATATTTTTGTAAAATCCCTATATTTGAAGTACCATGTCCTTCAAAAATCTTGTTATTTCTCTCCCTACACACATGCCAAACCAAAGCAGCCAGTTGCATATGCGCATTCCTGAACCAATCCATACCTCGCATCTTGTTAGCAATAATCTGATCAATAATGCGCTTCCAGTCCCGTTCTCCTCCACCCCCTATCTACATTTTCTCCTGTTGTTTTGTCCATATCCCATGTCACCGAGCAGTGGAAGAACATATGTTCTATCAACAGAGAGAGACAAAGAATTCATCTTTGTCGATTAGGATTGTATCAAGTTGGAAGATCGAACAACAGAAAAAGATGTTTGCTAAAAGATCAATCTAGACAAGTGATGGATTCAGGTATCCTTCCACAATCAGTTTATCTTCTTCGTCTCTTGAATCAACAGTTAGATCTAACACTTTTTGTGTAATTCTGTCGGGTCGAATAAATTAATTATCTGTCGCAAAGATTTATTTTTTTAAACCTAAGAATGGGGGTTTTTGCCTCTTCTGATCAATGTTTTAAAAACCGGACCAATGATCGAACCGAAATTTTTTGGTATAGGTCGGACCGGGGTTCAACCGGGTTCAACCGGAGTTCAACCGGGGTTCAAATAGACTTGGTTTAGTATTGTTCAAATAGACAAGATATCCATATTTACTTCTTGGTTTAGTTTGGTTTGGTCATAAGTATGTTGGTTTAGTTTAATATTACAACTATAAGGTCGATAAAAACCAAACCAAGAATCAAATTATCCAAATTTTACATGATATTTTTTTTTAATTCTTTAAAAAATACCAAAATTGGTCGGTTCAATTGTGAATCGGTTCGGCCGATTCACCGGTTGAACCCGATTTTCACAAAAAATCGACGGTTCTTTAAAAGATCTAATTTTAATCGAACCGGACCAATTTTTTGGTATAAACCGGTCGGATCCGGTCCAACCACCGGTCCAGTCGATTTTTACAACATTGCTTCTGATGGAATGCGTCTACACTATGTGTGGCAACGACGCAAAGACTAGTACCAATGTTGGGTTGAAAAAGATACAAAAAGTACATAATGTACTAATATTTATATTTATAATTCTATTTATCATATATGTAGGTATATGCATAGGAAAAGGCTTTGGTGCCCACTAAGGTTTACCTATGTAGTCAAATGGAAAGAACACATTTTCCAATAAATTCTAAGACAACCAACAATAATTTATAAATAAAAATAATAATAAATAAAGCCTCACATAATGGAAATGGACCCATTCCAGCTACTAGATGGACTCAGCATTTTCGGCAGGGCTCCTCTCTTTGCAAAAAAGAAAAAAAAAACTAAAAAATATTCTAAAAATATAATAAAAGGGATTTTGGATATATAAAATGTACATTTGATTTTGGACTTCTTTAGATTTTAAATCTTCATCAATTGTCCGTTCGTAGTAGACCTGCGATTTGATATTTTGTCCATAAAAACTTTTTCATTATCCTCTAAAATTTTGGGCTTATACATACTACAATTTTTTTGTCCTCTAAAATTTTAGGCTTGAGACAACCACCTCATTGGTTGTATATTAAGTCCGAGTATGGGCTCACGGTCGTAGTCGCACCCTCGTGACATAATAAATATAACGTGACATAATATAATATAACGTGCATCTTATTTTTGTTTACTCCAATCATGGTTGTATTAGGTAGGTTAGTATGCAAGTGCTTTTTGTGTACTTCCATTACTATTCTGGTTGAATTAGTTAATTTTTTGTCCTAAATGTTCATTTATTTAACCCAAGCATGGAGCTTTTTTGCATTTTGGCCGCGCCTCTTCTCATTGAAAGGGTCTACTCCACTAGGTGGGCTCGTTATTGTCGGCATGGCTCGTCTCTTTGCCAAAAAAAAAAATCTTAAAAATATTCTAATAATGTAATAAAAGGGATTGTCATGTACATTTGTTTTTGGACTTCTTTAGATTTAAAATCTTCATCAATTTGTCCGTTGGACCTACGATTTGATTTTTGGCCCATAGAGGAATTTTTGTTGCCCTCTAAAAATTTGGGCTTATTTACACTATAATTTTCTTTTGTCCTCTAAAATTTTGCGTAGCTTTGTCGAGCCCAACTGCGGTTACGGTTGCACAATTAAATCAAGCCATGCACAATAACCTTTGAGTCTTTTTACTAATTGACACTTAAAAGTTTTGCGCTTAAAATGCTTCCATGACTTTGAGAATACAAAATGGAATACAGACAACACCTCTTTTTATTTTTTTGAAATCCCTTTGATTTTTGGCCCATAGAGAGATTTTTGTTGCCCTCTAAAATTTTGGGCTTATATACACTATAATTTTCTTTTGTCCTCTAAAATTTTGGGCATGAGAGAATTAATCGCCTCATAGGCTTGACATTAAGTCTGGACTGGACCTCGACACGTGGTCCTTGTTGCGTCCCCGTAACATAACAAATATAGTAGTCTTGTTGAGCCCGTTGCGGGTGCACAATTAAATCAAGCCATGGACAAACCTTTTAGTCTTTTTACTAATTGACACTTCAAATTTTGCGCTTAAAATGCTTCCATGACTTTGAGAATACAAATTGGAATACAGACAACACCTCATTTTTTTTAAAATCTCCCACACACATAGACACACAATTAGGGGACTCAAACCTTGCCGGTCCCACCGGATGTCCACTCTAATACTACTAGGCTAGAGAGCTCGGACAGACAACACCTCAATGGAATACAAAATTTTATGGTATCACATATGACAGTGATAGTTGGTATCACATATGAGAGTGATTGTTGTTAGGAATATGAGAGTGATTGTTGTTAGTAGACGTCGTGGTGGTGTCCTACGTGGGGGTTGGGCAATTTTTTTAAAAAAAAAGGGTAAATTAAAATTGAATTTTTCTCATGCAGTTGTTAAATTCCTGGGGAGGGATGCAACATACAAAGCATCATTATCACATCAAGTTATTTTAACATACAAAGCATCATTAAATTCCTGGGGAGGGATGCCGAATTTTAAAGTGAACGGCTTTCACTTTGCCAGTAGATGGGTTAACAAGGTGTCTGATCTCATTGATAGACATTCTTTCAGATGGAAGGAACATCTAATTTACATCATTTTCCCCCCTATGGAAGCTACATCTATTCTGAATATTGCTCTGTCTCCTGCTTGCTTGAGTGATCAATTGAAGTGGATTCATACATATGATGGTGTTTTAACTACAAAATCTGCTTATTGAGCAGTTCATAACACATTAAACAAGGAGGATCACAATGTTTCAATACATGGGTTTAAGGATTGGCGTAAGCTTTGGTCCTTTAAACATATTTGCCCAAGAGTCCTGATCTTTGTATGGAGAGCTCTTACAAATTCTCTTCCCACCAAAGACAATATCCATAGGCGTGTTAAAGACATCGATGATCTGTGCCCTCTTTGCAAGGTATATCCTGAAACTCTCGACCACCTAACTTTTCATTGTCCTGTTAAAGGAACTTCCTGGAGGCAACATTCATCACTTGCTTCTCGTATCAAGCAAGACACCACATTAGCAAGCTTCCTAACAAATCTACTCAAGGAGGGAAATCAAGAGATTATCTCACATTGCTTCTACCAGTCTTTGAAGCACAACCAATCTGCTGCAATAAAATCTACATGGATGCTATTAACATGAAGGATAAATTTGATGCCTCCAACTCTGAAGATCTCGCAAATAATTCAATTTGTGATCAAAATCAACATTCTTCTCAGTGGGTTCCTCCTCTACTAAACGAACTCAAAATCAACTTTGATGGTGCCTATTTAGAAGGGAGGATGGCTGCGGCTGCAGTTCTTCGTGACGCACATGGTCATTTTCAATGGGCTATGTCTACTACTGAAGATGGTGGTCCTCCCATTCAAGCCGAAGCTTTGGGGATCCGTTTGGCTATGGATATCTGCAGGAATTTCAACCTTTCTCATGTCATCATTGAGGGGGATTGTAAATCTCTGATTGATTCAATCAATTCAACAGAAGTAACTTTGCCATGGGGGGCAAGACACATAATTGAAGATGCAAGGATCTTCAAAAACACATCAACAGAGATTTCCTTCTTGTATTCTCACAGAAATTCGAATATTGTGGCCCATGAACTTGCAACGAATGCCCTTCTCCAGGGTTATTCAAATTCCATCTTCACTTATGAAGATGTTCGTACCTGTATTTCATCCCATATCATTCTTGATATGAATCATGTAATTCCTTAATCTATCAATGAATTATTGTTCCTCAAAAAAAAAGTTATTTTCACTCAGGAAAGCTCTCCAGCTTGGTGATGTAACACATTGTTATATTAAAGTGTATCGGATCAGACTTAACATGGGAAATTTCTACAAGATATGGATGGATGAGTTCACACTTCTACAGCTAACCATGATTAATAAGAACAACTCTACGTTATTTGCGGATTTTGGATCAGTTCTGGTCCGCGGACTACGTGTGACCCTCCATTGGAGGGGGCTGCAGAAATTTTAGAGTGGGCACCGAAGGGTGGAAGGCAAGGAGGTGATACGTCGGCGCGGGCACACGTACGGTCCTCCTCTGCATGGTTAATAAACATAACATACATATACATTTTAAGAAACACAACATACATACACATTTGTTGCGTAGAGATGTAAGTATTTTTTTTCATGGCTGGAAGAACTTATTCCCGCACGCGCACCTCCAAGCGAGCAAGTAATATCCGTCATGATCCCCATGGTCACGCCTCTGCGCCGTCAGACCTGCACTGCTGGCGGTGGTGGTGGCGGCGGTGGTGGCAGTGGCGGTGGTTGGGCTTCTCCGGTGCGGGGAGACGACGAGGGTGGCCGTGCACGGCCTGCAGCTCAAGCACTTGTTCACACACTGCGGAGGCCTCGATCCTATCCCCATCCTCCTCCATCCTTGCTGCAGCTCGCCACTAGGAATACCTACAACTGATAGATACATATATATAGGATCAACTTTTAAGTTTTTTTTTTCGAATATTTTCCGAAATAACAGCAGTTAGATTATTATTATTATTATTATTTAGATTAGATTTTTAAATTAAACTATTCAATCTTGTGAGAAGTGAATCAACATGCATGCATTGTTGAAAATAACGATCAAAACCCTGAGGTGCTAGGAATTTATTTTTGTTCACTTAGCAAAACAAGGATGACATGTTCACGCTGCCGCTCAAGAGTTGACACGTACTATTTTTATACAACCTAATCACTTTAGAAGTAATTTTGTGAACATCTATTCTACTTTTGACCACGTGGCAACTCTTAAGCGGCAGGGTAAACGTCTAATGTAGTTCAGAAATGATAAATGGTCCGCAGTTTCTGTCTGCTGGCGTGACCGCGGGCTACGTAGCCGAACCCCAGGTAGACCTACTAATGGGAGGCTGTCACGTGGACTGTAGGCCAAAAGCGCGGTCCACGTAGCAGCATCCAATGTAATTTTTGGTGGGTGAACAAATTAAAATGGGCTTGTGTTGAAAACAAAGGAAGGGTTTGATTTCTTTCTTGCCTGGTCCCATGAAGAAGGAGAAGAAGAGGACCAGTAGAACAACAATCTTCGGGGGAGCCATCCCTTTCCTTTGCACCTTTGGCGTTTGGAAGTTTGTGGCGGTGGTGGTCATGAAAGGAAAAGAGTAGGTAGAAGAAGAAGAAGAAGAAGAAGAAGAAGAAGAGAGATCTAGCGAGTATATGGATGGACAGAGCTAGCTAGCTAGCAAGCTAGCAAACGAGGGGCAATGGTAGGCATAGCTGCAGTGGTAGTAGAGACATCAGCCTCGTGTTCTCCGGTCTTCCACATTAAATGACTCATTCTGGGCACGTACGTGAACAACAACTCTGCCCCCACAAGCTGTGCAGTGCAGTGAGAGATCTCATGGGAGACTTGTAGTAATTCTAGCGGCACACGCCATAACCATACTGGGAGTTGATGTTAGTTAGTGATTGACCGAGGTGACCTTTGGCTGCTCCCTCTCTCTCTCTCTCTCTCTCTCTCTCTCTCTCTCTCTCTCTCTCTCATCGATTGTAGAGAAAGAAGGATTGATACTGTGGTGAAGTTTTTTTTACGGAGCTCAACTACTGCATACAAACAGCTTTTTCATGCGTTCATGCAGGGAGCACATGCATCGTGCTTACTTCCATGAGTAGCAATCACAAGAATAAAACTCAATGCCCACGATTAGGGCTGTAAAACGATTCAAACTTTTCGTATTCGGTTCGTGTTCGGCTCGGTCCAACTTCGGTTTAAGTTCGTTCGTGGATTAATCGATGCTGAGTTCGACCATAGGTTGTTCGACTCGATTATGTTCACAAATAGACTCGAGCTCGGCTCGGTTTCTCATATTAGAACTTTTTCTATATGTTATATCTTTTTAAATAAATAGAATTACATTTTGTCTTAGAAATTTTACTCATTTTTTGTTCTCTATATGATGATAAATTTATGATATAAAGAGCATAAATAATTCAATAAAAAAGTCTTTAAAACCTGAGAGAAACAGTGTCCTATAAATACTCACTACTAGGGCTGTAAAACGATTCAAACCGTTCGCATTCGGCTCGTATTCGGCTCGATCCAAGCTCGGTTCGAATCAAACTCGTTCGATAGTTAAGTTAAACCAAGCTTGAACACTCTTTGTTCGAGCTCGTTCGTTTGATTTTCAGCCCTACCACGGATTGGGTTGTCCCATTCGAAACTAGTTTTAGTTATTTCTTGATTCTTATTATAGATCGATTCTAGAGCCCGATTTCTATTGAGATCACGTTGAATCTGTAGATTGTCCTAAGTAGAGAAAAGTTGTCCAAGCACAAAGTTTTGTCTTGCTTACCTTGGGCCGGCCGTGATTATACGTAAAAAAAAAAATTGTATCTCAGAAACGTATAACATTTACGTATTAGTATATGAATTTTAAGCATGTGAAGATGTGAAGTTTTAAACGTGTTTCTGTATGAACGATTAAAAATTTTGTCAAAAAAATGTGTGGTGGAAATATATTTAATTAACCAAATTTAACAATTTGAACTTGAAGTTTTTAATCTCAATATTTTTATTTGACGAATATTTGATCAATTTTTTTAACGTATTTTATTTGTACTGTATGGATTTATACTTGTACTTTCGTGGTCCTATTTTTTTGGGACTAAAATACAACTTGATATGCTAAACTATTCGTAATTTTTAACATGATACCCTCAACTAATATTTTTACTTGGTACCCTCCGTTATCACAAATGTTAAGTTTTTCGTTAAATTTTTTTGGACGAAATTGTCCTTCCACCTACCTCCCACCCTCCCCCCTCACCATCCGTCCGGCGAACCCCGCGACCCCTCTCCCGCACCGGCGACCCCCCCCCCCCCACCCCCCCCCACCCCCCCCCCCCCCCATCCCTTCCGTCAAGGCCTGCCCCCCTCCCCCGCCGCTGCCACACCACCGTCGTGCGGTGCTGCTTTGCGACGACTCCCGACGACTCCTCCCCTCCAACCCCGGTGACCCTATGTAGTGCCCCGTCCCGCAAAGTCAATCGGAGGAATCGAAACGCCGACGGCGTTCGGACTTAGCCTTGCAATGGCTTGCTCGGAGACATCGCTCAGGTGGGGTAGTTTCGGTGAACTCTCCTCATCTTTGCCTTCACATAATAAATCGTGTTTTCAACTTGCACAAGTTAGGCTTGATAATAAAAGCTACGCATCCACATAGCTAAGGAAATAATCCCGACGGTTTGAATCGAGTTAGAACATGGAAAACGTCCCACGGTCGGCTTAGAGTTGGTGCACGGCGTGCTTTGAAAATGACACTCGGTCCTTCGTCCCGTGGCTTGGGAGAAGGAAAGTTGGTCTTCAGTGCAAAAGCTGAGAGTTAGCCTAAGTCATAGTCGTCGCCCGCACAAATGCTTGCTAAAGCATGCACGGTCCTGTCCCGCAAGGCTTGGCATAGCCTTTGCTCGTCCCTTGGGTTATGTTGTAGGCTTGAGTGGGTTAGGCAAAGTTATGCCGGTCGACCTAAGTTATTCTACGTGCTGTCCCTCTCAGTCTGCGGTTGTCAAGATAAGTAGTCCCACGACCCCAAGGCCCATCATATGAAGTATGACTTGGGCGATAGCGTTGCGTAGAATACGAGTCGGTTTAGAGGCACGAGCCACGGTTGGTTCAGTGTAAAGTTAGCCACGGTCTATGGCATTTAAGGAACACGTTTGGTTTAAGTTAAGTTGGAAGGCTACGTAGTAGTCGTTCCCTCGAGTTCAAAGAAGTTCGAGGCGGTCCCTCGGTTGGGAGTCTCGCGTTCCTATCCACGTTGAGTAGTTCGAGGCGGTCCCTCGGTTGGGAGTCTCGCGTTCCTATTCACGTTAAGTAGTTCGAGGCGGTCCCTCGGTCGGGAGTCTCGCGTTCCTATCCACGTTGAGAAGTATAAAACGGTCCAGAAATGAGGAAGTGGGTCGAGTCTGCATGGTCATTGGACAACTTGTGTACCGGTGCACAAGGGTTTTGATTTTGTTTCTCAGACAGTTGCCGCGGCCACGGGACTGATCTGGCCTAGGTGGAACACGTGCCTACGGGACCCTTGGACGGGGTGCGACCTACCCAAGGGGTGCGCCGTAGAGCGGGTATTAGGGGAAATTCAGCGAGTTCGCGCCTCGTTATATGCGAACGTACCCTAATATCCAATGGAGGTCCAATATAGCTTGTCGTGCTAGTGACCAAGTTCATATAGATGTTGGCATGGCGGCGACAATCCGCGAGTGTGCCTTTGGATTTAGTCGAGTATTGAGTGTGCTATATCAAGGAGTCGAGTTGAAGGCGTGTGTACAAAGTTAAAAGCATAATGTTGGGCCTAAGATTGGGTATCAACGTAGGCGTTGTGCTTCGGCACGAGTTGTGGCGTCGAGTGTAAAGTCGAGAAGGGCCGTAGGGCAAGTTAGTTGGAAGTTATGTCGAGTTGCTGGGCACGACCTCAAAATACGAGGCACGATCGCGTTGTTACAAGACAAGTCTGAGTCGATATGTTGACATTGTAAGAAAACGACAAGGTTTCTAGACTTAAAGATAAGGATGTTATCAGTACGATAGCACGGTCACACGGAAATGAAGTCTATCGTGTAGTTGCGTCCCTGATTTTGGCCGTAAGGCAAACACGACTTGATAGGTTAACGTTGTTGGCACGAGGAGTGGTCTAGATACAAAGTATGAGTTAACGTTGACATTGCAAGCACGGGATGGTTCTGACACACAAGTTGCGCTAAGGCGCCGGTCCTAAAACTGATCCTAAGGCAAGAATAGAAAGACAATCGAAAAAGGGTTTATGTTGCACAAAGTAAATGAAACGTGTAGGTTTTGTATGGGTGGGCGAGGAGCTCACTCCACCAGTACAGTGGTACTGATACCCACACAGTATTTCATGTGCAGGCACAGGTAGAAGCTCGTGGCACGGAGCTCGCTTGGATGCGTCGAGGCACGGAGTTCCTTGGCGATTCGAAGCGTGCGGACGCGTGGATTAAAGACTTATACAGGACATAATGTATGGACATCGCCTTTCGAAGCTTCCGCTGGATTCAAGTATTGTATCGAGAGATGAGAGAGAGCAGAGTGACTTATAAATGAGAGAAAAGGGAGCACGAGAGACATTGTAATTTGGCCTTGCGCCCACAAATGTAATCTTGTATTCAATATCAATAACGAGATTCTTTTGAAAGACTTGTGTTCATGTGTTCTTCTCTAAATTCCGCTGCAATGTATTCAATATTTCTGCTTGGGACTTCTGTGCAACGACCCCGTCGCCGCCGATGTAATCGGCCGTTATGAAACTGCCTTGCACGAGCGCAATCTAGGTTCGTGCGGAATCACGCCTTAGCGAGGACGATCGCTCCTACGGGAGCGGGGCGTGACATAATGGTATCAGAGCACGGCTTTACGTCCTTGGACTACCGATTGAATTCTTTAACTTCGTTGTTCCGCGAACTCTGAATTGTGCTTCCGCAACGTGATATCGTTGGTGCGCTCTCTCTCAAATGTCCCTCGGCATGTCCATACAATAAGTCTAAATATTTTCGAAAGCTCGTACAAGCGTTCAATCTAACGCATTGGTAGGCCGTTGCCAAATGCGTCGATAGGGCCTTTGTGCCGAACGTTACAAACTTGACTCGATAGAAAATATGAGCTAATGTTAGCAAAGTCGCACGTGTGCCCGAATAGTCCTACGTTGACCTTAGCAAGTCGCGTGCGTGCCTAATTAGTCCAACGTCGACCTTAGCAATTGAGCGTGCAAACTCGGAATATAGTCCGCACAGGAATGGCTATGCACACGGCCTTTTGGCTAAGTTGTGTTTCGCGTCGCGCACCTCGACCTTTTGGTGCAAACGAGTCGCGAGCGATATTAAGTATCGTTCGGTCGGGAATGGAGATGCACTTAGAGTGTCTATCGATAGGAACGCTATCGGACTAACGCTTAGGCGTACACGAAAGATTGATTTGGATTTTGAGGAAATAGTGCGAATGACTTAGTGCGTCGATACGACGCGAGCGACTACGCTAGTGATTCGTCGAACGAATCTGAAGGATGTCTTAGCGCATGACGTGAACGTGATTGAGGACTAGATCTTATGGCTTGAATCCGAGTGGTGTATGTGATAGGTTCGAAGAAGAATAAGAATGAGTGTCGACGACTAGTCGAGTGGCTCGAATCCGAGTGGTGTATGGGTTTTCTTGGAAATCGTTCAAGCAAGATTGAGGATTACGAGTATATCGACGAGGCGATGCGATCGCGCAAAGCCTTAGAACGCGTCACGCTTAGTTGATCGTGACTTCGAAGGTCCCGAACGAGCATCTCGTTCGGACAACTTGTGAATGAGCAATGCGAGTTAGAAAATGTTTCGGAACGATGAATGAAATTGAATGGTTTTGATCGAGGAAACTTAGAGGATCGCGCGTGCGATATCAGATTGATGCAACTGAAAGGTGACTTGAGTTTTGAATAACGATCTTGAAACGAGCTTGAGAAAAAGCGACTGAACTTGATCTTGAGTATTAAGAAAATTGTGGAATATCCAACTCGGACAACAGCATCAACGCACGACTCGAAAATTGGTTGCAAAGGAAGATCGTCAGGTTACGCATGTCGTCGATGGTATTGAGGCGTATCAAAGATCGATATGCGATAACTCGGGGGTACTCTGACTCGGCAAATGACGATCGTGCAAATGTCATTGTTTCGATGGATGCTATAATCGGGATGTTAAAATGTGTCGAGGAAAAGGTAGACTTGGCTTGAGGATTTTCTAAGTTGAACGAATGACGATCGAACTTGGCTTGGATGAAAACTGGAATGTTTGGATTTGCTTCGTCGACAACCACAACGTTGATGTTCTTGTCTTATGCGAGTGCTACTCCAGCCTCGCACATGTGTCACGCCGATTAGGGCGATCACTCTGCGTGAGCGCTGGTATGGTGATTCATACAGCGGGAGTGGTCGAACTTGCATGGTGCGACAATTTGTGCTTCGATTTGTGGTTTGACGCGAAGGTGACTCGAGAATGGATTTGTGTGCTTGAAGAATCGAACTTGAGAATTGAGTAGGTCCAATCCGCGTATCGAAAATGAGTTAGTCTAAACTCAAATAAGAGTTACGCCCCGATGAGAATGATTATTCTGCGGGTGCGTTGCATGGTGATTCATGAACCACCGTGGATAATCGGACTCGCGTGAGATTGGGGCACAACGTATTGTCGAGCTAGATGACCTCGTGATCGAATACATGAATTGGTTAGAATTGGTGATTTGAATAGATTCGAATACGCGCAACGAATGCGCTGAGGCGAATAGGTGATCGTGCTTGATGTTTAGAAATCTGAGTGACGCGAGCTTGGGTAGAAAATCCCGTACTACTGACTTTGGTTTGACCCTAGGATTGGGGTCAGTGTTGGCATTATTGTTGGGGAACTATGATTCCAATCCTGACATTGACTTAGCCTCGAAAAGAAATAGCCTAGCGGTTAGGCGAGACGCCCTGTTGCAAGTGTTAGCTAATCGAAAAGATTGATCTTGAGGATTGGAATGCATGGAAATCACGAATATAGGAAACCCTGCTCACGAGATTCGGCTGACATGCATATATTTCAAGG
Source organism: Iris pallida (assembly GCA_029216955.1). NCBI lineage: Eukaryota > Viridiplantae > Streptophyta > Magnoliopsida > Asparagales > Iridaceae > Iris > Iris pallida. The sequence goes on along the minus strand of JANAVB010004599.1, from coordinate 5,117,262 downwards.
ACGCCTGGGTATGTGCACGATGCGACTCGAGTGAGAATGACAAATTTTCTATCATGCGGCTTGGCTGAATGCATGTATTTTGGGGACGCTTGGAATGCGTGTACGATCCAGCCAAGTGATACGACAAGTTCAAGCAAGGCTTGAAAGATGGGAGTATGTCGAGATCTTGAAATCGTGTTAAAGAAAAGATTGATAATAGTGCGAGCGTGGCTCGGAATCGAAGAACGCGTAGGCGAAATGTGTACGATTAAGTCTTGGCCATAGAAATGGTAGGATAGCTTGCCTTCAGGAAAGTCTCGAGGACGAGACTTGTTCTGAGTGGTGTATGATGTAGTGTCCCGTCCCGCAAAGTCAATCGGAGGAATCGAAACGCCGACGGCGTTCGGACTTAGCCTTGCAATGGCTTGCTCGGAGACATCGCTCAGGTGGGGTAGTTTCGGTGAACTCTCCTCATCTTTGCCTTCACATAATAAATCGTGTTTTCAACTTGCACAAGTTAGGCTTGATAATAAAAGCTACGCATCCACATAGCTAAAGGAATAATCCCGACGGTTTGAATCGAGTTAGAACATGGAAAACGTCCCACGGTCGGCTTAGAGTTGGTGCACGGCGTGCTTTGAAAATGACACTCGGTCCTTCGTCCCGTGGCTTGGGAGAAGGAAAGTTGGTCTTCAGTGCAAAAGCTGAGAGTTAGCCTAAGTCATAGTCGTCGCCCGCACAAATGCTTGCTAAAGTATGCACGGTCCTGTCCCGCAAGGCTTGGCATAGCCTTTGCTCGTCCCTTGGGTTATGTTGTAGGCTTGAGTGGGTTAGGCAAAGTTATGCCGGTCGACCTAAGTTATTCTACGTGCTGTCTCTCTCAGTCTGCGGTTGTCAAGATAAGTAGTCCCACGACCCCAAGGCCCATCATATGAAGTATGACTTGGGCGATAGCGTTGCGTAGAACACGAGTCGGTTTAGAGGCACGAGCCACGGTTGGTTCAGTGTAAAGTTAGCCACGGTCTATGGCATTTAAGGAACACGTTTGGTTTAAGTTAAGTTGGAAGGCTACGTAGTAGTCGTTCCCTCGAGTTCAAAGAAGTTCGAAGCGGTCCCTCGGTTGGGAGTCTCGCGTTCCTATCCACGTTGAGTAGTTCGAGGCGGTCCCTCGGTTGGGAGTCTCGCGTTCCTATTCACGTTAAGTAGTTCGAGGCGGTCCCTCGGTCGGGAGTCTCGCGTTCCTATCCACGTTGAGAAGTATAAAACGGTCCAGAAATGAGGCACTGGGTCGAGTCTGCATGGTCATTGGACAACTTTTGTACCGGTGCACAAGGGTTTTGATTTTGTTCCTCAGACAGTTGCCGCGGCCACGGGACTGATCTGGCCTAGGAGGAACACGTGCCTACGGGACCCTTGGACGGGGTGCGACCTACCCAAGGGGTGCGCCGTAGAGCGGGTATTAGGGGAAATTCGGCGAGTTCGCGCCTCGTTATATGCGAACGTACCCTAATATCCAATGGAGGTCCAATATAGCTTGTCGTGCTAGTGACCAAGTTCATATAGATGTTGGCATGGCGGCGACAATCCGCGAGTGTGCCTTTGGATTTAGTCGAGTATTGAGTGTGCTATATCAAGGAGTCGAGTTGAAGGCGTGTGTACAAAGTTAAAAGCATAATGTTGGGCCTAAGATTGGGTATCAACGTAGGCGTTGTGCTTCGGCACGAGTTGTGGCGTCGAGTGTAAAGTCGAGAAGGGCCGTAGGGCAAGTTAGTTGGAAGTTATGTCGAGTTGCTGGGCACGACCTCAAAATACGAGGCACGGTCGCGTTGTTACAAGACAAGTCTGAGTCGATATGTTGACATTGTAAGAAAACGACAAGGTTTCTAGACTTAAAGATAAGGATGTTATCAGTACGATAGCACGGTCACACGGAAATGAAGTCTATCGTGTAGTTGCGTCCCTGATTTTGGCCGTAAGGCAAACACGACTTGATAGGTTAACGTTGTTGGCACGAGGAGTGGTCTAGATACAAAGTATGAGTTAACGTTGACATTGCAAGCACGGGATGGTTCTGACACACAAGTTGCGCTAAGGCGCCGGTCCTAAAACTGATCCTAAGGCAAGAATAGAAAGACAATCGAAAAAGGGTTTATGTTGCACAAAGTAAATGAAACGTGTAGGTTTTGTATGGGTGGGCGAGGAGCTCACTCCACCAGTACAGTGGTACTGATACCCACACAGTGTTTCATGTGCAGGCACAGGTAGAAGCTCGTGGCACGGAGCTCGCTTGGATGCGTCGAGACACGGAGTTCCTTGGCGATTTGAAGCGTGCGGACGCGTGGATTAAAGACTTATACAGGACATAATGTATGGACATCGCCTTCCGAAGCTTCCGCTGGATTCAAGTATTGTATCGAGAGATGAGAGAGAGCAGAGTGACTTGTAAATGAGAGAAAAGGGAGCACGAGAGACATTGTAATTTGGCCTTGCGCCCACAAATGTAATCTTGTATTCAATATCAATAACGAGATTCTTTTGAAAGACTTGTGTTCATGTGTTCTTCTTTAAATTCTGCTGCAATGTATTCAATGTTTCTGCTTGGGACTTCTGTGCGACGACCCCGTCGCCGCCGATGTAATCGGCCGTTATAAAACTGCCTTGCACGAGCGCAATCTAGGTTCGTGCGGCATCACGCCTTAGCGAGGACGATCGCTCCTACAGGAGCGGGGCGTGACACCCTACGCGACCACCCCCCTCCCATCCACGCAAGAACACCATCCCACCCCCACCCCCCCCACCCCCAATGCTTCCACACCACTACTGTGTGCCGCTTCCGCGCGCTGCTGATGTTGCTGCTCGCGACTGTGCAGCTCCCCCTCAGGCTGCCGGCGTCGGAGAAAGAGGAGAGGCTGCTAGAGAGAGAGGAAGGTTAGGAAATGATATTTCTGTCATTTACTAGTTCGATTAATACCGTTTAGAAAAATGATATAAAGTTGATGCTTATCAAAGTTGAAGATATTAAGTTGAATATTTAAAATAGTTGAGAATATCATGTAATAATTTAACGTTATTTTTTCTACCCAATTGGTAATAAGGTTCCTTCCTCAAATCAAGTAGGTGTACTTATATGGACACCCACCATTACCATCAGCAGCAGCAGCAGCAGCAATAGTAGTTGGGCCGAGGGCCACCACACCTGGAGAGTACTATTGATGTAACACAGTCACACACACCTGGAGAGTACTACTGATGTGATGTGATGTAATGTAAGTAATAATATTGGCCATGCACTCTCTCTCTCTCTCTCTCTCTCAAATATTGGCCATGCACTCTCTCACACTCTCTCTCATGTTATGATACGTACGTACAGTGGAACGAGACACATCCAATCAAAGGTTACTGAGTGACAATACAACACATAATGTGTATGGAACTCCCACAGCTCAAACCACCAGCGAGTTGCCGATCTTTTCAAAACCCATGTGGGACCCGCAACTCTGCAACAATCGTATGTCAGCGCAATCCTGCTGGATCTGGTACAGCATCTGTTTCTGCTTTCGCTTGTTTTGAGAAACACCACCTTCGTAACACCAGCTTATCTTCTTCTTCTTCCCCCTTTTTTTGATAAGCTAATTTACTTCTTGAGAAGATTTTAGGGGAAAAAAAAATTAAGTTGTTTCTGGTTTTTTTTTTTTTAAGTCAACAACAAAACTCATCCCATGTAGGATAAAATCAGGATTCGCAGCGACAAATTTAACAAACAAAACGGAAGTTGTTTCGCTTTTTGAAAAGCGAACTCATCCCATATAGATGTCAAATTTAACAAAATAAAAAAAATCTTAATAAATCGTTGCCAATGAGGTGAGGTGGGAGTGAGATGAATACTCCTACTTGGATTCCACACAATGTTCTTATTTCTTCAGTTTTTTTGTGCTTATAATTATTGTATTTTGGATTCTCTTGTACTCTCTTTTTCTTTCAAAAGTTTAATATAAAATTTCTACAATTTTTTTCTGGAAACAAAAATAGTCTCGGGACAACCTTCTTCACCGATGAGAAGGTGGTGGAGCAATCCGATGTCAGGAAGATTTTAACTCAACTCAACAAATGTTGGACATGCAGCCTGATCAACATGCCTATGAGGACATGCTCTCAGGGTTCATCTCTGCACCTTTCTCTAAGGTGCAGAAAACCAAGAAAAATTGCAGGCCTTTGTTCTCAAAGGCCCGCAATGCTCTCCCAAATGTCACCGACAAGAGGAAAGCTCAGACCATATATATAGCCCAAGTAAGACTATGTTAGCACATAGCCCGATGCTGGCTATGACTGCTGATTCAAGGTTTTTTCGGGCCGGTCCGGGCCGGCCCACGGTCCAAAGGCTGCGGGCCAGACCGGGTTCGGGCCGGTCCAGGACCGGCCCAGTGTTATTTGCGGTCCGGGCCAAGCCCGGCCCGGTTTGGCTAATCCCGACCCAGCCCGGCCCAGTGGACCGGATAAAGTGAGGGCCGGTCCGGGCTGAACCGGACCACGGGCCGGTCCGGGCCTTGGTCGGTTCGGGCCGGTTCAGGCCGGGTGAACCGGACCGGCCCGGTTTATTTGAAAGTTTTTTTTTTTTTTTTTTAACAGTTTTTTTTTAATTTGGTTTTTTAAACATTTCCTTTTGTATTTTAATTTTAAAAAATTGTAACTTAATTTTAATTTAGGAATATGTTATATTTTTGAAAAATTTTAATATAAATTTTTAATACAAAAGTTTGTAATTTGAATAGTATAAGAAGAAAATGTTTATAAAATGTAATTTGAATAGTAATACAAAAATGTTTATAAAATGTTTATACAAAATATGTATATAAATGTTTATAATTTAGTAATACAAAAATGTTTATAATTTAGTAATACAAAAATGTTTATAATTTAGTAATAGTTTGTAATACAAATGTTTATACAAATATATACAAATGTTTATACAAATATTACAAATGTTTATAAAAATTTATAAAAATTAAAAAAAAACATTTCTCCCTCTTCCTTTATCCGGGCTTGGGACCGGCAAATGCTTGTTTGGCATAGGCGGAGTTAAAAAATATTTTTTTTTTTAAGTAAAAAATAGTTTTTGAAAGTATAAGTTAAAATTTGAATAGTATAAGTTAAAATTAAAATTTTGAATAGTATAAGTAAAAAATAAAAAATAGTTTTTGAAAGTATAAGTTAAAATTTAAAATTGAAATGTATAAGTTTAAATGTACATACCTAATACCTTGCACCGTAGCCTCATTGTTGTTCGCCTTCATGCAATGAAAGCGATTCCAAATCCAGCTCGTGGATGTCATGATCTTCTTCATCTTTCTGGTTTTGTGTTCTTTTATCGGCATTCATCCAATCTTGTACGCACGCGATTGCTTCCAAAATATCGGGCTTCAAGCGGCTCCTCCTATCGCTCAACATCCTCGAACTTGCACTAAAACAGGACTCCGATGCTACCGTCGACACCGGAACCATCAGTAGATCACGTGCTATGTTAGAAAGCACAGAAAATCTCTTGTCATGTCTCTTCCACCATTCTAAAACGGCGAAGTGATCTGGAGTCTCATCTTCGTCTTGATAAGAGTTAAGGTAAGCAGACAACTCTTGAGTAGGTTGGAAAGATTGCTTTTGTTTCTTCCTTTGTAGTATGCGACCGGCTGCTGATAGCTTAGACGCCAAGCCGGAGCTACTACTAGCCCCCCCTGAGTTGGTCGGGTCGACGTTGCTCCTTCTTCGTACAGTATAACTAACCTGTCCAAAGCAACTTTAACTTCTGCCTTCATGTCAGTAGTGTCTATACCCATATATTCTCCATATCCATCTAATAAAACCTCTACACCATCCAATTTGATTGTAGGATCAAATATGGAAGCCAAACAATATAAAAGAGGTACTTCACCCCAATATTTCTTGAATTTGACTTCCATATTTCTCACCGCATATGCAAAATTTGGATGATCTCTATATTTAGAAAATAAATACGACATGTTACAAAGTTCACGTAAAGCTAAGCAAGATGTGAGATAATAAACACCAGAAAGAGTTAATGTAGCATTGTAAAAAACTTCTAAAAATTCACAAACACTTTCAGCTGCTACCCAATCATCAGTAGTAACCTGATAGTCAAAGGTGACATCCGAAGTACAATAATATGTAATAGCACTCTTAAAAGGAATTGCAGATTTCAACATCAAGTAGGTGGAGTTCCACCTAGTTGGTATATCCTTCACAAATCTTCTAAAAGTCATACCAAAATGTGCGCAAGTGCATGCAAAACTTTGTTGTCTACTTGGAGACGAGTTTAGGTGGAGCAAGCATTGTCGCAGAATGTCTAAATGGGGTTCAAAAAATTTTAAACATTCTTTAACAACTAAGTTAATTATATGGCAAGCACACCTAACATGCATAAGTCTACCTTCTAAAATAGGCTTAAAAATTACTGACAAAGAAGACATAGCAGCATTATTGTTTGATGCAGTCCAAAGAGATAGAAAAAATTTTAGGGTGAATATCATATTCACGCACGTGTCTTGAAATCTCACTTGAAATTACAGCGCCCGTGTGTGGACATTCTATAAGTTTAAGACAGATGATGCATTTTTACAACATCCATTGTGCATCTATATAGTGTGCAGTAATACAAATATAAGCATAACTCCATTTAGTAGTCCAAATATCAGAAGTAATAGCTAACTTACTAACATTTTTAAAATCCGCTTTCAAAGCGACTTTCTGCTCGTTAAAGAGACGAATGGCCTCCTTTCGAGCTTGTTGCCTACTCACTTTAGTAAAGGAGGGGTTTAGAGAAAGTGATACATAATCTCGTAAAGATTCGCTTTCACCCGTCGTGAAAGAAAGTTCGTCACGAATAATATGTTTAGTTAATTCAGTTTTATGCCGAGCAGCTGAGTAAGTAAAGTTACCAATTGAAGAACCGGTGGCGCCGAAGCTTATTTGGGTTTGGGACGCTTGAAGTGTGTCCTTCCCGTAGCAAGTGTCGTAGTGTCTGGATATGGCCCCGGTGCCACCGCCCTTCTTCCATGCGTACTGGTTGCAACATTTCTTGCATTGCGCCTTGTACGGTTTCGGTTCACCCTTGGCATCTAAAACAAACGAACCATCAGGATTAGTTTCAAAAATCAAAGTAAAATAATCCCAATACTTAGACCTTTTTTTCTTTTCAGGACGTTGGGTGGTACTAGCTACTTCCGGAGGAGATGGTTGGCACCCCTCCGGAATCGGATGGGTGGCTACTTGCTCAGGTGGAATTTCATCACCGTCAAAAAAATTACTAAAATATTGGTAAGTCTGTCCAGCAAGATCAGGTGGGTTTGAACCTTCACCAGCCATATATAAAATAAAATAAAGTAAACTACGTTAGAAGAAAGTAAGGGATTGAGAGGAAGATCGGGAAGCCGTAGAGCCGGAATGGAGTTGGGAGGGAGATCGGGAAGCCGTAGAGCACCGGAAAGGGAAAGTCGTAGAACACCAGAGCACCGGGGAGGGAAAGCAGTAGAGCACCAGAGCACCGTAGAGAAATGTAGAGAATTTGTGAGGAATGAGTTGTGTTTGAAAAATGGAATTTTTGGCCTATTTATAGAAATTTTTTGGGGTTATTTCGGTAATTTTAGGCAAAAAATGACCAAAATACCCCTTCCAACGTTTTAATAACGGCTATATGGGAGGGGTATTTTGGTAAAAGAAACCCCCCCCCCCCCCCCCCCAACGGTCAAAATCTGAAAAAAAAAAAAAATTCAAAATCGGCCAATGGTCGGCTGGACCGGTCCCAGCGGGCCGGGCCGGGCCGGTCCAACCGGGCCAAATTCGGGCCGGGCCTATTTAAAAAAAAAAAAAAAAATAGTAGCGGTCCGGGCCGGGCCGGGCTCGGACTGGGGGGGAGGCCCGACCCGAACCGGTTGGGAGTGGGGGGTCGGGCCGGTTCGGTCCTACAGCGGGCCGATCCGGGCTTTTAGGAGGGCGGGCCGGTCCGGTCCACGGTCGGGCCCGGGCTAGACCGGCCCACACAACACCATGACTGCTGATACTAAGAAGATTGCTGCTGAGGTGCTTGACCCTGTGCATGCGCTTGTTGCTGGTTCTGTCGGTGTGCAGGCTAATAATTCTAGTTTCATGCATGGAAAAAAGAGTCCTCAACTCTCAAGTCTTGGCAGAGAAAAACACTACGATGCGATAGACTTGTGTGTTGGAAATTTAACCCAACTCATGTGCTAGCCGAAGGCAATAAAGATTTTACACAATGCTAATAAAAAAATGTGCTGCTCCTTAGTTCATGAAGACTGCGCGCATGGAGCAGAAGAGAAATTATGTCTTTAACAAAATTTCTCTTCCAACTGCCCTTATACACGTCCATAAGCTTCTATTGCCTTGGACACTGAGTACGTACTATGCACCTGTGGGTGTCAATATCAAAGGCTCTAAAGCGCATAGATCAAGGAACACCTAGGAGCATGCAACATTCAAACTCATGCACGCAGTCGAATAACCCTTGTTTTTTGAATTTTCAAAATTTTATTTATTTTAATTTTAAATATTCTTTTAGAAAATAAATTTTCTTTCAAATTCTTTAAAAGGAAAACATAAATATTTTTGAACCATCAAAAGATTTTCCATTTTATTTTCTAAATAAGATTTTGGATTTATGAAAGTATATTTTAAATTATTTTGATGGTACTAGACATTATTTTAAATAAGATTTGCTGATGATTTGTTGATTTTTGGTCAGGCAAACATTTCATCGTTGTGCACAGTGCAAACCATGCTCAATAAGTTTGCATCATGGTCGGGCCAACTAAATAACTACTCGAAATCCAGCATTATATTTAGCAAGTGTTCCGCATAGCGAGCAAATGGACCCAAAGTTGTCAGAGAGCTGATGGACTCTCAAAGGAGTAGCTGGAACCATACATTTATCAAATCTTTATTCTCTCCTATGGAGTATAAAGCTATTACAGATATTAAGCTCTGTGATAGGGAGGGCCAGGATGAGTTGATGTGGACTGGTGCAAAAAACGGAATGTTCTCCACCAAATCACTATATGAAACTCTTAGAAGGCAAAGCCCGAGCTCATCCTCAACAAATGTGAGTTCTACCCTGTGGAGAAAGCTATGGAAGATAGCCAATATCTCGCTTCGAGCCCTAACTTTCATATGGAGATTGCTTAATAAAGCGCTTCCGCTGAATGCTGCTATCAGGAAACGAATGCCTAGTGCCAATCCTCTCTGCCCCTTTTGCCAAACTCAAGAGGAAGACGCTGACCACTTATTCATGCACTGCTACATCACACGCGAGGTGTGGTTCATCTCGCCGCTTGGGCTCAGGATTTAGAGTCATCATTCAATAGCTACACTGCTAGAGGAGTGGGGGAAACGACACGGGGTCGCATGATGCTTTCCGTATAGGGGCTAACATAGTTTGGGCTATTTGGAAAGCTCGAGGAAATTGCATCTTCCGGCGTGCAACTCCAGTCCCACGATGAATCGTCGAGATGGCCTTGTCTCTACACCAGTCGTTCTCCAAAGTAGGAGCAGCGGGAACTGAGGAGCCTTGGGAGAGTATCAAAGTGTACAATGATATCATGAAATGGAAACCGCCTGAGAATGGAAAAAATTAAAATCAATGTTGATGGCGCTACGGATCAACACTCCATTGCAGCGACGGCGGTGGCCAGAGATTCCAATGGTGCTTTCATAGCTGCTAGAACTTGGTATGGGAGTGCTTCATTCACCGATGATATCAGTTTACAGGCAGAAGTACAAGCCATTCGTATCGGGGTTGTGCTGGCCGGGGAACTAAAGCAGGGAAAAGTGATTATTGAAGGAGATTCCCTGGTGACTATAAGGGGGCGTTTGGTGTGCGGAATACTATATAGCCGGAAATTCTATATTTCCGGGAATCAAATTCCAAGGAATTAAATTCCCTGAAAAATTACATTCCCACGTTTGGTGACAATATAAATATTTCCGGAAAAAAAATAAAAAATAATAATAACGAAAACAATGAACAAATATAAAAAAAAGATAAAAACGACAAAAAATCGGTAAAAACGAAAAAAATGGTAAAAACGACAAAATAACAAAAAATGACAAAAACGATAAAAACGACAAAAAATTGGTTAAAACGACAAAAATGACCAAAAAACAACAAAAAAATGTATAAACGACAAAAAATAACAAAAAAGAGTAAAAACGACAAAAATAACGAAAATACAACAAAAATGACATAAAATCGGTAAAAACGACAAAAAAACAAAATGCGGCAAAAAGACAAAAAAAATAAAAAAATCGGTTAAAACGACAAAAATGACAAAAAATCGGTTAAAATGACAAAAATGGTTAAAAACAACAAAAAATCGGTTAAAACGACAAAAAATAACCAAAAAGCGACAAAAACGAAAAATAATCAATAAAAACGACAAAAAGGAAAAAAAATTGGTTAAAATGACAAAAAATCGGTTAAAACGATAAAAAATAACCAAAAAGCGACAAAAAATGACAAAAAATCTGTAAAAGCGACAAAAAAGCGACAAGTGACAAAAAACACCATAAAATCAGTAAAAATGACCAAAAAGCCACAAAAACGACAAAAAACGACTAAAAATCGGTAAAAACAACAAAAAAGCTACAAAAACGACAAAAATTGACAAAAAAAGCGACAAAAATGACAAAAATTGGGTAAAAACGACAAAAAATAATCAAAAAGTGACAAAAAAAGACAAAAAAATGGGTAAAATCGACAAAAAATCGCTTAAAACTACTAAAAATTGATAAAAATGACAAAAAAAAAGCGATAAAAACGACAAAAAAAAAAATCAAAAGTGACAAAAAAGACGACAAATGGGTAAAAACGACAAAAAATTGCTTAAAATGACAAAAAATTGGTAGAAACGATAAAAAAGCGATAAAAACGACAAAAAATAATCAAAAAGTGACAAAAAAGACAAAAAATGGGTAAAAATGACAAAATCGCTTAAAACGACAAAAATGACAAAAAAGCGATAAAAACGACAAAAAAAAAGAAAAATGTTTAAAACTAATCAAAATTGATCAAAAAAGAAGAAAAAAATTTAGACAAATTTTTTTTTCCGGGCAAAAAAAAAATACCCACCTATTCTCCAGGGATAGAATTTCCATGTTTTGTGGGTAAACTATTTACCCGGGTATTTATAATTCCCGAAAATAAATTTTTTATAAGCCAAATAAACGTGGTAATAGATTTCAATCTTAAATTTTTCCGAAAATAAAAAAAAATACCGCGTACCAAACGCCCCCTAAAGATTTTCCAAGGGGAGACGAAACTGGCTCCTTGGAGACTCAGGGATTGGATACTAGCTATTAAGGAAGATCTTCATCCAGACAGCATGACAAAGTTCCAATTTATTAGAAGAGAAGGTTACAAGGTGGCTCATCGCCTTGCTAAACATGCAATTCAAAACTGCTGCTCCAGGTCGTTTAACTTTGCTCCTGGGTTTATCACCCATGCTACGAATGAGGACATCCTCTCTTTTGTAAACACTTCTCCATTTATTTAAATAAAAGGGTCTCACTTTGTCAAAAAAAAAAAAAAATTGAATAATCTAGTTTTAAAATTTTATTTGATTTAAATTAATGGAAGGATTTATCCATTTGGGCTCCTAGGAGGATCCTTGATCCTTCTCTCTTTAGAATTTTACTTGTCAAGTCAACCTATTTAAAGAAAGCATTTTCCTAATTTTTCCCAAAAACCAAATAATTTCCAAACTATCACAACAACAAACACCACCACAACCACAGCCGTGTCATTGTGTCTGTGTCCGTGTCCGCCATCATCATCCACCATCCTCGTATCAGCCGTATTACGTCCCGAGTCGATAAACCGTTCGATCCCGGTGTTATTTTGCCGAATCGATCGTCCTCGCTAAGGCGTGATGCCGTACGAGTCTAGAATTGCACTCATACCAGGCAAAAACGTTACGTTGATTTTATATTAAAACGCCAAGTTGAAACTTCACAAATCACATCAAATTGAGACGCAGTATAGGAAGATAGAAATATGTTTTTCATTCATAGCTTGCAACGAAGTGCAAGTCATAATTACATCACATCAAATTGAGACGCAGTATAGGAAGATAGAAATATGTTTTTCATTCATAGCTTGCAACGAAGTGCAAGTCATAATTACATTGGATGTCGTTGCGGCTACATTGATTGAAAACAGAAAAGAAACATACTCGACAAGCTGCCTGAACTATCACATGTCGTTCCATACATTCGCCCCTTTATACATAAGCCATCGATTGAATTGGCTTCAAAATACTTCAGCATAGGAAGAGCTTCAAAACGCCTCTCCGTACTTCAGGTTCAGTTTAGAGCGTCCGTCGCACCTGGGAAAATTGGGAGAGGGGATTAGCACACTTGCTAAGTGGACGAGACGAATCCACTCGTCTAAACCGACTCTGATTGTTAGGGTAGGCATGCTTTAGAGTTCTCTTTCTATTTAGAACTAAATGAACTCAGTTCATATCGATAGCCATCTTTGAGTAATAAAGCATACAGAAGAACATAGCGATTTATCTCATTTCTTACCACGGCCGTGCTCGTCCCTGCATAAAAACAGAGATAATATTTACTGCCTGCATAAGATAATAGGTGAGCATGTTACTATCTTATATGCCTGATCATTGGTGTTACACACCACGTGGGACTATCTCAACGGCATTTTGGCCCGTTCAGTCTAGGTTGCAAGTCTGACTGACAGTCCCACAATGCATCAGTGCCGAAGCACGATTATTCATTTCCCCTAAGTCGATTCGATTTCGATGCCCCGAATACCGATTCGAGAAAAATCAACTTATGCACAAGCTGTCCATGACCATGCCAATGTGTGAACAGTTTAATATATGCAAACAGTTTTGTATAGCACGGACAGTATTGAACGGCATTATCATTTCTCCCAACTCATGCAACGATTCATTTTTTCTAACGCCGTACTCCCGATTTAGCATCCCGTGGGCACCAAATTGTTCGAGACATCATAACCCACAATCGAAGTTTCATATTATTTTGTAGCACGTGAAATAGTCTATCTTTTTACTAGAACCTTAAACTTTCTCGTTTATGTGAGAAACTTGTATTTTTCAGAGTAGATTACTCTAAATCGATACGTTTTTTCCGACTTCTTGACCTTAGTGGATTGACATGCAAGCATCGTCGATTTGAATGAATTCGAGGCAAAGGAAATTTTTGTTTGCGGGACAGAGTAGAAAAGAATGGGTCGAATCACCCACCAAGTTCTATGATCGTGCCGACCGTCGAAGCGCTTCGCAACGTTCAAGCTTTAGTTACGCGAGCTCCTGCAATGGCACCAACACTTTGTTAGAATTCATTCTTTTTTCCTTGCTTTAAAATTTGTGGATTGCATCCAGAAAAACGACGCGAAAGCACTTCATCAAAACACAACGGCAAAAGTTCCAATAAAATCATACAGCGGTCTGGTCCCGTCGAAGGGACTCTTATATAGAGCTCACTCGCCGAGATGCAGCCCGCTGCATCTAGGACTTATTCCAACAGAAGTCGTTCCATTAGTTGGATCGATTCTCGTAACGTCCGTCCAAATCGATTTGATCGATGCCGCAAGGTGTTATCATTTACCAAGCTTAGCGATCGAGTCAGATAGCCATCTAAGTTCTCGACCGATCTGACTCGATGCTAGCATATTGTGAAGTCCGTCGCCTATCGAAAGCGGGGCGCTACATAATATACCACTAAGAAAAAGTTTCGTCCCGAAACTTAAGAACAAGGGTCTGACCTTAAATTTACGCAAACAACGAAGGATACTTCTCCTTCATCTCCGCTTCCATTTCCCCCATCGACTCTTCAACTGAGTGGTTCCGCCAAAGCACGCGGACCAAGGACATCGATCGATTTCGTAATACCTTCTTCTTATGATCCAAGATTTGAATAGGCTCCTCCGAGTAAGACAAATCAGTATGTAGCTCCAACTGATCGAAGCTAACCACGTGACTTGGATCGTGCACATATTTTCAAAGTTGTGAAACATGGAAAACATCGTGCACATCCGCCAAGGCAGGAGATAGTGTGAGCCGATAAGCTACCGTTGCAACTCGTTCGATTATCTCGAACAGGCCTACAAATCTTGGGCTCAATTTGCCTTTGACGTCGAACCGCATCACACCACGGATGGGCGTTACTTTCAGAAACACATGGTCTCCGACCAGAAACTCTAGCGGTCGTCGGCGAAGATCTGCGTAGCTCTTTTGTCGACTTTGTGCGATACGGAGTCTATCTCAAATCAAGCGGACCTTTTCGACGGCTTGCTCCACCAGTTCCGGTCCAAGCACTTGTTGCTCTCCGACTTCATCCCAGCATATTGGTGAACGACACTTCCCCCGGTAGAGCGCTTCATATGGAGCCATCTGAATGCTCGACTGATAACTGTTGTTATACGCAAACTCTGCAAGCGGCAAATGCGTATCCCAACTAGTCTTTAGGTCGATCGCACATAGACGCAACATATCCTCTAAAATTTGATTTACCCTCTCCATCTGACCGTCTGTTTGGGGGTGGTACGTCGAACTAAAATTTAGTTTGGTCCCCATCGCCGCTTGTAGGCTCATCCAGAAACGCGATAGGAATTGCCCGTCTCTGTCCGAAATTATTGAGGCCGGTACCCCGTGCAGTCGAACAACCTCATCGATGTAGATTTACGCTAACTGATCGACGCTCCATCCTACTTTAATTGCGATGAAGTGAGCCGATTTGGTCAATCTATCAACAATGACCCAAATCGCATCATTCTCCTGCGGCGTCTTCGAAAATCCCACAATAAAATCCATCGAGATATTGTCCCACTTCCACTCGGGAATGGCAAGGTTCTGCAGCTCTCCGCCTGGCCTTTGGTGTTCCGCCTTCACTTGTTGACACGCCATGCATTGCGATACGAAAGTAGCCACGTCTTTCTTCATGTCATGCCACCAAAAGTCTGTGCGCAAGTCCTTGTACATCTTGGTGCTTCCGGGATGTAACGAGTACTTCGCATAATGTGCCTCCTCAGAATTTCTTTTCTGAGTTCGGCAGTTTCAGGAATGCAGAGCCTTCCCTTTAGTCGCATCGTCCCGTATCTGTCTTCCGTAAAGTCAATCGCCCTTCCCGTTGAAATTAGCTCGCACATCTTCTTCAGGAATGAATCGTCCTTCTGTGCGGTCTTTATTTTGCTAAGCAGGCTCGATCCTAACTTCAACTGAGCTAGGTGCAGGTGTCGATACTTAATTCCGAGTTCGATACCCATCGCTTCAAGGTCTCGCCATATCTCATTATTTATGGACAGTGATCCCATAAACATTCTGCTAAGCGCATCGGCTACAACGTTTCCCTTGCCCGGCGTATACTCGATCGTTAGCTTGTAATCTTTTATGAGTTCGAGCCAACGTCGCTGTCGTATGTTGAGTTCTCGTTACGTAAATAAGTATTTCAGGCTTTTATGATCTGTGTAGATTCTGCACGCCACATCATAGAGGTAGTGCCGCCAGAGCTTTAATGCAAACACGATCACCGCCAATTCTAGGTCGTGCGTCGGGTAGTTTTTCTCGTGCTGCTTCAACTGCCGTGAAGCATAGGAGATGACTTTATCTCTCTGCATGAGTACGCACCCGAGGCCAGTTTTCGATGTGTCACTGAATATCTGAAAGCCTTCTGGACCGTCTAGAAGTGCAAGAATTGGAGCTGAGACGAGCCGTTGCTTCAACTCTTGAAAGCTGGATTCACAGTCGTCACTCCATTCAAATACTACTCCCTTCTGGGTGAGGCGAGTAGGCGACGCTAGTTTTGAAAAGCTTCGCACGAATCTTCGGCAGTAGCCCGCTAAGCCTAGGAAACTCCGAATATCGCTAGCGAGGCAGGTCATTTCCAATCTACCACCGCTTCAATCTTCTATGGGTCCACCGCGACACCTTCGGCAGAGATTACATGTCCGAGAAATGTCACACTACTCATCCAGAACTCGCATTTACTCTGCTTGGCATATAATTTATTTTCACGCAAAGTCTGCAGTACCGTCTTCAAGTGTTCTGCATGCTCTTCTCGGTTCTTTGAGTAGATAAGGATATCGTCGATGAACACGACTACGAATTTATCAATTTGGGGTCGGAAGACTCGGTTCATCAGATCCATGAAAGCGGCTGGGGCATTCGTCAAACCGAACGGCATGACTAAGAATTCGTAATGACCATATCGAGTGCGGAAGGCAGACTTCGATACATCGTCGGACTTGATCTTCAACTGATGATAGCCTGAACGAAGATCAATTTTTGAAAATATTACCGCACCTTGCAGTTGGTCAAACAAGTCATCGATTCGTGGCAAGGGATACTTGTTCCGCACGGTCGCCTTGTTGAGTTCCCGATAGTCGATGCATAGCCGCATCGATCCATCCTTCTTCTTCACGAACAGTACGGAAGCTCCCCACAGAGAGACGCTAGGGCGAATAAATTCACGATCTAGCAACTCTTATAATTGCACCTTCAGCTCCGTCAGTTCTGCTGGAGCCATTCGGTAAGGCGCCTTTGGTATCGGCCGCGTATTCGGAAAGGTGTCAATAATGAATTCTATTTCTCGATCCGGCAGCATCCCGGGCATCTCGTCAAGAAAAACGTCGGGCAAATCTGCCACAACATCAGTCTGCATTGTGTTTGTATTATCCTTTCACATGTCTCGAACTGATGCCAAGTATCCCGCACAGCCGAAACGCAACATACGCCTCGCCGAGATTGCCGATACCATCATCGCCGTCTTCGAGACCGTACCGTACGAATATGAGAAATCTGTCTCACCAGGAAGATGAAACATCACTCTCTTCTCCGTGCACTCGATCGTTGCATGACAAGCGTCCAACCAATCCATGCCCAGGATTATGTCGTACTCTTTGATGTCTAGTACGACGGCATCCAACGATAGATTTTTTCCCCCGATGCAAATGTGGCCATCCCTAAAAATAAAGTTCGCAGGCATATCGACTCCCGGCGGAGTGCTAACTATAATGTCTATATCTAGTGATTGCACGGTTATTTTATTTTCTTTCGCATAATTAGCAGATATAAAACTATGCGTCGCACCCGAATCGAATAGTACTCGAGAAAGTATATTTTTGTAGAGTAATATACCTATTACAACAGTATCGGACGCGAACGCCTCGCCCCGAGTTAATGCATAAACTCGGCCTTGAGCTCTATGGCATTGATTTTGTGGGTTGACGGGTATCGCATTTGTGCCTTGCAATATAGGCGCTTTATGCTGATTCAGAACGTTCCTTGGTGGGTTGTATTGATTTTGAACATTTTTCGGACAAAATGTAACTATATGGCCTATCTCGCCACACTTGTAGCAAGTTCTCGTGACGCAATCGGTGGCTCGGTGTCCACGCTTATTGCATCTGCTGCAGTGTAGTCCGCCATGGCCTCGGTCATCAAATCTGTTCGGATGTTTTGATACTCCCGATCCTCCGGCGTCGTTAGGACGCTTGTTGAAGTGGTTACGGACGACAGGCACGGCTCTATGCGACATACGGCCAAAGACACGCTCACTATCGAGAGCGGCATCGTAGGATTCACGGTATGTTTGACACTTTTGATTCATGACGTCCCTTCGCAGTTCGTCGTTTAGGCCTTGTTGGAAGCGTTAACACCATGCTTCCTTGTTGGGCAGGAAGGCGCCGGCAAACTTTGCCAGTTTCGAGAAGCTCGAGTCATAATCGTCGACGGACATGTTGCCTTGTCGCAACATCATGAACTCGTCTTCCTTTTCGCGTCGGACGACGCGAGGAACGTACTGTTCAATAAATGCTTCCTTGAACATTTTTCAGAAAATCGTGGTGTCCGTATCGGGTTCGTAGATCTCCTGCTTCTTAGCTGCCCACCAGTCGTAAGCCCTCAGTTGCAGCTATAACGCCGCACATATTACCCTTTGGGACCCTTCAATGCTAAGCAGATTAAACAAGTCCTCAATCTCCGTGAGCCACCCCACTATCACATCAGGCTCTACTCGGCCATTGAATTTTCGTGGATTCATCTTGCGGAACTCCTTTGCTTTGAACAAGGAAGAAGAATTTATCATTTGCGGTTGAGCTTCTTCCTCGTCTTCATCTTGAACATTTTGCTTTTCTTCGGGTACCACGGTCGTTGCCTTGGTATTGCCCACCACCTTGTTCACTATCTGAGTCAGGACATCCATCTGCTTCTGTTGCGCATCAAATTGGGCTTTGATTTGCATCTGAAGCTGTTGTTGTTGCAGTTCCATCAACTGTAGCATTTTCTCCATAGTCGTCTCGCTAGGGCCACTCTTTGTGCTCGACGTACTATCCAGGGTTTGGGTTGTTGTGCCGGGATTTTTCTTATCTCTCTTAGTCATTCCTACAAAGCAGTGTAAACCTGTTAGTATTTTTCAAAAATATCTACGGGCTTACCTGTATAGAACTTTTATTTCACGCAGCATGCCGACAAGCATTCAATCGAGCCATCGCAACGAACATTCCAACAATGAAACATCTTTCAAAAATTCGAGGAAACATAACTGTGCTCTGATACCAATTTGTCACGTCCCGAGTCGACAAACCGTTCGTCCCCGGTGTTATTTTGCCGAATCAATCGTCCTCGCTAAGGCGTGATGCCGTACGAGTTTGGAATTGCACTCGTACAAGGCAAGAACATTACGTTGATTTTTATATTGAAACGCCAAGTTGAAACTTCACAAATCACATCAAATTGAGACGCAGTATAGGAAGATAGAAATATGCTTTTCATTCATAGCTTGCAACGAAGTGCAAGTTGTAATTACATTGGATGTCGTTACGGCTACATTGATTGAAAACAGAAAAGTAACATACTCGACAAGCTGCCTGAACTAACACTTGTCATTCCATACATTCGCCCCTTTATACATAAGCCGTCGATTGAATTGGCTTCAAAATACTTCAGCATAGGAAGAGCTTCAAAACGCCTCTCCGCACTTCAAGTTCAGTTTAGAGCGCCCGCTGCACCTAGGGAAATTGGGGGAGGGGATTAGCACACTTGCTAAGTGGACAAGACGAACCCACTCGTCTAAACCGACTCTGATTGTTAGGGTAGGCATGCTTTAGAGTTGTCTTTCTATTTAGAACTAAATGAATTCAGTTCATATCGATAGCCATCTTTGAGTAATAAAGCATACAGAAGAACATAGCGATTTATCTCATTTCTTACTACGGCCGTGCTCGTCCCTGCATAAAAACAGAGATAATATTTACTACCTGCATAAGACAATAGGTGAGCATGCTACTATCTTATATGCGCGATCATTGGTGTTACACACCACGTGGGACTATCTCAATGGCATTTTGGCCCGTTCAGTCTAGGTTGCAAGCCTGACTGACGGTCCCGCAATGCATCAGTGCCGAAGCACGATTATTCATTCCCCCTAGGCCGATTCAATTCTGATGCCCCGGATACTGATTCGAGAAAAATCAACTTGTGCACAAGTTGTCCATGACCATGCCAATACGTGAACAGTTTAATATATGCAAACAGTTTTGTATAGCGCGGACAGTATTGAACGGCATTATCATTTCTCCCAACTCATGCAACGATTCATTTTTTCCAAAGTCGTACTCCCGATTTAGCATCCCGTGGGCACCAAATTGTCCGAGGCATCATAACCCACAATCGACGTTTCATATTTTTTACAGCACGTGAAACAGTCTATCTTTTTACTAGAACCTTAAACTTTCTCGTTTATGTGAGAAACTTGTATTTTTCAGAGTAGATTACTCTAAATCGATACGTTTTTTCCGACTTCTTGACCTTAGTGGATTGACATGCAAGCATCGTCGATTTGAATGAATTCGAGGCAAAGGAAATTTTTGTTTGCGGGACAGAGTAGAAAAGAATGGGTCGAATCACCCACCAAGTTCTATGATCGTGCCGACCGTCGAAGCGCTTCGCAACGTTCAAGCTTTAGTTACGCGAGCTCCTGCAATGGCACCAACACTTTGTTAGGATTCCTTCTTTTTCCCTTGCTTCGAAATTTGTAGATTGCATCCAGAAAAACGACGCGAAAGCACTTCATCAAAACCCAGCGGCAAAAGCTCCAAGAAAACCATACATCGGTCCGGTCCCGTCGAAGGGACTCTTATATAGAGCTCACTCGCCGAGACGCAGCCCGCTGCATCTAGGACTTATTCCAACAGAAGTTGTTCCATTAGTTGGATCGATTCTTGTAACGTCCGTCCAAATCGATTTGATCGATGCCGCAAGGTGTTATCGTTTACCAAGCTCAGCGATCGAGTCAGATGGATATCTAAGTTCCCGGCCAATCTGACTCGGCGCAAGCATATTATGAAGTCCGTCGCCTATCGAAAGCGGGGCACTACATGCCGTGTGTCCGGCCTCAGGTCCGACCTCGAGTGTCGTATCTAATATTTTTTGTCATTTACATCCACAGTACATCTGCAAATCATCTTCTCCGTATCCAACACTCGGACACGATTCACAATCACGAGCCCCTTGTGTCGGGCACAACACGACACATCAATTCCTAGTATACATCTCTGTGTCCGACAATCCCGGACACAAATCCTATTCCTCGGTGTTCGAGAACACGACACTAGGAAACCCAAAAAATACATAAATCAAAACCTGACCTAAACCTTACCTTCTGCTGGCCTCTAGTCCACCGCTCGTCTCCGGCCTCCAGTCACCCCAATGCCGTGCAGATCCACTACCATCACCGGCGACAACTCCTTATCACCCCAACGCCATCGCCATCGCCGACGCTCAGCCACAGATCAGCCTCTCGCTCCTCCTTCCTACCAACACCGCGGCCACCTGACCCCGGCACTATGCGCGTCGTCGACCTCACGCCGTCGGAGCTCTTTCGACCCCACTGCACTTGACTTGTGTATACTGCATTACATGACTCCCACAACTTTTATAAATGAAAAAAATAATACATACACCCCCGTGGCTCGATCCACTAATCTTCTGCCACTCATGCAGGGTCTTGTGTCTCTCTCCAGTAACCACAAGGATCACTCGAGTTCGGCAAACTTTCCATATCTAGAGCAATTAGATAGAGCTCAACTTTGTTTCAAGCCAAAGTATAAAATCATATGCCCCCAGTCTTCTCTCAACGTTACTAAACAAATCAAGGAGTATGTGTGGTGTGGTATATGATGCAAATAATAATAATAATAATAATAATAATAATAATTTTACAATTCGCTCAGCCTATGTGCCCCAGTCTTGGGATCTTGAGACGCTCTGGTGAACACTGAAGCAGTATTTGATTATACGAGAATAACACACATTACAATTGATTGAGACAGAAGTATTCTTTCATCTCTGACCAATATTAACTTAATTTCTCTGGGGCTACCGAAATCAAATATACAGATGAGAGGTTTTGCCTTCCAATAGGTAGCCCAGTATACCTCTAGTATCTACTATTCAGCACAGTACAAGCAACAACATCTGGCTAATCATACAATCCTTCCTGCTCCCAGACATCCACAAGGAAATCTACCATTTCCTGCGGCGAGAAGAATAAAATATCAAGAAAATATCAGATATTAATGTAAAATGCACAAACTAATTCATTTTCGATTAATCGACTTACAGCGAGAGGAATGGGCCGTGGGAAAGGCTTGTTGGTCCCCAGCAAACTGTCGTACGTAGCATTCCAACTGCATCCAGAAATATCTAAGTCGATGAGGCAAGGTAAACTAGGAAAAGAAAGGGAGGCTGCAATAACTTGAAATAAGCAGTTGCTTATGCAATGTGATAAATACAAACAAACTTCAGAAGCTGATGCCTTGTACTAACAACATACCTCCTGGCAACATGGCAATCAAGCAATTGATGGCAGCACTTATTGTGACAGTCGTAAAATGATGATGATAATGGGGAAAATTTATGAAATGTCCAAAAAACGAAAAAGTTTTATGAAAAACCCACCGCACAATAACATTTCATCGCGTGCCCAGAATTAGCAAAAAATATATAAAGAGGGTTCCGAATGACATTTTTGTCCTTCCTTCTAATTTATTGAAAACACCCACGAAACTACTCTTAAAAAAAACGTTTCGATACTTCTTCTTCCATACGTTGCTCACTTTCGAATCTAGGTTTTCTCCTCAAAAATCTTCAAAAACTCGTCGAAAAATTTCGGAAAAACCGAGACAAACGGCAAAAGTGCTAAAACGGAGGTCCAAACATCATTTTTTTGTGATTCTAAAATTTCGGAAGGCCGTCCAACGGAGAAGCGGTTACTTTCAGGTTCCTCGAAGATACGCTCATTTTGGGACAAACCGGACCTCGTTTCGACCTCCCAATCAAAAGTTATGGTCCTTCAAAGTTTCAACTGACCATAAAATGCAGGAGAATGGTCATTCTCCGTGTTAGAACACGAAAAATGTTAATTTCGCATGAGGGTGGAGAATGTCATTCTCCGTCTTAATTTACACGGAGAATAGTCTTCTCTGTGTTAGAAACACGGAGAATGCCATTCTCCGTGTAAATTAACATGGAGAATGACATTCTCCGTGTTAAATAAAACGGAGAATGGCCATTCTCCGTCTTAATTTAGCACGGAGAATGGTCATTACAGTGTTAAAACGCAGGAGAATGGTCATTCTCCGTGTTAGAAACACGGAGAATGCCATTCTCCGTGTTAAATAAAACGGAGAATGACCATTCTCCGTGTAATTTAGCACGGAGAATGGTCATTACAGTGTTAAAACGCAGGAGAATGGCCATTCTCCGTGTTAGAAACACGGAGAATGTCATTCTCCGTGTAAATTAACACGGAGAATGTCATTCTCCGTGTTAAATAAAACGGAGAATGGCATTCTCCGTCTTAATTAAAACAGAGAATGACATTCTCCGTGTTAATTTACACGGAGAATGGTTATTCCCAGTGTTAAAACGTAGGAGAATGGTCATTCTCCGTGTAATTTAGAAACGGAGAATGCCATTCTCCGTTTCTAAATTACACGGAGAATGGCCATTCTCCGTGTTAGAAACACGGAGAATGCCATTCTTCGTGTAAATTAACACGGAGAATGTCATTCTCCGTGTTAAATAAAACGGAGAATGGCATTCTTCGTCTTAATTAAAACGGAGAATGACATTCTCCGTGTTAATTTACACGGAGAATGGTTATTCCCAGTGTTAAAACGTAGGAGAATGACCATTCTCCGTGTAATTTAGTACGGAGAATGGCATTCTCCATTTCTAAATTACACGGAAAATGGCCATTCTCCGTGCTAAATAACACGGAGAATGACATTCTCCGTGCTAAATAACACGGAGAATGACATTCTCCGTGTTAAATGACACGGAGAATGGTCATTCAAATGTTAAAACACAGGAGAATGGCCATTCTCCGTGTTAGAAACACGGAGAATGCCATTCAACACGGAGAAAGGCATTCTCCTTGTTAAAAATGCAGGAGAATGACTATTCTTCGTGTGATATCGACGGAGAACAGTTGACAGAGACCTAATTTTTTCCTTTTTTTGTTTTGTGGAAAGAAATTTGACATGAATAAAGATTCAAGAGTTTTCGTTCTTCTTTCAAAACGATGCTAACTCTTATGGAAAAGAAGAAGATCTTCTCTCCATAATTGACCTAATTGTCCGAGAAGAAGAAGAAGAAGAAGATGAGCGATGATCGGAGTTCAACTGAAAAAAAAAGCATGGTGAACTACGAACGATCTTTGCGATCTATGCTGAAGATGAGAGCAAT
This sequence comes from Iris pallida, assembly GCA_029216955.1. NCBI lineage: Eukaryota > Viridiplantae > Streptophyta > Magnoliopsida > Asparagales > Iridaceae > Iris > Iris pallida. The sequence goes on along the minus strand of JANAVB010004599.1, from coordinate 5,093,473 downwards.
GGAATTCAGATCTCTCGTGAAGAAGAAGAAGAGAATCGCAATCCAGATCTGAGTTTGTGCGGAGGGGTAGTTATGGTATTAATTTTGTAAATACAGAGGATCTAAAGGAAATCTTTGAATATTTGACGTGGAATTATATAATTCTGGGCATTTCATAAAATCCATCCTGCGGGTGGGTTTTTCATACAACCCAACCCCGAAATTGGGTTTCTCAGCAATTTCCAGATGATAATGGTAATGATGATGGATATTATGGTACTTGATTAATTAAATATTATATTATATTACATATTTCTCCATGTTGCGGATAAATAAATTCTGTTACAGAGAAGCCAATGTATCGTGTACTGGGACCCCCTTGCATCGACCCATTCATGATATCGTCCGTTAGGGCCTGTTTGGTTCGATGTAGGTGCATGGAAGTATGAAAGTGGCACTTTCATGAGATGTAACTCATTTTACTTACAATACATTCCACTTTCTAAAATGTGTTTGTATATAGTACTTTTTGTCTGCTGCAAGTGGAAGAAAAATAAATTTGGTGTTTGGATGGTTGTTGTAAGTGGAAAAAAAGTAGTTCGATTGTTTGGATTGTAAGTAGATGTTGGAGTTGGAGATATGGTAACTAATAATTAAATTAATTACCATAATAATAATAATAATTATTATTATTATTATTATTATTATTATTATTATTATTATTATTAGACAAACTAAATAAATTAAACTAAAAAAATAAACAAATTAATTATTTTTATTAGACAAATTAAACACATAAATTATTTTTATTAGACGAATTAATAACCCTAAATTAATATCTAATATAAATATCTTATACTCTCTCTCTCTCTCTCTCTCTTTCCTGTTGTTCTCCCCCAAAATAAACTCTTCTCCCACCACCTACTTCTCTCTCCTCCTCCTCCTCTCTCCACCGCCTCCACTCTCCACCGCCGCCTCCTCCCCCTCTCTCCACCGCCACCTCCTCTCTCCACCGCCCCCACTCCCCACCGCCAACTCCTTCTCCTCCTCTCTCCACCTCCTCCTCTCCCCACGCGGCCAAGGACAACCCAGGCAGTTCTCCGGCGGCCAACGACGGCTTCGCCTACGTCCGATGAAGTCCGGTGTTCGACGGCTGACCAGACGCTGCTCCCGTCGGCCGTGGTCGAAGCATGCCGGAGTTCCCGTAGACGAGACAGGGTGCCGACCAGATCCAGCAAAATATTTTTTGCAACTCAACTCCCATTCTCTTTCCCGGTGGAGTTCCTTCATTTTTTTTTGGGATGTGAAAGTGTGAAAAAAATTGGGGGACAGGAACTGCGACGAGTCCCATCTTCAAAAAAAAATGGACTTTCATTGCAGGCTACCAAACGCTTGAACTCTGATGAGTTCAGACGAGTTTCCAAAAAATTGTCAGATTCAACCCAGTTGCAGGCAACCAAACACGCCCTTAATGGTGTTGATCCATGTACCATTCTAATCAAAACAATCACAAGTAAGCGACTAGGAATAATTTCAATTGCCTTGGGTTCTAAAATTCAGAACTATACAAAAGTTTTCAAGTACCTTGGGTTCGAAATTCAGAACCCGTACATGTGAGCAACTAGTAATAATTTCAATCGCCTCTTGGCATTCAGAGTTTTCATACAATCTTCACACATCCAATTATATAAGACGGAACAAGGAAAAGTCAGATGGTTGTTTTCGCTTCGAAAATCTCTTTTTCTTGTGAATACTACCAATAAATGGTATAGGAAAGCAGATTTGATCAACCAAGTGCCTAACCAACCAATCAACCATAGAACACAACAAAGCTTTGTCACTACACAAGTCGGGCACCGACACAATACTGTCCATGCTTCCTAGAAGTTAGGTCTGATTTATTTTAGGAGACAACTGTACATCACGACCGCATTAAATTCATCTTTATTTAGTGGGTTATGTCTCATAATATTTAGAGCAAAAGAGAACGGGAAGAAAAGAAAGGTGGTGGGAGTTCCACTCTATCATGTATATCACAGAAAGCATGGAATGTGCCGTATCCGTCTAGCAATTTTTGTGTCACGTTGCATCATATTCGTCTATGCGAAGCATAGTATTCTTTTGCCAACTAAAATAATAAAAAATTAGTCAGCAAGATTCTAAATTAGCCCTAATTTTTTCATTATCTATGTATTACGTGGTCCTAAAAACTTTTGCGAAATCCTTCACAGATCTTACTTATGATCCATAGCTGAACCCATTCTGATGGGAGAAAGCTTGATGATGCTGATGATGACGATTTCTGTGTATAACCCGGTATTTGTTGACTGAGCCTGTTGGTGTGGTTACGAGCAGATATCTGATATAACATCTCGGCTGGTCTTATTCGAAGTCAAGTGATCAATACATTGAAGTCCGATGTCAAAACCTACTACATGACATAACCTTGTTAAATAATCAATAATCTATTTTATTAATTAATCTCAACTTGAACAGTATTTCATCTTGATAACTAGATTATCATCTGCTAAACAAGCCGAAATTTGAAACCAGGAAAAGCAGTTTCTGCGTTCCTCCGACTGACTCCCCTACAAATGAATGTTTCATTGAGCAAGGTTTCTTCCCATGCTTTGCTTCTGTCCAAGATATACTCTTAAGTGTGCTTTACAACATAGATACAGAAAGGTAGGGCATACCTTAACCTTGGTTCTCGAAGCTGTTGTGTCCGAGTTTCAGACTTTCGTTGTGCGAGCCATTGCTGTCTGGTTTCGTTCCAGAGAAGAAGACCTGCAAAGTAAACGTCTTCACTATTGAAATAATCAGACCAGTAAAAGAAATGTGTTTCTCCAACTAAATATAATACCAGATGTCTGGTTCTTTAACATACTACAGACTATTAAGATTGCTACAAATATAAAAAATTGAAGCTGGAAAGACAGTTATATTTTACTTCAGCATGTTATGTTCACTTTGTGTCACGTCCAGCAGTGAGTAAAGCATGCCATAACTAACAGAAATTCTATTCTTCATCTTATTTACTTTTTAAATCAGATTGGATTAACTAAATGTGTGAGCCTACAACCTCCAAATAATACTTACCATGATTCACAAATTCAGGAGGGTTGCTGGTGCTTCCTACTCCCCCATGGTGATCAAGGATTTGTGTCGATGTGCTAATTGAAGAAACGCTCCTCTGAGACTGAACTCGACTGTTATCCATCTCATAAGTACTGGTACTCCAAATATCCTCAGATACACTTGGTTTTGTCACTGCCCGCCCTTGGATTCTTAAACCCTTTGAAGGTTCATCTACTGCAGTAATTGGGGCTGGCTTGGTACAGCATCCAAGGCAACCTCTGCTCTGTTACAAATCAGGTTCAACCATATATAGACGATTAGCAACAGCTTCCTACCCCTTGTAGCATTTATGTTACAAAATTGTCTTCAGGGAGACCATAATATGTTTCTATCACATATTCAAAATGTCGTTATAATTTATAGAGCCTAAGTTAGTAGAATCACTTATAGCACTTGTATCATACTCGTGTAGCTGTATAGAGGTAATGTAGATGGGATGGTCTCTATCTTGAATACTCCGGTTCCATGCTTGATCTACAGATGGTCATGAGCAGCATACAAAATGATTACTGCACGCAATCTATTGTGCATGCAGAATGTGAATGATGCCTTTCACATTCACTTGGTACAGTTAGTAGAATAAGGAGATTAGAGATACAAAGGGTGGTGGAGAACCAACGAACTGTCAGTATATGGAAGTCATAAGAAGTGGCATTTACCAATTATTACAATTTTGATGAACTTGTTACTCGTCAGGATTTTTTCCGTTGAACTCCACAAACAACAGCCATAAGTCACCCTGTGATAACTACATTACCCTACATAGGCAGTTTCAATTAGCATTGCAAAATTTTACCACACATAATTAAGTGTATTTGAGACCCGGATTAGCATCATAGAAGATCGCGTCAAAATAGCCATAACTAGTGCCATGGTACTTCAATAATGCAAGGCCTGGGGAGGCTCGAGATTTATGCACCCGTTTTACAGAGAGGCTGTTTCCATAATCCAAACCTGCATCCCCATGAATGCAACCAATGTTATGTTGATCGCTTCATTTAGGCTATCTTATGAAACTGTTTTCGACCTCATCTGTGGCATGTGCGGTTCTCAACGTTTATAATGCATTTGTGTCGTTGCTGTAATCAGGTATGCAGAACAGCCTTCCATAAAAAATATTATGATTCCATACCATTTCATTTTGCACCCTGTTAAAGGAAAGCATCCCACCAGATAGGTTATTGAGTATTGCAACCGATACTTGGTTACTTGTTTTCTATCCCTGTAAGTATCTATACTCATCTGTAGGTTGTAGTTTATCCATAAAGTTGTAACCATTGTCTTGTTGATTGATTAATGAAAATTATATTCACCATATCAAGTTTCTCTTTATGGTATCAGAGCAATTAACCCTAGCCTACGCAGACATGGGCGACAACAAAGAAGAGAAGTCAACCAAATTAGGTATGGCTCCAACCCCCAAACGGGAAAATCCTAATCATCCTCTCTACTTCCATCATTCGGACCAACCTGGTGCAACCATTGTGCCACAACCTCTGGTGGAAGACAACTACAACACATGGGTCCAATCCATGAACATGGCCAATCAAGTCGGAATTTGAATCATAGTGAGCTCTCAGGTAAAGTCTTCCCGTTCACTCAAAATGGCAAGAAAAATATTTGGATCTTGGAAGTGGTGCTACTGACCATATTGTTTGTAGTCCTGATTTACTCACTTATTCAAAACGGTTAAAAATCACAAGGTTGAGTTGCCGAATGGTTCATCGGCCCAAGTTACTCATGTTGGAAAAGCTGTTTTCTCATCCAATTGCACCCTTGATAATGTCGTGTATGTACCACTTTTTCATCTCAATTTGATTTCCATCAATAAGCTAGCCTTAAATCTATTTTATATCACAATTTTGCTCAGTCTATTTTGTGTCATAGAGGATCTGTGATCAGGGATATGATTGGGACGGAAATTGGGTGGAGGGACTCTACTATCTTGACCAAGCAAAGAAAGGAACATGTAATTTTGCTCAAACTCTAACCCCCTAGTCTTTGGCACCAACGACTTGGACACTCTTCCAATAAAGTATCTATGTTATTTCCATTTTCCACAAATAAATCTTATGAGCAAGACAAATGTTTAATTTGCCCTTTGCCAAACACACCAGATCACCATTTTCACTCAATTCTATTTCTAGCCAATCTTGTTTTGATTTGATACAAATTGATATCTGGGACGGTTATCATGTCGCTTCACTTTCTGGAGCAAAATATTTTCTTACTATCATTGATGATTATACTAGAAGCACATGGGTTTATTTGATGAAACACAAATCACAAACACGAGATATTCTAGTCAAATTTATCAACATGATTGAGAACCAATTCAATGACGAAATCAATATTGTGCTTAGTAATAACAGTCCGGAATTCAATATGAAGATTTTTATGCCACAAAAGGGATCATTCATCAAACTAATTGTGTCAACACACACCAACAAAATAGTGTTGTCGAATGCAAACATAGACATTTACACAATGTAGCACACGCTTTGCTTTTTTAAGCCAGACTTCCGAAATGTTTTTGGGGGGATGCTATACTTACCTCAACCTATCTCATCAACCGCACACCCACACCCCTCTTTCATGGTAAGACACCATTCGAAAAATTATTCCAAAAAGAGCGGAATTACTCATACCAAAGAGTCTTCGGTTGTTTGTGTTTTGCTTCCATGCAAACCACTAAACTTACCAAATTTGATTCGCGTGCAACTCGTTGCATGTTTCTTGGTTATCCTTATGGCCAAAAGTGACATCGGGTGGTCGATCTCAAACTTAAAAAAGTTTTCGTTTTTCGAGATGTTCATTTCTTTGAGGACATGTTTCCTTTTCCAACCATTAATAATTATGTTGCATCACCAAACCAACCAAACCCAATTATCTTACCATTAGTATTTGACATGGACTCCTTTCCGATCTCCACGTCTCCTACACCATCTCCACCACCTGATATCATGCCCACATCTCCATAATGTTCTACGGCAACTCTACCACTTGATACATCCTCACACCATTAGAACATCCCATCTTCACAACATCGTACTCCATCACAACCAACCCTCACTCCATCGTCCCCCACAAACTACACATATCACACCGCCACCACCAACAACAACAACCACCTCCGCACTTGATACGTCCTCCTTACACCATTAGAACATCCCACCTTCACAATCTCCTACTCTACTACAATCAGATCAACCAACCCTCACACCGTCGTTCCCCACAACCACACATATTACACAGCCGCCGCCACCTAGGCAATCTACACGATCCACAAAACTTCCAACATTTTTACAGGATTGTTCATTCATCTTCAACGAACATGATCACGTCCAAAGATATTGCTCACTCTTTTCCAATTTTTATCCTATGATTGTCTTTCCAACACAGTTCCTTCATTTTCAACGAACATGATCACGTTCAAAGTGTTGGGAACACGGTATGACCCGAATCCGAGTTGGCCCATGAGATGCGATATTGAATTGGACCCATATGCCATAAAAGATAATTCTCATGTAAGGTATGAACCAATTCCAATTATCTACACCTCAGGATCCCACCTCCTACCCGATGTGGGATTAAATTACCAATACCATTTGAGCGCTCAACCGGAAACGAGATACAATCCAACAATCTCCACCTTAGCTCATTTCCGCTAGCCGAATAATCTTAGCACCATTGCTACATTTGTCCGTTCCCGCTAGCCGAACAACCTTAGCACCCTTGCTACCTTTTTATTCGTTCCCGCTAGCCAAACACTCGGAGATCCAACGTATTGTCATCTCGATCCGTTCGACCACAGAACCAAATCGGCACGTTCATCCACACCATCATTGTGTGCCAACCACAACGTCTTGCTCCACCTTGCCCACCTTTGAAGCCAATTCGTGTAGTTGCATATGCTCCTAACTCCACCTCGAGAAGAGAGCCTGTATATCCGTGTATACGTATGAACGTTCAGCACCATCTGTCTCGAATCAATTAGAGCCGTCCAAACCAGCCCTGCAACCATGTGCTCTGATACCACTTGTTGGGAACGCGGTTGACCGGAACCGAAGTTGACCCATGAGGTGCGATATTGAATTGGGCCCATATGCCTAAAAAGAGAATTCTCATGTAAGGTCTGAACCAATTCCAATTATCTACACCTCGTGATCCCACCTCCTACCCGGTGTGGGACAAAGTTACCAACACCATTGCGACCCCTATTTGAGCGCTCAACCGAAAACGAGATACAATCCAACACAAAGGTATTGCTCACTCTTTTCCAATTTTTATCCTATGATCGTCTTTCCTATAGTTACAAAGCTTTTACCACTCAACTTACCATACTCAAAGAACCCAAAAGCTTTAAACAGGTTGTTCAAATCCAAAATGGTGACAACTCACAAAAGAGCTACCGGATGCAAATGGGTTTACAAAATCAAGCTCCAACCAGATGCCACCGTCGAGCATTACAAAGCTCGATTGATTGTGAAAGGCTATAGTCAAGTTGGAGACATTGATTATCGGTAAACTTTTGCCTCCGTCGCCAAACTCACCATCGTTCGTGTGCTAGTTAGTGTTGTTGTCATACAAGGATGGCACTTGCATCAACTTGACTTTAATAACGCCTTCTTATCTTAAATGGTGATTATGAGGAAGTTTACATGTCAATACCTCCTGGTTTCAAACGAAAGGGAGAGAAATGAGTATGCAAGTTACACAAGTCTATTTACCGACTAAAACATGCTTCAAGACAATGGTTTATCAAATTGCCAAGAGCCCTCAAAGCGGCTGGATTCCATCAGTCATGGTCGAATTGTTAGTTCGAAATCGTCCAGGTAGCTTTATCGCATTCTTAGTCTATGTTGATGATATGATATTGGCAGGAAATAATTTACAAAAATGCACATACCAAGCAGTTTTTTTCAAACTAAAGGACATGGGACAACTCAAATATTTCTTGGAATAGAGGTTGCACGGTCCAAGCAAGGAATCACATTGTGTCAAAGAAAATATGCGCTGAAAATTTTGGAAAATGCAGGACTTATAGGTGCCATTGGCCCTTATGATTTCCTGTCGAGTATGTCACTCACACAAACGAGTGGGGAGTTGCTTACTTACCCATCTCTATATCGGCACCTTGTTGGTCTTGATGGAAATCGAACACGTCCCACAAGCGCTTCGATACCGTGAGTTTGAAACGTGACTGCAATGAAAACTTAGGCCAACCCATCTGAGATAACCAATCCCGTCTAACGAACGCCAAGCACAGAAAAAGACAACGTATATGGTCGGTAACTACGTCAATGGACAAATTCCAATCTATATAACTCAAATGAAATTACAAGATTGAAAAAAACTAATGTTGAATCCTTTCTCCTAATAGGTTCAACCCCCTCACCACTGCGAGAAGAGAAGTCAGAGATTACAACTTGAAATCACTCAACCTACCCGTAGCAATCTCCCTGAACGAAGACGACGACTCCTCGATCAGATCTCTTTCTTCTATATTGGATCGCGAGTCCCAAGAGCAAAGTACTGACTTTTTTTAGATCTCCTATAGACGAACACCCTAAATCTCCACCTTGTGCTCTTCCTATTGCCTTCACCCTCAACCCACCCATATATATATAGGATGGGAAAACCTATTTTAGGTCATAATAGAATTTTTTAAATAGGAAACTCTAAAATAGGAACCCTATTTACCTAAAGTGAGAGAGACTATTTTAGGTAATAGGAAATCCTAAAATAGTCCAACATTAATTATAGACATCCAAATCTAATCAAATGAAATATCTCCAACAATCCTCCCCTCCAGTCTAATGAGAGGTGTTGACTACATGGGTCCTCAATTAGACTACATGCATATCGTCTCGCGACAGAGTTCCTATTCCCCTATGTCACAAATCTCTGATCCCTTGAGCTATTTTGCATCTTCATTCGTCTCCATCTCCTCGACCGTTACGTCGATACTAGCTACCATGTGTAACACTTCCTGCACCACTGGAATCTTGTCGACATCAATGACACGGCCAAGACTAAAGTACATGATGATCAGCCTCATCATAAGTCTTGGTTGCTTGTCCCCGACTTCCGTCTTCCACTGAAATGTGCTACCGTTCAAACTATCTTCTTCACCCTTGGCTAGCCCAACCAAATGGACAGTGTGGTTCGCTCGAGATTCAGACTCCTGAACCTGCCCACCTTCGTGTCCAATACTGAAGCTCTTCCGTACATATACATCCTTGAACAGAACATCATGCATTGTGCACGTCGTTGATAATCCATAACTCCTCCTGAACTGTGTGAATGAAGATGCACATTCTCGGATTGAGTTTGATGCACACATTGATCTCCTCCATGGTTTCGAACTACAGAAACCAATGTCGCTCCGCCGTCACCAAAATCTGATCCGTAGAACAACCCCTTCCTGGACACCTACCAGCTGTCATGGGACCACCAGACTCCCCCAATCTTCAACTCATCACCATTTGTCGCTTTGTCTCAACGAACCAAATCCTCAGTATTCCTTCAAATCATCTTGAAGACCTCCTAAGACAAGTTCCCAATTATCCACAAACTCCTATCGAATACCCCTCGAGCCTTCATCCAATGTATGTGGCCTCCCTATACATCTCAACAGCTTGAGCCTGTACATGCCACAACATATATCTTCTCGAACCAGCAGTTGGAAACCCTGCGTAAGCATCCAATCTTTGTCTTAAAACATACTGCAACAGTCATCATCAGTCAATCTCCCAATCGAAACCAAGTTGTGGCACAAACTCGGGACATGTCATACTCCCTTGAGAACGGACTTTTCGCCAAGCTCCGTTATCAATTGCACATCACTGATGCACACAACTGCAGTCGTCCCCTTGTTGTCCATCTTCGCACGTCCAAACTTACCGCCTTGATATGACGTAAAGATCCTCATATACGGAGTGGCGTGATACAACGCTCCCGTGTCCATGACCCAATCATCGTCATAACAGGTATCACAAGGTTCTCTTGCGTCAGTTGCTGCAATGATATCTCCAAACGTCGTGAGTTTCTCCTGACCATCCTTGCCTTTAGCCTTCTCAGCTTGAGTTTCATGCAGTTCTCTTAATATGACATCTTTTGCCACAGTGATAGCAGCCCTCCTTGTGGTCCATAGTCGCAAGATCCCGAAAACTCTCCCGTGTCCTTGCATGTGACTTGAGTCTTTCCTTCTCGTAGGAAACAATCAGAGCAAACTCCTGCGACGATTCAACAAACTGCTTACACCGGAACACCTCATTCAACAAACTATTTTTGACTGCCTCTATTGTGACAACTCCATCAGACACGGAGCTGCTCACCAATACCACCACTGTCTTCCAGCTTTCCGGCAGAAAAATCAAAAGCAGAAGGGCCTAAAGCTCATTATCAATCATCATCTTCATCGCAGATAGCTAATTTACGATACCTGAACCTCATTCAGATGCTGTGACACCGAGGCACCATCCGTATACTTCGAGTTGATGAATTGGCGAATAAGAAACGCCTTATTGTCAGCCATCTTTCATTCGTACAGCGAATGCAGAATCTCCTACAATGTTTTTTGCAGAACTCTTCATAGAGATGTGATGAAATACCGAATCGTCCAACAATTGGCAAATGAATCCAACGACCTTTCGATCCAATCGCCTCCGATAATCGGTAGACTTATCTGATTGCTTGGCGTTGTCGCCCTCTAACGAACCATGCAAGTCCTTGCACCAGAGTGGATCCTCCATCATTGGCTTCTAAATCGTCCAGTTCCCTCCTGTGAGGGTGGAGGATGATCATACGTGTGTTTATCTGCTTCGTATACATGGTTGCACCTTCCTCTCGAGAACCTAAGAGCTTTGATACCATATATTCGTATTAGACCAAAACGAACCTCACTTTGATTTTAGATGATAGGAATCGAACATGCCCCACAAGCACTCTGACACTGTGAGTCTGAAACGGAGCGCATCAAAAACTTAGGCCCAACCCACCTGAGATAACCAACTCTCGTCTAAAGAATGTCAATCACAGACGTATATGGTTGGTGACTACGTCATTTGGACAAATCCCAGTCTATATAACTCATGTGAAATTACAAGATTGACGAAAACTAATGTTGAACAATTTTTCCTAATAGATTCAATCCCCTCACCACACTCGAAAAGAAAAGACAGATTACAACTTGAAATCACTCACTCTACCCGTAGCAATCCCCCTGAACGAAGGCGGCGACTCCTCGATCAGATCTCCTCTTTCTTCTCTCTTGGATCACGGGCCCTAAGAGCAAAGTACAATTTTTTTTAGATCTCATGTGGACAAGTACCCTAAATCTCCACCTTGTGCTCTTCCTATTGCCTCCACCCTAAGCCACCCATATATATAAGATGAGAAAACATATTTTAGGTCATATTAGAATTTCCTAAATAGGAAACTCTAAAATAGAAAACCCTATTAATCTAATTATAGACGTTCAAATCTTATCAAATCAAATATTTAGTGCCCAAATCTCAAATCAAATATTTGACCAGATTTGGTCCCCACAAATATGTTGTTACCAAATCTAGACTGGACTCCAACAATACTGATTTACCTTAACAACGCGAGACCTGACCTTGTTTATCCGGTTCACGTACTTAGTCAATTCATAAACAAACCCAGACATCCACATCTTGAAGCCGTAAATAAAGTTCTCAAGTATATCAAGCAAGCACCAGGACAAGTGATTTTATTACCCTCTACAAGTTCATTGTAGTTACAAGCACTTTGTGATGTCAATTGGGCTTGGTGCAAAGATATAAGAAGATCAATAACTGGCTACTGCATTTTACTTAGTTGAGCACCAAGTTCCTGGAAACCAAAGAAACAAAGTACTGTGTCTCGTTCAAGTGCAGAGTTGGAGTACCGTTCTATAGCCACTATTTGTTGTAGTACTCGGCTAAAGAATATATTGAAAGACTTGAGAGTGACTCACACAACCGGTTACATTGTTTTGTGACAATCAGGATGCCATGCCCATAGATTCAAATTCAGTATTCCATGAGCGAACAAAACACATAGAAATTGATTGTCATTTAGTACGAGAGAATATTCAAAGAAGGATAGTACAGATAGCCTATACTCGAACTACAATGCAGGCAGCCGACTTGTTTACCAAACCACTGAGTTCAATGCAACTGGAAGTGTTGCTCAGCAAGTTGGGTGTCATTAACATACACTCCAACTTGAGGGAGAGTGTTAAAGGAAAGAATCCCACCATATAGGCTATTAAACATTGCAACCGACAGTTGTTGTTTCTTTTATATCTCTGTCACTATCTATACTTGATCTTATCTTTGTAAGTGTCTATATATACTTAATCCTATCTTTGTAACTATCTGTACTTATAGGTAGGTTGTAGTTTATCTATAAACTTGTAACCATTGTCTTGTTGATTGATTAATGAAAATTATATTCACTATATCAAGTTTCTCATTACACCCAAAAAAAGAACATTTATTAGTAAAATACCTATGTCAGTATGTGACGACATGCTTCTCCGTATACTTCCCTGTATCCTAAGACCACTTATACACTTTCTTTAACGGGCCATGATTTGAAAAAATCATTATAAGAGAGACACTTCAGTCTCCAGTTCTCCGAACTAATGAGAAAGGTGGAGCCAAATGGTGGGTCCTAATTAATAAAATAATACAAACTTCGAATGCTATAGCCTTTGGGAATTAGGACACTAAAAAGACCAAAGGGCAATTCACATATCAGCCTATTCAAAGTAGTTCAAAATATCAGGGGGAAAAAATGCACACCACCATACAATGAAAACATGCATACGTATGTATCTATAAATCCTAGTTTATGAAACATCATACTTTACTAGAACTTATGCTTATCGTCTTACCAACCAACTGGCTTTTAGATTTTCCGGCATGGTCTCGTAGCTATGCTACTAGGAACTTGGCAACAACCGGTCACGAAAACTAGGTCAGTACTCTAATGGAGCTTTCTTATGCTCCATAACCTGCCCAATTCTTTTACAATCAACAATCTAATTCTTTAAAATAGGAGCTTCAGGTGCGTTTTGATAGGAGTTTAAACTCACTTTTTGAGTTTAAATGTAAATTTTGACATAAATAGTATTTGGATGCTTAACACTCCAATATGTACTTTTATTTATTTTTTTCACAAATCGTGTTTAACCTTAGCTTTGGGGAGTAAAAAAATTTGACAAATGTTTAGTATAATTGGACAATTTTTTTTTCACACAACTACAAATGTTTCTTAAAACCATTTTTCTAATTCTATCTTCGTCACAGCTACTCACAACTACAAAGACCATACAAAATTTTATTTCAAAAATTGTTTTCTAATAATTTTTTTTACCAAACGGAATCTTATAACTTTTGTTTTCTAAAACCATTTTTCAGATGTAAGTAACCAAACGCAAAGTCGAAATTGTTCATATCTTGCTCAAATCTTCAAAAAAAAAAAAAATTGTTAACAACAGTAAATTAATTAAACTAAGCTGAAACCAATATCTATTTTTTTCTTTCCCATCAATATTATCAAGAAATCTCACCCCATGCATACGAAGAGGTGTCCGATCCAGGAGTAGACCGAACTCGTGAGAACCACTCTATCCACCATCAGTTCCTTTCTTTCTTTTCTCAAACTACACAGAAGAACACACAAATTAAGAAAGTTTCCCAATTACATAGTCACCATCAATATCAACATCAACAAGTAATTCAGAGAAAAAAAATTATGGAATTGGAAAATCACCTTAACCCTTCTTTTGAGGATTTCTGGGCAGAGAATGGAGGAGGCACTGAGGGAGGAGCAGCAAAGTTTTCTCTCTCTCTTCTCTCTCTCTCTCTCTCCTCTCTTTCTCTCTCTCTCTTCTTTTTGTTAACTTTATTGTTTCATCTCTTCTTTATTTTTTGCTTTTAGTCAATTATTCCTTCTTTCTGTGTAGTTAATGTTTTCAAATGCTTTTGCATGTCTTTCTATATCATCTTATCTATTTCTATCTATACTTTTATATATTAATTAAAAAATCAGCTTCATCGTAGATATTTTTTTTCAAATATATTCTTGTATATATTTACTAATTAAAACTATCCGTCTATTTTATATATAACAGTAAGATATCTATGCTTCACAGTAAAACTTTTGTGTTTCAAAAATGTCCTTCTCCAACCTCATATATTAAAATATATTCAAATTAACTAGGGGTAATATGAAATTTACATACCACCCCACTAATATAATTATAATCACTAATAATTACATACTTCCAACTACAAAAAATGTATAATCTCAAAAATAAATTTTCTTCAAAATATTTTATACTATTTCAAAATGGATTGTCATTCAAGAATACATTTAAATTGGAAAAAAAAACACATACGATAGACTACACGTGCAATTCACGTTTGCAATCTATATAATAAGAAAAGTTTAGCTTCACCATGAAACTTTTCTTTCCAAATATATCCTTGCATATGTTTACTAATTAAAATTATCTATTAAAGTTAACAGGGACAGCTACGTAATTAAGAAAGCTGTCTTTTGTCTTCCTAAATAGTCATACAATCAGGTATATAATATATTAGTATAATAATAATTTTAGAACAATTAAGATAGTTACATTTTAGTCTCCCTAAGAAGTTGTAATAATGATTAGAATGATTATAGCAGCTATCTTTTAATATTCCTAGTAGTAACTTATGAAATACGTGCATAGAACGTGCATATATACTAGTCTTCTTATCTATAATACAAAAAAGTTTTATGTTTTTCCAACTCTCTCTCTCTCTCTCTCTCTCTCTATATATATATATATATATATATATATATATATATATATATATATATATATATATATATATATATGTTGGTGTTTTGCCTTAGAGACTAGAAAGATAATCTCACATTGCCTAGGCCAAATGGATTGTATCTCTATATAAAGCTTTGCTTGTGTTGAGAGAATCACATGAGGTGTGGAGAGGCACATGGGTGCCATGTGGGGGTATTTTTCTAGTGGAAAGAAGGCTAACTCTACAAAAAAAATATTCATGCTTTTTGTCATGCTCATGGGAATATTTCCTCATGGAGACTCGGGCACGAGGGCTGTCACGACCCGCACCCTGAAGAGGGGCACGAGTACGTGGTTACGTCCAGCCTACGCCGCAGTATCGGCGGTAGAACGCTGTATATAGGGTCTGTAAATACTATGACTAAACACGATAAATGTACATGTATAGTATATACTCTCCGAATGGAGGTGACATAGCAATATAGTCTCAATCACATATATCAAACTAAGGTAGATAGTACGAAAAAGGAAATACGATAGATAAAACAGAAAATAAGTCCAAGATCCACAAGTCAGAGCTAAACACAAATCCAGAGTCTCAGAAAAATATAAGTATAAAGATACTACAACAGAAATGTACTAGCTGGCTCGCAGGCCAGACAAACCTAACTAAACTAGGCTACTCGGGGTGAGCGAAGTCTAGTGGCTCTACCACTAAGCCACTGTCTAAGTCAAGTCCATCAGACTCTATCCCGTAGTAAGTCGGGCAATCAGCCTCTAAATCATCTGTAAAATTTGTCAACGGTATCCTATCAGGAAAATGAGCAAATACAAACACCAACAGCAGTTCCATATGAATTGACAAAAGCTATAAGAGACAGTATAATGAAATACAAGATAAGGATATGTAAAGTACAGGGTAAAACCAGCAGGAAATGTATAATAGGTGTGAGTACTGAATAGAACAACAATATGTATGTAGGATTGCTTAGGAACTATCCGGAAGCCGAGTTACAACCCTTAAACCAAACAAGGACCGGGGTTGTAACTCTTCTCCCGAACAGAACTTAGCCTCCTAGGATAAATAAATATGAAAAAGGTGTCTTGAATTATTAGTGCGTCATGTGATCGGTTAAGAAAACATGTTTAAGCTTTCCATCTGACCGGCTACGAACAAATAACAAGTGTGAAACAACAAGTGTGAAGATAAGGCCGGTCACCATGGAAAGTTCAAGTAGCTATGAACAAGTGTCGAGTACAAGTGTGAAACAACAAGTGGGTATTTTGATCACACAACCACTAATAACTCCCCATCCCCGAATAGTATAAAAGATCCGGTCATAACACGTCATGACACGATGTTTAAGAGCAGGTGATCAGCCCACTCCCAAGTCCATGTCTATACAAGTACAAGTAACAAATCGAGTCATGTACCAATATACCAAGTAATCCGAGAACAACTTCTCATGACAGGATCCGACATATACTAGTCCGTGAAATATCGTGTCTGGAAATCAAGTAAGACACAACGACTGAATCGGATATAGCAGATATCAAGACAATGAAAACTATCAGTGAATGTACTCGCCTGTGGTCCTGAGCTGATAAGGTGAACAGACGCTCAGAGTAATCACAGACCTAAAATAAGATAATATGAGTCAAACAGGGCTAAATACTGAAAAAGAAAGCTAATACAAGCCATGAATGCAAGTCTAAGTCAAAACTAGGTCAATCTAGGTCAAACTGAGTCACACTAGGTCATACTGGCTCATACTGGGTCATACCAGGTCACTGGAAGTCAATCCAAGTCAAACTAGGTCGAACGGGGTCAAAGGTTGACTTACAGTTGACTTTTGGTCAAAAAGTCAACTCTGGTCACCTCTGGTCAACACTGAGTCAACCCTGGGAAACTCTAGGTCAACCCTAGGTCAAACTAGTCTAATGTTGACCAACTATTGACTTTCAGTCAACTGGTCAACTCTGGGTTGGTTTCGGGCAAATCGGGTCGCTTAAAGGCTAAGTTTGACTCTCGGTTGACTTTTGTCGACTTTTGGTCAAAATGGTCAACCGACGTCAAAACTAGTCTTTGAGTACCATATTTGATCATTACCAACCACGGTAATCAAGTTCTAACTCTATCTTAGGCTTCTAACACAAATACCCTATTTCTAGGCAAAACTAGCATTTACCCTTCTAAGGTAAATCCCAATACCTTGCCCAATACTAAGGAAACCCCGCAAATACCCATGATACTAGCCTAGGCTCCTTAGGGTAGCTAGATATCAACCCATCTAAGGTTTACCTACCAAGAAATTTGGGTATCCTAGGTATCTAGGCCATGTTAGGATACGGGGTATTGATTTACCCTATTACCTTGTCTATATCATGAATTTTATCCTTTTCTCTACCACACTCATCCACACCACTCACTCTCGTGATACACTCCTATATTTGTCACTCTCATAGGTTTCCTATAGGTTTCCTATTGATTTAGCTATAGGATATACTATAGGTTACTAGATACACTCACTAATGGCTCTCACACACACCCACAACTCACAAACACTCACACACACAAGGCTAAACACATGGACTGATTTGGAGGACTTGGGGACTGATTTGTAATGGTTTTTGGACTGAAATTGATGGTGTAATAGGGATGTGCATGTGGGGCAAGTTAGGGACTAATTTTGTGGGGATGCTATAGGCTAACTAGGACAGCCATGTGAGGCTTAAAGGGACAGCCAAGTGAGGGGTTTTTTGTGGGCTGTCAAGGGGAGCAATGTGGACTGAAATATGGTCAAGTAATGGACTATTTTAGGACAGCCAATTGACAGGTTTTAGAGGGTTGTTAATGACAGTTTTGGGGCTGTTTGGGGCTGCAATTATGGACAGCCATTGGGCAGTGCTTAGGGGCATGTATGGACTGTTAAGTGGCTACTTAGGACTGATATTTAGGATAGCAATTTGAGGCAGGAAAGGGCTGTGTTAGGGTGGGATTTGGACAGGTTTGTGACAGGTTTTACTGGTTTGGGACAGCCCATGGGGGCTGTCCAATTGTGGACTGATTTGGGATGGTTTTGGTGGTGGTTAAGGACTGCAATGTGCTGCTTATTTGCAGCTGGAAAATGGGTGGTTCCCCCCTCCTAACACTCCACTATCACTCTCTATAACCACTCTCTTAACTCCTCTATCTAACTCTCATCCTCTCTCAACCAACCCACTCAAACATTTCAACAAACACCCTCACTACACTAACTACCACACACACAAACCCATGCCCTCTTGGCCGCACCTGTCATGCCCCCTCCCAACACAACACAAACACCACACCACATAATATACACTAATATATATAAACCATATACATATATATATATATATATATAAAGAATGGTATATATATATATATAAACCATATATATATATATATATATATATATATATATATATATATATATATATATATATATATATATATATATATATATATATATATATATATTAGATATCATGATACAATATGATACATTGAAAATACCTTCTCTAAACAATATAAAATCTGGAATTTAAATGTCTAATAATTAATCATACAATATATATATATTAAAACAAGAGTCCAATAGGAATTTTTCCACTTGGACACAAACCTACACATAGGACACTCCTAAAAGTCTCCAAAAGGACACAAAGCAGACACAAATGGAGACACAACTATGGGGGTTATTCCTATGGGTCAAAAATAATCCTATATGCATGTTGGGGTGATTTAGAAGAGAGATTATACCTTCCGAGAGAGAGATTCAAAGAAAAAGGCCTCCGACTCGACACGGACACGTAGAGATTCCAAAAGGACACGAACGAGCTCCGAATCCTCCCAAACTTGAGGAGCTCCTTCCTTGGATTGAATAGAGAGGGAAGGAAGAAAATTTGGTGGAGAAATGGAAGGATTTGGTGATGGTTTGATTAGGGAAAGCTCTCTAAAAAAATAGGGAAGAACAAGAGAGAGAAATGAAATAGGAATAATAAAATGATGGTGTCCTATCCACTCTAGTCATGGCTGGCCATAAAGGGGCTGTTTTGTCCTATTGGGTAAAGTCCAAAAGCCCCTCTCTAGTCTATTTGCAAATACAATGGTAAGGGGTTAAGTCGGGGGTAGTTTGGTCCAACCAAAAACCACTAATCCAATTTAATTCTAACCAAAAATAATTAGTCTAGTCACTAACTAAAATACTAACATGTGGGGCATGGCTAACTAGTGTGTGGGGCCGCTAAGGTCAACACTACCCCGGGTCCCCGAAACAAGTCAAAACAAGTCGGAATGAGTTGAAATTCGAACCCGACTCAAATAACCCCAAAATATTACAATAAATAAATAAATAATTCCAAAATAATTTAAAAGTGAAAAATGACAAAAATACCCCTGTTTCTGGAAACTGGGGGTGACAAGGGCGCAAAGTGGCGCTTTGTTGGCTCACTTAGCACGTCAGCATCGGCACATGGCGCTTTGTGCGCTATTTGATGCGCTCGTGCGCGAGTCGCATACGCAGCTATGCACGTATATGCACATGTGCTGCTGCGTAGTTGTACTGCTACGCTGTTGTGATACTGAGCGTCTGTGCTGCTGCACAGCTACGTGCAGACGCATGGGCTAACGGGCTGAGTGGGCGCAGGTGGCGGATGATATGGCTGATTGGAAGACTTGAGCGGTTATGGAAAGATTGAGTCAATTATTCAGATCCATCTTTTATGGGATTTGAATTTAATTCATTCAAATCTTTTTATTATTCGCTCATATCTTTTTGCAATCAGTTACGGCCATCATTAGAGATTAGGGTTTCGGCCAAACTCTATAAATACTCTCTTTGTGCCTTCATTGAGGACAACTAAGAAATTAAGTGACGAAGAGAGTTGTGCAGCCGCTACCATTGGAGTCCACGAAGTTCAGCGAGTTCGTGAAAAGGAGGTGACAACGAGCATTCTAGAAGTTCTTTCGAACTTGATGGTTCCTGGGAGCAGATCACAGTAGAGCGAATCTTGCTTTGAGCAATGGTGATTTTCATCACCCCAGCAAAGATGTCTTCATCAACTTCGGATCTCACAAAGAGACCGATTCTTCAGCTCTGGTTCTCACAAAGAGACCGAGTCATCAACCTCATATCTCACAAAGAGAACGAGTATTCATCTCTGTGTCTCAATAAGAGATCGAGATCTCCATCTAAGATCTATTTCGGAAATAACAATATATATATATATATAAACTAGAGGTAAACATGTACATTACATACTTTCCAATTAATTATTCGCTAGTAATTAAACACTTCAAACTATAATAAATATTCATCATCTCAAAAATAAATTTACTTAAAAATATTTTATACTATTTTAAATAGGTTTGTCATGCAAGTATACATTTAAAAGTGAAAGAAAAAAATACAGACAAAAGACACGTGAAATTCACGTGCACGATTTCTAGTATAGATAAGACGAATCTTATGCTACCGTACCAAAAACTACTTATGGTCTGATTTTTATTTTTATTTTGTATGGATTGAAATTAGAAATTTAGACCAGGCTCTTTAAAAATTAGAGTTGCAATTGATCTACTTCCTAAATTAAGGGAAAGGGGAAATGGGAAAGAAAAACTTGAGAAAAAATGGGAGGAAAATAAAAAATGATGGTGTTTGGAAAATGGGAGAGAAAGTGGATTAGAGGAATTTGAGATAAAACAAATTATGTGGGCCCCACTAAAAAAATTTCTTCCAAGAATGAAAGAGAATAGAGAGAGATGAGAGAATATTGAAAAAATGTACCCAACTACCATTTATAAAATAAACGACTCTAAATTATGATGTGAAGTAAACCCCTTTAAGATCTCTTTGATACGTAATCAGAAGCCCAAACTTAATCTGATGGTTGTTCCAGGTATCCCAAACAAAATTGTAGGCAAAAGAATAAATGATCCATGGACAACAATACCTCCACACAGGCTACAACTCTGATTCATACAGAACCCCAAACATACTCAGTCTGTCTAGAGTAAGAAACCTATTCTCGCCATCATAGAGAAGCACAAGCTAGTCTTGACCTTTGCTCTCTTTACCCACACCACTTCCGCCCAGTTCTTATTCGGGAATGAAGGCCGAATTTGGTTCAAAACGGACCTAAAAGAGAATTTACCTTTCTCTATATCCTCCCAAAACCAGTAGTCCTTTTCATGCCCCTAGTCAGTCTCCGCTACACAAATATCCTCAGCGTGGGCGGCCTATATAGGACAATCTTGCAAATTCCACTCTGGTCCCATCCAGAATAAGAAAAGTGATAATCTCATAATATCCCATTATCTTGTAAGTCAGACAGCCCTTCCTTTCAATCAAGCTAGAATGCTTGCTCCAAGGGTCAAGCTATAGACTCATTTGGTCCCCTGAACAAATAATCCTTGAAAGCTTACATTTAGCCCTACTGTGCATCGTCGGAATACATTAAACCATCATTGAGAAGTTGTTATTACTTCTAATTGTCCAGAAATCCCCCTTCAAGAAGTACCTCCCTCTAACCCATTCAGCCCAAAGAGACTTCCCATAATGAATCTCTAGAATTTTTTTAGAAGGTCGTATCCTGAAGCAGCGAAAGCGATCACAAATGAACTCCTACTTCTTTTTTGAGGTAACACAACTTCTCCCATTTGATGGCGTGCATCCCCATCTCCATAGAAAGTCTGTACACATTCGTTCAATCACTACCAAAATATGTCGATTTAGCGACGGCCAGATCCGTCGCCCGTCCGTCGCCCGTCCGTTGGTAATTTGTATTAGCGATCGATCACTGACGGATCTTGGCCAAAATAATCCGTCGGCAATCAGCTCGTCGCTAATAACGGTCCGTCGCTAAGCAGTCGTCATGGGACGGAATAGCGACGGCTTGTCGACTTCACAATATGATGCATTAGCGACGAATTTTCGACGGGCTTTCGTCCATTTCAAGTATTAAATATTGAACTGTGTAGACACTAGCGACGTAATGGTCCATCGGTAAACCGTCGTAATAGCGTATCAGAGTGTATCTTGCCGTCGCTATTCCGTCGATCGCCGTCGCTAACTAAGGACGGATTAGCGACGGAATACTGACGGATTATCCGTCGACCATGTTCTGAAAATGCTTGGCATTTCCAGAACCATGGCGACGGATGAGTTGTCGCCATTCCGTCACTACGCCATCGATAGAGCGACTGATTAGTGGCTGATTATCCGTCGCCATGGTTCTGGAAGTGTCCAACATTTCCAGAACCTTGTCGACGGAGTGTCCGTCGCTATGCCATCGAAAGAGCGACTGATTAGTGGCTGATTATTCGTCGCCTGGGCGACGGCTTTTCCGTCGCTATTCCGTCGAAGTATATACCACCAGAACCATGCCGACGAATATTCTGTCGGCCACCTGTCGCTACCTGGAAACAGTTTCAAATTTCCAGTTGGCGACGGAAATTCTGTCGAAAATTAGTCGAAAATTGGTAATATCCGTCGCTAACCGATCACTAATCCGTCGCTTACTGAGATTTTTTTGAAAAAAATTTGCAGCACTTTTCCTGTTCACAAAAATATGCATAAACCAAACCAATATATAATGCACACCAATTATCCAACAATCACATAGACCAAATATACAATGCACACCAATTATCCAAGAATCACATAGACCAAATATGCACATACGAATTTAATGCACACCAATTATCTAAGAATCACATAGACCAAACCAAATTAATAGAAAATAGACATCAATTATCCTGAAGAGTAACCTAATATCCGTCGTTATAATCCGATCATAGCACAAATAATCCAAAATTGCCACAAATATTCCAAATTTTCTTAATTATAATATTTTAAGAAGAAGGAGAAGGAGTTCGATTTTCCGGTGGTGGTAATCCTTGCTGCGACCGACGAATATACTCCTCCACTAGGTACGGCGGCAAGCCGTCGTAGACACTGCTCGGAAGTCGGCGTAGCTGCTCTGGCAACATGAGATCCAGGAGTGCTGTCACAGTCGGAGGCGGTACCAAAGGGGCATCAGGGTTGAAAAAAAGATGACCCACGGAAGAAGGACCGACACCAGCAGTCGATGGACCGACACTAGTAGAAGACGGACCGACACCATCGGCAGACGGACGGGCAGCAGCAGACGAAGGCGGAAAGTACGTGGCAAATTGGTCCCGCAAGGACGATACCGCCTCGTGCAGCTGCGTAAGCTGCGACCTAACATCATCGTCTGCCGGGGCCACGGGAGGAGGCGGTGTCGGTAGAAATCTCTGCGTCGCCATGTGCAACGGCCCTAGGGAACCGACCCCGTACAGGAGCCCTTTCTTAAAGCCGCCGACGGTATCTACGAACAAGTCGTTGCGAGCGGCCAAAGAAGAGGGCGTCCGGGCGGGCGTCGTTTCACCGACATCCTCGGTGTCAGTTAACTGAGCCCGACTAAGGGCCTCACGATATGCAGCCTATCAAATGAATGTGTTTATATTATAAGATTTACCTAAGTTGTAATCTAAATCCTATGTTTCACTAAGTTAAGTGCGAATCCTAAGTTTACCTAAGTTATAGTCCGAATACTTTTAATTCTAACGTAAATCTCATAAACATAAGTACTTACATCAGTCTCCTTGGACTTCTCGTCGACGAAGCTCCCGTCCTTTCGTCTTTTGTGCGTATGCTGGGACACGTCGTGCATGGTGACCGATTCTGGCGCCCTTCCCTCCTTCACCGCCCGTTGGGCCTGCATACGAAATTTCCGTAGAACTTAATTAACTCCGTATATTAATAATACCTAATTCGATAGTGAAATAAATTTACGGTATCTCACCAGATCTGCAAGCGTCGCTACGTGGGGCCTTGATCCCCCCGTATGAAGCCCCGCGACCTGACGGTTCGCCTTCGCCTTCTCCGATTTCTTCTTGTACGCAGGAGTATCCATCATACCTAAGAGGTCCTCATAATACTCTTGCCGGATCCAATTCGGCCTCGTATGCCCCATTTTCAGGTCATGAATCATATCCCGTATCTTCTTCGAGGCAGCGCTTCTGTAGGTCCTGCGGATCGCGTCCTCGCGATAGGGGGGCCACCAGTACGTCGTCTAACATAGAAATTCAATTATCACGTAATTTAAAAAATGGTTGATTAAAGAGTAACTAATAATTAACCAGAAGATATAGATATATACCCTCAACTCGTCGAGCCAGGCGTATTTCAAGTTCGGGGGCACCGACGAAAAGTTGAGGTAGGGACCATGGAAGTTAGCCCTGATAATTTCTCCAAGAGCCCTGGCAACATTAAACGAAAAAAACCTACAAAGAAGAAACGACTGGATTATTAACTTGAATAAATGAAAGAAATTTAATAAATTATCTTAAATTTACTTACGAGGTCCCCGCGGGCCATAGCTCTCGTCGGAACTCGCCTCTCGGCCTCTCTGGTGCCGTCGGAGGATCCGCGGGTCCGCGTATGTACTCCCCAGTAACCGGATGGAACCGAGTATGGGGGTACTCCGGTGTCACGCCCTAGAACCAGAATACCGGAGAGCGGGGGCAGACAGCCAGCTACGCAATCCCAAAGTACGTTAATACTTTAAAATCACATATAAGCTGTCAAGACATGGGGGTTACTCTACAAGCCATCA
Source organism: Iris pallida (assembly GCA_029216955.1). NCBI lineage: Eukaryota > Viridiplantae > Streptophyta > Magnoliopsida > Asparagales > Iridaceae > Iris > Iris pallida. Next base: position 5,068,866 of record JANAVB010004599.1, on the reverse strand, counting down.
GTCAATCCTAAGGTTTAACAATCCTAGGTATCTCAATCACAGGCAATTATATAAGAGCAAGAAGTACGATCATCATACATACAATAGTAAGACATTCCGAACCATATATACATGACTGATCATGAAGCCAGTACCACAGAACTGAGGACTAGCTAGAGTATTAGTCGTACATGATAAGGACTAGCTAGAGTCTAGAATACACATATCATGTTTATACCCGTGGGCTACAATATTAAGGAAAATACCAAAACATGAGCTAAACACGTGCTCGGAGCTAAACGTTACAAGAGGAGAATTTACATATCAGTGGGAGGATGAAGAAGAAACCCACTGAGGCACTCTGGTGCTCCGGCTGGTCACCGTCGAGTAGATGGTGCGGTGGATCCTTCGGGCTCTTCTATCAGAACCTGGCCATGCAAAACCAGTGGGGTCAGACCCCAAATAGCAAGTACCACAAAGGAGGCCGAACTATGAACTTAAAACCAGCAATCATAGGCAATCAACAGGGAGAGAAAGCAATAAGTAAAGGAGGATCGAGATTCGTGCAGTACTAATGCACCTATCCCGAACATAGGAAGACAGTAAGTAAATCATCATTGACATAAAGTAAACTGGAGAACATGTTAAATAAATAGAACTGGGAAGGTGATATACGATGGGATGACCATGGGACTATTCAGATAACCAGGTTACAACCCGTAAACCAAACAAGGACCGGGGTTGTAACCCTTCGTCTGAACATAACTTGGTTTCTCCCACCATTTATCGACAAGATAAAATAAGAAATCAGGACATGTAACAATCATGTACAAGATCAAGACAAGACTAGACAGATTGAACTCCATCCAACATTCGCGGCCAAACAATAAGTACGGCTTGATACTTTAACTAACTTGGGTTATCACAGGCCTAGTTACTAGCAAAATGCAGTAAGATTATTCTACAGCCACAAGCCCTGCAGACCATCCAGGCTATCCGGACGCAATTAGGAATTGAATTCAAGTGGGTACATCGTCCAGGAAACGCATGTACCCTTAGGTGACTTAGAGGGTGCAACACATGACAGTGTGCTGAAAATGTGTCCTACTCGACGGCAGGCTACAGATCCCAAGTGGGGCGCCCAGATAACGGGATTGCCTGTAGCTGGGAAATCTCTTCATGACTACTGGATTTATTCTAGTTGTTAGCCTTAGTTGATTTCAGTGGGTACCCGTGACCGTGGTACTCAGGGGTCCCTGTCCTAGACATGATGCAAGACAAGACGGGTTCATTTGTACAAGCAAAATCGTCCACGGTGTCCAGGCCATTCAATCTTGTCGTGTCATGTTAGCCGTCGCAACAGCATTTCGAGAAATATCATGTCAGGTTTATCACGTCAAGAGTGCGCCACGGTGGGCCACTATCAAGAATTATCATGTCAAGTTATCATGTCAAGACTATTGTCGAGAGTGCACCTCTACGGGTCACTGTCATGTCATGTTACTCGTTTCTGGTTACTAGTTACAGGTTAGAGTGCACCATGACAGGTCACTATCGTGTCAAGCAATTTCATTCATTAAAGAAATAACAAGCTATTAAGTGGGGTCGTCGCAATTAGACCAAGGTAGAAAAGGCACAATAGCAGTCAGAAACTCCATGAAAGAAACTTGTATAAAATAATTAAAAATCATATTCTTGGAGGCAAAGAAAAGATCTACAATTTTCATGTTGGGAGTGGGAAGGAATTCTGACCACAATTCAGGCAAATAAAATATTTAAACAATCAAAGTGGACCCCATGCGGCCCAAAAGTGGGAGAACATACATGCGGCCAAAGAGTGTGGGAGGCCACCCATGCGGCCAGCCAAAGCTCATGCGGCCAGAAAATAACTGAAGGGGGTCATGCGGCCAACATTAAATGCCAGCAAAAAATATTCATGTAATCAGAAAAGACAAAGAGAGTGGGACCCGCAATAAATGCAAGCATCCACTCAAGCAAAAGAAAAGGGCACGTGGCCACTCAAGTACTGGGGCCATGTGGGACCCAACAATTAATGCAGGTATGCCATACGGCTCAATTAAATATTCATGCAAGCAATCATGCGGCCATAAAATATTATTATTTAACTGGCCATGCAAGCAGTTGGCCATATGCGGCTCAACAATATTAGTGGCCCATGCAAATAAATACTTGCACGTGGCCAGCTAATGCATGCAATTAACTATTCAATTAAATGGCCATGCGGCTCAGAGCAAAATGCTCATGTGGCCAGCAAATATTTTGACGGCCATGCGGCCAGAAATATTTACTCATGCGGCCTGCAAATATCAAAAGTGCAATTAATAGCTCCCACAGAGAACATGTCCATGGAAAATACCATGGCCGCCATGCTCCACCAAACTACAATGGGAACCCCAAATCCAGACTTCCATGGGTCAAATTTGGGTAAAATGAAATTTTCTACAACATGGAACCATCAGCTAGCAAAAATATACAAGTTTGACAGACCAAAACCCATGAAAACCAAAAATACCACAAAGCTAGATCTACAACAATCCACTCGGTAAAACCAAAAACTCCAAATACTAAAGATGCTTAGAATCATGCAAGGAAGAAGATAGAACAAACAGAAATAAATTTGTTCAAGGTTCGACAAGGTGTACTTGCCTCTCTCCAATGGCTAGGGTTTGGTGGAAAAGAAATAAATGAGGGTGAATGAGGAGGGAGAGAGAAAAAGTGGCTTATATAACAAGCTCAAGTGATCTCCACCATTCATTCCTCTCCACTCAATCTAAACCATACACCTCACCTCATGAGAAACCAAACTAAACCAAACCAAACCAAGTTAAAGTGGAACCGAACCAAATAAAACCAAATCCAAGTTAAACCAAGTCATAAAAATCCTACACTTAGAAATTTTTTAAAATATCACGCAAATCGATAAATACGAAATACGGCTCAAATAAACACGTATCCGTATAAAATATCGATACAGTGAGACGGGTCTCACAACTCTCCACACCTTAGAAAAATTCCGTCCTCAAAATTTTCTGAGGCTAGTCGAGTAAGATAACAAAACAAAAGCTCCAGGAACTCAACAATCTCATTAAATCAAGCATGGCATATAAGTAAGGTAAAACAATCAGTAATGTAAATAAATGTGTAAGCGGTAAATAAATGCACAAGAACAAATACAAACATGATCAAGAAGGGCTGGAGGCATATGGATCAATATGTCTCCTGAGACAGTTGTGTAGAAACCAACGTCCTCGCTGGCCTAAGCTGATTCCCAAAAATGGATAAAGTCAAGCCTCAAGGTAAGTCGGTACCAATGACTTAGTTCAAGACATGACTCTACCCAGGACGTATCATCGTAGTTAAAACAGATGCATGAACTTTATTACCTGTCTCAAGATACGAAGACAGAAACGATTGGCTGATCGGGATGGACTGATATCTCTGCCTGCATGCTGAGACTGATCCTCCATAACTGGACTGGCTGAAGAATGCTGAGCTGCCCTCGGCAAAACACGAACAAGATAATCAGAAGGATCAGGACAGTGCCCTTGAAAGTTGAAGGACACATGATCAAATCATGGGAACATTAATAATCAATGATCAAAACAGATATCAAGTCAAGTATCAGAGGTAGAGAATAATCCGAAGGAGATCAATAAGGATAATCGTGATTGAGATATCTAGCATGGTAACCCCCACAAATCTGAAAATTGAGACCTGTATGGGCCACCACTAAAACCATGTCACGCCCCAGAACCAGAATACCGGAGAGCGGGGGCAGACATAGCCAGCTACACAATCCCAAAGTACGTTAATACTTTGAAATCACGTATAAGCTGTCAAGACATGGGGGTTACTCTACAAGCCATCAGTCAATCCTAAGGTTTAACAATCCTAGGTATCTCAATCACAGGCAATTATACAAGAGCAAGAAGTACGATTATCATACATACAATAGTAAGGCGTCCCGAACTATATATACATGACTGATCGTGAAGCCAGTACCACAGAACTGAGGACTAGCTAGAGTATTAGTCGTACATGATAAGGACTAGCTATAGTCTAGAATACACATATCATGTTTATGCCCGTGGGCTACAATATTAAGGAAAATACCAAAACACGAGCTAAACACGTGCTCGGGGCTAAACGTTACAAGAGGAGAATTTACATATCAGTGGGAGGATGAAGAAGAAACCCACTGAGGCACTCTGGTGCTCCGGCTGGTCACCGTCGAGTAGATGGTGCGATGGATCCTTCGGGCTCTTCTATCAGAACCTGGCCATGCAAAACCAGTGGGGTCAGACCCCAAATAGCAAGTACCACAAAGGAGGCCGAACTATGAACTTAAAACCAGCAATCATAGGCAATCAACAGGGAGAGAAAGCAATAAGTAAAGGAGGATCGAGATTCATGCAGTACCAATACACCTATCCCGAACATAGGAAGACAGTAAGTAAATCATCATTAACATAAAGTAAACTGGAGAACATGTTAAATAAATAGAACTGGGAAGGTGATATACGATGGGATGACCATGGGACTATTCAGATAATCAGGTTACAACCCGTAAACCAAACAAGGACCGGGGTTGTAATCCTTCGCTTGAACAGAACTTGGTTTCTCCCACCATTTATCGGCAAAATAAAATAAGAAATCAGGACATGTAACAATCATGTACAAGATCAAGACAAGACTAGACAGATTGAACTCCATCCAACATTTGCGGCCAAACAATAAGTACGGCTTGATACTTTAACTAACTAGGGTTATCACAGGCCTAGTTACTAGCAAGTTGCAGTGAGATTATTCCATAGCCACAAGCCCTGCAGACCATCCAGGCTATCCGGACGCAATTAGAAATTGAATTCAAGTGGGTACATCGTCCAGGAAATATATGTACCCTTAGGTGACTTAGAGGGTGCAACACATGACAGCGTGCTGGAAATGTACCCTACTCGACGGTAGGCTACAGATCCCAAGTGGGGCGTCCAGATAACGGGATTGCCTGTACCTGGGAAATCTCTTCATGACTACTGAATTTATTCTAGTTGTTAGCCTTAGTTGATTTCAGTGGGTACCCCTGACCGTGGTACTCAGGGGTCCCTGTCCTAGACACGATGCAAGACAAGATGGGTTCATTTGTACAAGCACAATCGTCCACGGTGTCCAGGCCATTCAATTTTGTCGTGTCATGTTAGCCGTCGCAACAGCATTTCGAAAAATATCATGTCAGTTTTATCACATCAAGAGTGCGCCACGGTGGGCCACTATCAAGAATTATCATGTCAAGTTATCATGTCAAGACTATTATCGAGAGTGCACCTCTACGGGTCACTGTCATGTCATGTTACTCGTTTCTGGTTACTAGTTACAGGTTAGAGTGCACCATGACAGGTCACTATCGTGTCATGAAATTTCATTCATTAAAGAAATAACAAGCTATTAAGTGGGGTCGTCGCAATTAGACCAAGGTAGAAAAGGCACAATAGTAGTCAGAAACTCTATGAAAGAAACTTGCATAAAATAATTAAAAATCATATTCATGGAGGCAAGGAAAAGATCTACAATTTTCATGTTGGGAGTGGAAAGAAATTCTGACCACAATTCAGGCAAATAAAATATTTAAATAATCAAAGTGGACCCCACGCGGCCCAAAAGTGGAAGAACATACATGCGGCCAAAGAGTGTTGGAGGCCACCCATGCGGCTAGCCAAAGCTCATGCGGCCAGAAAATAACTGAAGGGGGTCATGCGGCCAACATTAAATGCCAGCAAAAAATATTCATGTAATCAGAAAAGACAAAGAGAGTAGGACCCGCAATAAATGCAAGCATCCACTCAAGCAAAAGAAAAGAGCACGTGGCCACTCAAGTACTGGGGCCATGTATGACCCAACAATTAATGCAGGTATGCCATGCGGCTCAATTAAATATTCATGCAAGCAATCATGCGGCCATAAAATATTATTATTTAACTGGCCATGCAAGCAGTTGGCCATATACGGCTTAACAATATTAGTGGCCCATGCAAATAAATACTTGTACGTGGCCAGCTAATGCATGCAATTAACTATTCAATTAAATGGCCATGCGGCTCAGAGCAAAATGCTCATATGGCCAGCAAATATTTTGACGGCCATGCGGCCAGAAATATTTACTCATGCGGCCTACAAATATCAAAAGTGCAATTAATAGCTCCCACAGAGAACATGTCCATGGAAAATACCATGGCCTCCATGCTCCACCAAACTACAATGGGAATCCCAAATCCAGACTTCCATGGGTCAAATTTGGGTAAAATGAAATTTTCTACAACATGGAACCATCAGCTAGCAAAAATATGCAAGTTTGACAGACCAAAACCTATGAAAACTAAAAATACCACAAAGCTAGATCTACAACAATCCACTCGGTAAAACCGAAAACTCCAAGTACTAAAGATGCTTAGAATAATGCAAGGAAGAAGATGGAACAAACAGAAATAAATTTGTTCAAGGTTCGGCAAGGTGTACTTGCCTCTCTCCAATGGCTAGGGTTTGGTGGAAAAGAAATGAATGAGGGTGAATGAGGAGGGAGAGAGAAAAAGTGGCTTATATAACAAGCTCAAGTGATCTCCACCATTCATTCCTCTCCACTCAATCTAAACCATACACCTCACCTCATGAGAAACCAAACTAAACCAAACCAAACTAAGTCAAAGTGGAACCGAACCAAATAAAACCAAATCCAAGTTAAACCAAGTCATAAAAATCCTACACTTAGAAAATTTTTAAAATATCACGCAAATCGAAAAATACGAAATACGGCTCAAATAAACACGTATCCGTATAAAATATCGATACAGTAAGACGGGTCTCACATCCGGGGCCCACTGTGCAGTAACTGGGGGATCCACTGGTGGATCCGCTGCTGGTGGTTCCGATAGCGGAACGAATCCGCTAGCAGATCCGGACTCATGCCTCGATGAAGTGGTCGATCGACGACGGGATACGTCTGTGCCCGGGGTACTCTTCGGGTCGGGGTCGTTGGATGGGGTCACATCCCGGAAAGAATGAATGCGACCACGACCACCAGCACCACTACGACCACGACCACGACCACCACCACCACAACCACCACCACCACCACCACGACCACCACCAGCACCACGACCACGGCCAGCCATCATGACCTGTAAATAGAACACATAAACATAATTAACAATATAAAAGTGTAAATGAATATAAAATTCTAAACTAAAATATACATACCACCAGTAGGGAGACGAGTGCCGCCGCGACGAAAAAGACTAGGAGTGCCATCTGCAATAAGTAAATAATCGAATGAAAAAAATATGAATTCACGTAATTGCTTTTATGAGGTCAAACTTAATTCACGTAATTGGAAGTGTTTTTAATATACAACAATATTTAACCTAATCATCGTCTTCGTTCTCATCCTCGGCCTCGTCTTCATCATCATCCTCCTCCTCATCCTCATCCTCATCCTCATCCTTATCTTCATCGTCGATTTCATCTGTAGCCTCATCTCCATCAAATTCTTCTTCTTCTTCTTCTTCTTCTTCTTCTTCTTCTTCTTCTTCTTCTTCGTCTTCTTCTTCTTCTTCTTCTTCTTCTTCTTCTTCTTCTTCTTCTGCCTCAATATTTGGGACAAGACGCCTCTTTTTCCCCTGGTTGACAGCTAAGACTTGTGTATCAACCTCTTCCTCTCCTCTATTTTCCTTAATAATATCTTCAACATCCATTATATCCGAGTGTTGTCCCAAGTATTGGGACTTTTCGATCTGGTCCTCTTGGTATGCTGGGTCTCCAACGTTGAATGTATTTCTAGATTTAATCTTGCATACTACCCACCAGTCAAATCGATCTCTACGACGCCTTGGATAGCTTGTATAGTAGACTTGAACAGCCTGATTTGCTATCGCAAATGTATCGGACCCTCTATACCTCCTGCGATGATTTATATCGACAAATCCAAATTGTTTATCGATTCTCCAACCGATATTTGGTGTCGTATCGAACCACTCATATTTGAACATCACAATATGCATATCATATGGGCCAGTATATTATAAATCTACAATATCCCGAAGCACTCCATAATAGTCAAAGTCTGGCTCGTCGTCATAGATGGTGACTCTTATGCAAACACCGGAATCCTTGGTACTGATGCCGTCATTAATAAATTTGACATTTATAGCATTCTGAGTTGACTTAAACCTGAAGCCATTAACGACATAGCCTGGCCAAGTCTTTATTTGCTTCTTCGGTCCCAATGCCAGATAACGAACACTCTCATGAGTGAGTGTTATTTCAGGCAATAAAACCTGTAAACAAATATTTATAATTTAAATGTTTTAGATTATATATTTATAATCTCAATTATAATCTCAGTTACTTACGTATTTGCAAAATCATGACGGAAATGTACAATCAACCTCTCTTTGAAGTCCCTCATCGGTAATATCGGGTGTCCTCATTTTGACTTTATCTCTAAATACACTATTAGAGAAAATAATAATATATAAGTGTAGTTACTTACTTCATCAAATTCGAGATTATAACGAGTGCAAGTGTACTGACTTACTTCTCCAAATCTCTCACTTCTTGTATGTCACAGTTTAACAAGACATATCGGTGGGCGGCATCATACTCGTCGTCTGTCAACCACCGTCTTTTACTAGCCCCAATAGGCTTGCCCCTTACATTGAATATTCCTCCATCCTCAACGTTTTCATCATTCCTTTGAGGTCTATTTTGATTTATCTTAACATAAGTATCAAAATAAATGGAGCAGAAGTTTGACACCTCTTCGATAAGATATGCTTCGCATATCGAAGCCTCTGTATGAGCCTTGTTGCCAACATTCTTCTTTAGATGGTGTAGGTATCTAGAGAGACAAATTAGCTTGAGAATTAAGAAAGAATTTTAAAACCCACTGAAATTCAACTTAAATTATATCAATTTTTATGTACCTTTCAAATGGGTACATCCATCGATAATGAACAGATGCACCGATACGGACTTCGTATGCTAGATGAATCGGTAGATGCTCCATGCTGTCGAAGAAGCCAGGAGGAAATATTTTCTCCAACTTGCAAATTGTTAAGATAATCTTCTCCTCAAGTTCAACCATGTGTTGCGCAGTCAACTTAGTTGAACAAATATCCCTAAAGAATATTGATAGTTCGGCCAACGGAACCCATACAGCAGAAGGCAACAACTCTTTCAAAGCAATGGGCAGTAATCTTTCCATAAACACGTAGCTTCATGACTCTTCATTCCCGTTAGCTTGCGTTCATTGAGATCAACGTATCTAGACAAATTCGACACATAGCCGTCGGGAAATCTTAAAGTACATACCCACTTGCAGATTATTAATCTATCTTCCTTGCTCAATGTGTATTCTGCTATCGGCTTACTTAATTGTCCAGCAGCTTCCCTTTGTATCAAGTTCAGATAAGGACGCTTGCATATCTCGACAATGTCTTGTCTTGCTTTTAGATTGTCCTTCGTCTTTCCTTTAATATCCATGACGGTATTGAAGACATTATCGAACACATTCTTTTCGATATGCATAACATCAAGATTATGCCTTATAAGATTATCTTTCCAATAAGGCAAGTCCCAGAAGATACTCCGTTTGGTCCAGTTATGGGTTTGTCCGAACCCATCGACACGATTGTTCGATGGATCTTCCATTACAATGGGCACGTACGAAACCCTTACGGGTCAAATGATCTCTTACACTCACCACTTCTTCGTAACGTCTATTGCGACAATTACGACATGGATACTTGATTTTGTTACCGTCCATAAACTGAGCTTTGCTCATGGCATACTTAAGAAATACTTCCACGCCTGCCTAAAAATCGTCACTCACACCTATTCTGCTCTCGTGTTGTCGTTTGTACATCCATATACGATCAACAAAATAACGATCCATCACAGATTGGATGTAAAAATCTGTATAGTAAGACAAATTAAACATAATTAGTATATAATCATATAACTGGTGGATCCGATAGTGCGATACCGATACTGATAGTCCGATACCGATAGTGCGATACCGATACCGATAGTGCGATACCGATAGTTCGATACCGATACCGATAGTCCGATAGTCTGATAGTCCGCTAGCGATACCGATAGTTCGATACCGATACCGATAGTCCGATAGTTCGATACCGATACCGATAGTCCGATACCGATTCTTCGATAGTCTACTAAGTCGAAATGATTCCTCTTAAGCGTCGAACATGTTATACACGGTTCAACTTGACAAGTCAGTAAATATTTTTGTGGTGTTGTATGCTTGCAGCAGCAAATCAAGTTTTAGAGTCATTATAGGTCAATTAATCAAACTGAGTGATCAATCTATCTATTTCTAAATTGTAAGAGTCCACTTTTAGGATATGGGAGCTATATCCTAAATATCTAGGCTAAAATTAACTTGGTTAGGATACTAGAGTGTCCTTACTATCTAGCAAGCACTACCTTAGTCTAGTTACACTAGCATTACCTATATTTCCAACCATGCCTACACTCACACATTACACCCCAAGCCGTCCTGCATGCTAATAGGCATGGTAGGCCTGCCTTCATTCCTCACTCTCTAAAGCACACATACACATATGTATATCACAGTTAGATGTATAGATATATACATCTATATAGAAGCACACAACTGATACACTCTAAGGGTCGGTTTTCCAGGAAAAACTTCACTTATTCAGTGACTTTGGTGAAGCGAATGTCCCAAGGATATTCTTAACAAAGAAGGCAGATAAAGAACTCGTACTGTCCTTGAGACAGTGAACATACACCATGAACCCAAACCCCATATTCACATTTACTAATCCAAACACCACCAAACTAATGGATAACACCCAATATTGATAACACATTATTTAGCCGATATAAACACCTAATTAAAACTAGAATTTGAGAAGCAAAGCCCCCTGCCGCCCCCGACCCAAGCCCGCCGCCCAGCCTCCGACGCCCCCGCCACAAGCCCGCTGCCCCCCCCCCCGCAGCCCCGCCACCCACAACCCCCCGCCCACCGCCGCCGCCCAGCCCCCGACGCCCCCGCCCAAAGCCCGTCGCCTCCCGCAGCCCCGACACCCACAACCCCCCGCCCACCGTCGCCGCCCAGCCCCCGACACCCCCGTCCCAAGCTCGCCGCCCCCGCTGCCCCTACGACACTGCGAGAGAGAGAGAGATCGAGAGAGAGAGAGAGAAAGGGGATTACCTTCGGGAGAGAGAGAGGAGAGGACGCCGACGCCGATCGGTTTTCCAGCTGCGGAAGAGAGAGAGAGAGAGAGAGTGAGTGAATTTGGGGGAATGCAAAAAGTTTCCCCCGTCGTTTCAATTAAAGTTTGGAACGTATATTTAGCGATGGCGTAGCGACAGATTTTTATCCGTCGCCCGTTAATCGCTCTTTTTGATGCTTGCCGACTGAATATCCATCGCTACGTAGTCGAAGAACTGTCCCGCTAATTCTTCCCACAATTCCTGCCAAAAATTCGACTGCATAGCGACGGCTAAATATTCGTCGCTATATCTCTGACGCCCTAGCGACGGATGAGCGACCTTTTCTCCCCCTAAAAATAAAATAAAAAATGTAACGGCTTGTCGTCGGTACTCCGTCGGCTAGTTGCCACAAAGCCGTCGCTAACGCCGACGGAAAATATCCGTCGCTAATGTTCCGTCGCTAATTTACTGTATTTTGGTAGTGAATCTTCTTCATCGTTCCTTTGGAAAGCATGATGGCTTGCAACCATTATATTTCTCTAGCCAAAATAACCGCTCTAATAAGCTCAATCCGACCCCCAAAAGGCAAAATTTGAGCTTGGCATCCCTCTAACCTCGATAGGGTATAGTTGAGAAATCCATCACAATAAGTGTAAGTGGCGTAGTTAATCGAAAGAGGAAGACCCAAGTATTTGACTGGCCGCATACCATTTGAAATCCACATCTTGGCAAGCTAAACAGCCTTATGAAAAAATTACGGTCCATGAACATCTGGCACTTATTCTTTATTAAGCTGTAAACCCAACCACCGTTCCAGGCTATCGAATATCCCTTTGAGAGCGTCGATAGATCTATTCGATGGCTCTACAAACACTAATAGGCCATCCGCATAAATAAGATAGGAAACCACCAGATTAGTTTTCCTAAGAAGCAAGGAGATAAGCTCGTCCAAAACAGCATCATCCATCAAGCACGTAAAGAACTCCATAACAATAGCAAATAAGTACAGGGAGAGAGGATCACCTTGACGCAGACCTCTACTTGTCACATTCGTAACCTGATTTTGTATTTTCTAAAATTTTGGTATTTAAACTTTCTTCCTATAAAATGAGTTTATATTGTGTTTCGTATTTTTACATATATTATTATCATATTTTTTGTATATTGGATTTTGTTCTAATAGTGAGACTATCCTGGACTTGCCATAGACTCGAGTTAGGACTTGTGCATAGAGCAGAAATCCCATATTTCTTTCGGAGAGGAAAATTGACATTCAATTCCGAAGGTGTTTCGCGGAACACCGTCGATATTCTGTCTGGCTGCCAAATAACTCTTTCGATTTGTTATTACATATTCCTTTCTTTACCCAATGGTTTATTAGTTTTGTTTGAGTGGTTGAGATGGATGGATGGAGTCATGGATTAATGAGGTGGCTCATCCAATGGCCCTCATTTAGTCCTCACTCTATATAAGTAATTCATTTCTCTCTCTTACTCTTTTTTTCTCTCTACTATTCTCCCTCCATTATCTTCTCTCTCTCTCTCTCTCTCTCTCTCTCTCCCCTTAGGCTAAGCTTGGAGCCGACTTGAGGTCTTGGGTGTGATGTCTAACCCCCCTAGGAGGAGGAGTAGAAGATTAGGCTTAGTTGTTTGGGAGCTAGGCAAGTACATCTTGCTCAAAGTGAATGCAACCTTGGTTTATTCCTTTGGATTTTGTTTTCTTTAGAATGTTAAATATTTTTGGTCTAAAATGTACCTCTTTAAAATATTTTCATCATTTGTGTATGGAATGTTTTTATTTGGTCGGTGTTTTTGAGTAGATCTAAGTTTATAGGTGGTTTCATGTCGTGTTACACCATTTTTGAGTATTTTTGTAGTAATTATATTTTAAATCTATTTATTTTAAAAATCAATAGTGTCATGTTGTAGGGAATTTGATTTCATGCGATTTTGACCTTTGAAACGTCATATTTTGATTTTAAATGAGATTTTTATGGTCAAAGAAGTTTTGGGATTTCGAGATTGAGGTTATTGTTCCAGTTCAGAATTGTGAGTCATTCTAAAAATTTTGTGTAGAACTTACTGGAAAAGTTCGAAAAAGCCGACGGTATTCTGCAGAATACCAAAGGTATTCCAATTTTGGTTGTTTTTTGGCCTTTTTGCTACTTTCTTGATTATTTTGATTTTATATGTTGATTTTTGGTTTCTTAATACTTGACATGGGTTCATGATATTTACGATACTGTGGATTATCTATTTTGTGCTTAATCTATTGTATCTTGGTATTGGACAATCGAGTGTGAATATTGTCTAATGTATCGCGTGTTCTGAGTTACGAGAACATTCGTCAGTAATAACTTGCAATCGACCCGTACTTATGCTCGTAATTTTTGGATGATTCTCAAGTGTCCACGACTTAAGAATTGGAAATAAATCTTGTTGGGTAATTGACTAGTAAACTCAACAGATCATTGGATGGGGAGAATATTCGTGCTACCTCCAACTCATGTCGCTTAGGGCTCCATAGTGGCTTGTATAACCCCGATTGGCATGGGTCCCTAATCACTCATAATGGAGTGCTAATGGTACTACTGAGTCATACATCGTGCTGGGCACAATCAGTTATATGTTTAATTTGTTTTAGTGTATATGATATATGTTTATGATATGCAATTTGTCCCTACAAGTCCCTTGGTCACCTGACTATTTGCAATGCAGGTGGTAACAAGTTTCTCAAATTGCATAGTAATTATGCTTTGTGATAACTCTAGCTAGTTAATTTATAGCTGGTTATAGGGAACGTTTGGCCGTTCTCTTTTGGTTGTGTGTCATTTTATATGCTTGTGTATTGCTATATGTGTCAGTGAATGGCCAAGGGCAAAGTTCTGCTCGAAAAAATATCTACAGCCCCGGTCCTTATTTGGTTTAAGGGTTGTGGTTCCAATTTGAGCAGTTCCTAAGCTCTATTGTCGCTTGTCAGCTTATCCTTCTTTATAGCTATCTTGTTCAGCATTTAATTCAGTCTTTCTTATTCCTGAGAAGGTGTATTTGTACCGTACCAGTCTCCCTATTATATTCTGTTGTTGTGTTCTCATTGTTGTGTGGTTGATGTTAGTTGATTTGGGCACGTGAACGGTCATAGGGTCGGTTCATACATTTTGTTCTTGTTTGGTGTAAGGGTAGGAAATCAATAATATTATATATTCGTAGGTCTTCGTCTTGTGTTTTTGTCATTTACCTTGGGCCTCATTTGTGGTATTTGTTGCTTGGAGTTCTGACCTTACTAGTTTTGTATGGCCATGTTTCCTAGTTGGACCCAAAGATCTACCGTCACATTTATCGAATGGCTCGCACTCTGAGGATTTTGGATCGGGATAGCGAGTGGGTTACTTTCATTTTCCACTCCATTTTGTACTTTCATTTTATGGTGTTTAGGCAAGGACATGTGTTAGTCCTTGTTTCTGGATTTTTGTTTCCTCCGTCTTTGGACGGTGTACATGTATATTCTAGAACTATAGCTAGTTGTACATTTATGTATCTTTTTGAGTATTTAGTTGATGTATCTTTTGTCATGTTAGCTTTTCACGATTATGTATGTATTTGTGTTTGGCACGTCTTACCCATCGTATATATGATTTACTCTTTATTGCTTCTTGTGTTCACTGGATTTAGATAGGATTTGTCTTACCTTAGGAGTCGTCAGTGGCATGCTAGAGTCTCTCTTGTCTTTTCACAGCCGTGATCATTGTACGTATGATGTTCAGGAGTACCTAATATAGTATAACTGGCTTGATCCGTCCCCGTGTACCCTATTATTCTGGGAGCGGGAAGTGACACTACTACTTTGAAGAAATACACCCGTTGGCCCGAGACTAGAATGGAGAAGAAAGACGTACTTACACATTCCCTCACTCTGTTCACCCACAATTGTTGAAGCTAATACATAAATAATGTGACACAAGAAGTATCGATTCTCTCGATTCACTATATCATAGACTTTTCTGAGATCTGGCTTCCTACACGCTTTACTACCTCATTGTCTGATGAAGTCCCTCACAAGTTCATGAGCCAACAAACAATTCTCAAAAATAGAATGACCATTGAAGAAATTTGCTTGATTAGAAGAGATAAGCTCATGCGTAACACCCCAAATCCGGTCACATAAGGTGAGTGATGATCTTGTACAAGAAGCTATAATACACAATAGGCCAAAAATTGATCAAAGAAATGGTACCCTCCACTTTAGCAATCAAAGCCATGAAAGTATGGTTGAGTTTTTTAAGCAACTTTTTTGTATCGAAGAATTCCCTAACCACCTCCAGAACATCAGACTTCAGCATATCCTAATGTTTTTTGAAGAAGGCAACTCCAAACCTATCCGGTCCCAGAGACTTGTTAGGATCCGCTTTCTTAATTACAAGTTATATCTCCAACAGCGAAACAGGGAGCCGCAGGACATGGTTACCTTTCCTGGACACGAACTCCTTGAAATCAAACAGAGAAAATAAATGGATAGGGGTCTTGAGTATGTAGAGATCCTTGTAAAAATAGAAAACTTCATCCCGGATACCATTGGATTCAGTAACAAGATTACCACTAGGATTAAGCAACCCCTAAATCACATTACGGTGTTATCTCACTTTTAGCATAGTGTGGAAGAAATTTGGAACATTTATCGCCGTCTTTGAGCCAGTTACATTTAGTTCGTTGCCTGACTTGGATCTCATCCAAGGACCTCTCCTTGCGCAAAAGATCCTAGAGTGAGAGCATGATTGAGAGGGTCAATTTGAACCATGTTTTTAATGTCTAGACGCAAAAGTAATTTTTTACGACACGAATATGATGTTGTCGCATAAAAGTGAATGCAAAAGGATATTATGCGACCAATATATACAAATCGTCACAAAAAGGAGACTCAAAAGTTGATTTTGCCACACTTGAAAAAGTCATCGCAAAAATATGTCGTAAAAGTATTTTTGGGCGACGTGTCATGCACAAAAGTTTGCACCCCACCGAAACGGACTTGCATAACTCTTTACGGACCAGGATTATACGGGAAGCTTTCAGAGTGTTCTAGAAGATGGTGGAATCTTCCAAAAGACCCACATAATCTTCTAGATGTCTCATGATCTTTCTGGATGTACTAGAAGCTTCCTTAGAAATATTTATTCCCTAGAATAATTCCTGGAATATGTCGATTCTAAAAGTTTTCATGTAAGCCTTGGAGGCCCTATAAATAAGTGGGAGGCTCATTTGTTCATCACCACCCAAAATTGTAATCTCTTTCTAGTATAGTTAAGTTTTCATACTTCCAATCTTTTGCTCCACTTTGTTCTCAATATTGTCTTAGCGATCTAGCTAAGCGGGTTCGGGAAGACTGGCACGAGTCTTCGAGTAGAAACCTTGTGCGTTGCATGGGTCGAAGTGTAGCCTAAAACACTAAGTCCGTGACAAGTGGTATCAGTACGAAGGTCAGTTGGTACTATATCGACATCCGAGAACATCCAGGAGAGACCCACGTCGCCTAAGGAGGGGCACGCCAAGACGGAAAAAAGGGGCAAAAGTAAGGAGACTACGACAAAGCGTAGCCTTGTCGATCTTACCGAGTGCATTGGAGTCTTGGAGACGGGTTCGAGGGACATGGTGGAGATGCACATGGGCTCCATAGAGCAAAGCAATACAATGCTAGATGAGTTTTACAATGGGTTAGAGAGTGACGTCGCTTTGTCCATGGCAATCTTTCTGGAGAAATTCTAAGAGATTCGGTCCGCACCCGAGGAGGAGCTCAAGGGACATCGTGCGGAGATTGAGGACTTGCGTAGGAAGGTCCAAGTCTACAAGGATCTAAAGATCATGGTCGAGAGTTGCAGAGAACTCAAGATCAATGTTGCCATTATGGAGAAGGCCGTTGTAAATGGTGGACCTTCGAGTAAGAGGCACCGAGAAGGCGAAAGATCCTCGAGCCGAAATCCTTCAGCGGGATGCCAAAGAAGTTGAGAACTTCTTATGGAACATTGAACGATACTTCAAGGCATTTCATATCAATGATGATGCCGAGAAGGTGGATATTGCTTCACTCTACTTCACCGACGATGCTATGTTGTGGTGGCGTCGAAGGTGCATGGAAGCCAAGAAGGATTTGTGTTCGATAGAGACTTGGGAGGATCTCAAGAAGGAGATCAAGTCTCGGTTCTATCCGGAGAATGTCGCTTGATGCTCGCGATATCTAGCATGGGCGAGGAGGATGGTTTGTTCTTCTTCCTTGATGGACTCAAACCGTAGGCGGCTCAAGAATTACAGCGACAGAGGGTTCAATACTTGAACACCGTCGTGGCAGCAGTTGAACGGATCGTCGAGTACATGTGGGACGACAACGATGCCGAGGCTAAGCCAAAGTCCACCAAGGGGAATGGTCGGGGAGAGTGGGAGAGCTCTCCTAAGAAGGGTCCATCCGAGCAGAAGAAGTACTAGAAGGCCCAACTTGAGCGAGTTGTTTCGTGCTTCATATGCAGAGAAAATCACTTTGCTCGAGATTGTCCAAATAGGAGTATGCGTGTTAGCATCGTCTAAAGCAAGAAGATGGAGGACGAAGAGTGCGAAGTGGGAGCGCACATAGGAGCATTGCGCTTAATGCCGTGAAGACTAAGTTTGTTGTATCGAGGACTCCGAGCAGTGACTCATGTATGTTGACGTGAGGATCAATGGTATGAGCACACAGGCGTTGGTTAACACGGGAGCCACTCATAACTTTATCGCGGACGCGGAGGTCCGTCGCTTGGGTCTAGCCTTAGAGAAAGATTCGAGCAAGATGAAGGCGGTCAATGCGGAGGCGCATCCCATACAGAGGGTAGCCAAGGGAATCCGTATAGCAGTAAAAATTTGGTTGGGTGTTGCCAATTTACCGTTACGTTGCTGGATGACTTCAAGATGATACTGGACATAGATTTTTTTAACACGGCTAATGCGATTCCGATGCCACATTTGGGAGTTTTCAGCTTCATAGAGGAAGGCTCATCGTGCATGGTGAAAGCTGCTCAAGGCAAGCCTTCGAAGGAGAAAGCTATCTCCGCTACTCAGCTCAAGAAGGGTGGCAAAAGGGGGACGGCATACCTAGTGGTGCTCAAGAAGAAGGAAGGCTTCTAGGAGGAAGGTCTTTCGTGCGAGACCAAGGGTGTTTAAAGAGACGTCCCGAGGAGCCATTTCCACGGAGGGAGGTGGACCGTGCTACCGGGCTGGGCACAAATGCAGAGGTGCGTGTCGTAAGCTATACGGAGGCAGAAGCGACGAGGTGGAGTAACTCGCATAAAAAGTTGCTCAAAGCTCGTGGAGAACATTCGGGTCGAAAGGCTTACGATGGGATTCGCATACGTAGAGGTGTGCAGAACCAAGTACAGCCACGAGACAAGGGGGATCTATAACTTGATAGCCCGTACGAGATCCATCCTATGCCGATGAGGGCACAGACCGAGGCCAGAGTTGGTGCAGCAAACCAGTTTGCTTTCGTTCTTGAGGAGAAGATGGGCAAAGGGAAGCGCCACATGAGACGCACAAAGGAGGGATGATGCGTAACGATCATGCCTACGAGAGTGGACATCATCCCGAGACTTGGTGCACCCGTCGTTGAGGATGTCGAAGAAATAGGTGGGGGAGAATGTCACGCATAAAAGTTTGCATCCCACCAAGACGGACTTGTATAACTTTTTACGGACCGGGGTTATGCGAAAAGCTTTCAGAGTGTTCCAGAAGATGGTGGAATCTTCCAAAAGACCCCAGAATCTTCTAGAGGACCCGAGAATCTTTCAGAAGACTCCAGACCCTTTAAGATGTCTCATGATCATTCTGGATGTACTAGAATCTTTTTTACAAATATCTAGTCCCTAGAATAATTCCTGAAATATGCCGATTCCAAAAGTTTCCACGTAAGCCTTGGAGGCCGTATAAATAAATGGGAGGCTTTCCTCACCACCCAAAGTTGTAATCTCTATCTAGTATAGTAAAATTTTTATACTTCCAATCTCTCTCTTTTGCTCCACTTTGTTCTCAATATCGTCTTAGCGATCTAGCTAAGCGGGTTCGGGAAGGCTGGCACGGGTCTTCGAGTAGGAAGTTTGTGCCCCGCACAGGTCGAAGTATAGCCTAAAATACTAAGTCTGTGACAGACGGCTGTGTAGGTCGTCCCTATAAGTTGATGCAAAAGGCCTCTTTTCTAGTAGTGAAGCTTTTCCTCAAGAAGATGGAGCTAAAGTTTAGGCCTCGCCTTTTTCCACTCCTTAAGCCCTTGTTTAATAGATTTGAATCTAAGCACGAACCTGAATTGTGTGCTACCAAGCATAGAGGCCAACCAGCCAAGATTGATGATATCTTCGTATCCCTTCATGTGGACCCCAGCATTGTTGAACTTAAAAGGACTCCCTTTGATGATAAGTCTTCTACGACAAGCTAACCACAATAAGAGAGTGGTGTAACTACCACTTTTCTAAAATGAGGATAATTTTAAACTTTTGTAAAATTGATCATGTTAGTTATAAAATAATAAATTTAAATCATATTAATAATAAATTGGTGAATTTTTGATTATTTTAATATTATTTAATTTGATGTATGGTGATTTTGTCATTTGCTAGTGAAACCTTAGAACTACTTAGCCTAGAGACTAACCATGACCATCACTACCAAAATACAGTAAATTAGCGATGACACATTAGCGACGGACAACTTCCGTCGGCGTTAGCGACGGATTTGCGGTAAATAACCGACGGCGTACCGACGACAAGCCGATACAATTTTTATTTTATTTTAAGGGGGAGAAAAGGTCGCTCATCCGTCGCTAGGGAGTCAGAGATATAGCGATGAATAAGTAACCGTCGCTATGCAGTCGATTATTTGGCAGAAATTATTGAGAGAAATGGTGGGACAATTCTTCGACTACGTAGTGACGGATGTTCCGTCGGCAAGTATCAAAAAGAGCGACGGCCTAGCGACGGCGTAGCGACGGAAAATCCGTCGACAAGGTTCCATGGCGACGGATAATCAGCCAGTAATCAGTCGCTCTGTCGACGATGTAGCGACGGTGTAGCGACGATTTATCCGTCGCCAAGGTTCTAGAAATGTTAAGCATTTCCAGAACATGGTCGACGGATAATCCGTTAGTATTCTGTCGCTAATTCGTCCTTTGTTAGCGACGGCGATCGACGGACTAGCGACGGAACGATACCCTCTGATACATTGTTACGACGGTTTACCGACAGAATATCCATCGCTAGCGTCTACACAGTTAAGTATTTAATACTTGAAATGGACGAAAGCCCGTCGAAAAGTCGTCGCTAATGTATCGTATTGTGAAGACGAAAAGCCATCGCTATTCCGTTGCTCTTCGACTACTTAGCGACGGATCATTATTAGCGACGAGCTGATTGCCGACGGATTATTTTTACCAAGATCCATTAGTTATCGGTCGCTAATACTGATTGCCGACGGATGGGCGACGGATGTGGCCGTCGCTAAATGGATATATTTTGGTAGTGCATGGAGACCTAGCTAATGTAATTAGATTAGTTCACTACCACTTTCTAGAATAAGGGTATTTTGGTAATTTGTGAATATTTAATTATTTTTGAATTTTATTTAATTCATAATGTGCTAAGTGTTATGTTAGGTAAAACCCTAGAATTACCTTAATCTAGATGTTGATCATGATCCTGGAGACTTAGTTAGTAGGATTAAACAAGTTAGCGAAGTTCTAAAATATCTAGATATTATGTTAGAACCATAGAATTGGTGGAAACCCTAATCTAGTTGGGCCTTTACCTAAAAGGCTTGAATTGATATCTTAGGAAGGCCTTAAAGGCAAAATTGGACCTAACCCTAACCCTAGCTAGTCTTGGCCGGCCACAAGAGGATCCCCCACCTATATAAGTCATCATTAGCCTCCCTCCTGCCTCCTTTATTGCAAACCCTAACCCTAATATGTGTTCTTCCCCAAATTTGTTCCCTTTCACCAAATCAATTCCAAATTCCACCAAATCAATTGCAATACACTCCCCTTGAGCCGAGGAGGTCTCTATTAGCTAATTAGCAAGGATTTGGAGCAATTTGGCCATTGGAATTGGTGTAAATTTTTTTCAAAGAGTTTTTCATTGAGATTCCAACTCTCAATAGGTAAGAGCCTTTAAACCTATTAATTTCCTAATTTCTCACCATAGATGCATTCATTTAGGGTCCCCTTAGCCTTAGGCTAAGTTTGGTTAGAAATCAAATCCATTTAGGGTGCGTATCGGAAGAGTATCGTATACGTGTCCCAAATGTTCGACGAAATACCCCATAGGGTATTTTGATCTCCAATTTCTAAAATAATTATATATTTGGGTTGGTAATTACTTGTATATTACATATGTATTGGACTGAGGTGGATTCGATGTGTTTTGGTGGGTGTTTTTTCACACAGGGATATTCGGCCAGGGTTTAGCCATGAACAGTGCATGCCCTGTTGCACAGTTCATGTACTTTATCATGTGCATCATGTACTCTTTGTACTTGAATCTCTTCATGTACACTCATGTGCTCTCATGTACTCTCATGTTCACATGTGCTTCATGTATAACTAACTATCATGTACGTAACGTAACTTGACAAGATTCTTGTGTATTGATTGGGGTAGGGACGAGTAGAAGTGGTCATGTGATTAATTTCCACAAGTAGTGTAAAATTGTACATGTATATTATACCCTCACGTATAATGGAGTTATCATAGAATAACCATGTGTAAACCTAAGCCATGCACATAATCATCTTGTGCTCTAAAACACTTATATTTATTATAGTTCATAGTTTCTTACTATATTTTATGATTCAGCTTACTTATCAATATCTCTTGTATTTCTGTATTTCTTTACAGCACGTCATGTATTTTATTCTACTGTTAGCTCTATATTTTCTACCATATTTTGGAACTACTTTCAGAGATATGTGCTCGTTCCCGTCCTAACAGGATAACGTTGAAAATTTTACAGATAACTTGGAGGATCTCAGCTAGCCTAGAGGAGACACCAGTAGAGCTTGGAGTAGATTGTTAGGTTATTGTCTAGTTGTTGTTTTCAGTTATTTCATGAGATATATTTATTTTATACTCTGTGTGTGTGGTGATGATAACATTAAACTTCTTTCAATATGGTTTTTGTATTAAACCTTATGATCCTTCTATCTATTCCATTTCGTACTGATTATATCTCTTAGTTATTTTGTGATTGAGTTGTATCCTTCTGAGATTATCCTCCGTTTGGAGAGTATATTATATTGTATTTAGTTGTGATTGAGACCTAGGACAACGTTCTACCGCCGACACTGCGACGTAGGCTGGATGTACCTACGGTCTCGTGCCCTTTCACTGGGTGTGGGTCGTGACACGTTTTTAGTGGTGGCCCACGCAAGTCGATATTTGCATTAGTGTGATATCGTAGTAGCGCAACGACTTAGTTGTGCTAATGCGAGCCTGCGATAGAATATAGAAAGGTGTTAGAATGAGAGGATACTCAATCACAGTTAGAATTCTTAGAAGATTCCTAGGACGACCCTTGAGAATCTTATTTGAACTTCAATTTGAATCCCTTCCTTTGTTTCTGTTTACCCTTGCTCCTTGTTATGAATTTGATTTTGATGGATCGTTGTTGATTTTGATTTTTTTATCGAGATGAATTTTTTGACCTGAGTTACGGTATCTTCTGATAACATATGTTGACGATGATCACAGGGAAGGTAAAACGTCTATTTGGTTATGGAACTTGGAGTTTATTGTAGCCATATTGGCCGACATGGCAGAAACGTAGAGACCTGACTTCGGATGTATATCCTGATTATGAGATTTGATATTTCTCGCAGCTATACTAGTCGACGTAGCGAGGATTCCAGACGACATGATTATAGAGGTGCATATCCCAGTTATAGACTCTACCGTTATCGCAGTCTTGCTTACTGGCATGGCGAGGATCCTGAGTAACATAATTTTGGACAGACGCTTACGATTATCAGATTGTATCTTGAGAAGGTTTTTAAACATATCATCTCTATCGTACCCTTCTGTTGTTCTAAAATTGTATTTCATCATCAATTAACTTAGGAGTAGGGATAATTTTAGTTATTTAGTTCAGTTCTTGTAGAGCTTATTTCATATGTAGTTCTTTCATAGTATAACGATTTTATGGCTTGTATTAGGTCTTTATCTTAGAGATGATAGTTTAGCTTTGACATTATAATAGTAACCCATTGTAGTTAATTCTCTATTGTTTATAATAATTACCAATTTTTATATAGGATGTTAGTTTGCCTTGCAGCCTTGATGATTTATTCTTTTCTTTATCCTTTCCAGTATGGAACCCATTGTAATGCCCCGGTCCCAAAGTACATAGGACCAAGCATGTGAACATGCCAGCTGCACATGTACGAAGAATACTCTAATATATGGAATCCTTATATATGCACATAAGCTGTAAATAAAATAATCACAAGCCAGAATAATATAATCTAGTCTCATCACAGCTCAACACAGAAGATGATAGAGTCCAAATAATAAATAAGTGTATCAAAAGATAGCCGGATGAACACGTCACTCCAAACAGCTATGAAAATAGTCTCACAAGATCGAAGTCCAACCTCCACAAAATAGAAAGAAAAGAGATGTAAAAATAATGTCCACCAATGCTTCAAATAAAGAATAGACTAGAAATCAGTAGGAACTGCCACGTTATCGATATAAGCTGAATCCAATGCCACTCCGTACTCATGTAAAAAGTCGTCTAATCCTGGAGAGATAACCAGGTCCTCGGAGGGACGTAGCAAGATACAAGAAAATACCATACCATATAAACTGTGATAATATAATAGAAAGAGAGGATGCATGCAATCAGGATTCCTGACCAATCTACTATGAATATGCAGTTTTGAGAAACAATCCTTCGACGCATGAGCCCTGGCTGTAAATGGGATCGGCATAGTTCCCGTAAAGGGTACCAGGGGCCTAAGTAACGTCCGAAGATCGTCAGAGGGCATCATGTGCAAGGGGCTACGTCCATAACACTCTGGAAAGCGTCAGAGGGCACCTGGGGCCTGCGTCTCCGGGGAGCGCACAGGTAATCAAGGAAGTGCAAAGAAGCCCATACGTCAGGTATTGTTCTCCCCACCCAATGTCTAGTATCATCATCTCTATGACTGATATGAACCTCTAGTAACCGCCAAGTCTTCTAACATGCAATTCTATTGGCAATTACTCCTATCCGTCGCACGCTCCATATGTATCGGTGGCCAGCCGACTACGCGGGTATCTGTCCTACATGTGACTCACAATACGTGGTAAAGCAAGTATCAAGGCTGTATGAGATATACCAATTCCTTGTCAACAATGGGTGGTCATTAGACTAAGTCAATGCAAGAGAAATAAATAAAAGCGAGAAAAATGACCGATAGAGTCGCTTGCACCCAAGTATGACTTGGACGCACAGTTTGATAATAACCACAAATAAAATGCTAAAAATAATAACTGAAAATAAGAATATGTAAGTCACAGAGTAAGATGGCAAGGTATCTTGCCTGATAATGCAAAGTGGCATGTCAGCCAAGAAACGTCACAATCTCCAAACAACTCCGGATGCTGAAACAAACATCAAAAACATACTCGGTGTAAAAGATATACCTAGTAAACGCCTGTCTAAAAGTCAAATTCTGGAACAGGGGCAAAATCGTAATTTTGGGTCAAAACGATGTCTGCCGTTGGATCCACTTTGCCCCAAAACGCGTGCCAAAGTCTATGGTCTCTAAATTTATCAAATTACATGTTTATAGATTCAGTTTGAGGAGAGGAACTCAACGGTATGTCCAGTTTTGGATTTCGATGAGCCGCGTACAAAATTGCCCGTTTGAGTGGGTCGCGGACCCACCAAAATGGGTTCCGATCGACCTTCTCAGAATCGAACCAAACTTGGCACACAGGACCAAAATTTCGATTCGGACCTGTTAGCATAAGTTTCGTCTCGATTTGACGACTGTACTCAAATTTAGGGCAAAGTTTGTAAATTGGCGATACGGGGGTATCTTAACGGATACGGATCGATTTCGTCGCGCACACACGACGAAACTGAGTTTTGTCAGTTCCTACACGTCAGCAACTTCCAAACGCATCTTTCGATGCATATAGCACGCGATCACGTCGCCCGATTTATCGGGACGTACACCGTATCGAAATTTTTTTTGGAATTTTATATAAGCTTAACACAGTTTTTCCTCCAACTTCAACATCAATTTACTTTTTACACGTTAATGAAAACGACGATCCAGAAGATGTGTTGCGATCTCGGTTATATTGTCTTTTACTGTTTTTAATTAGTTTCTACAAATTTTTAATGTACAACAAGAAAATTGGCCAACAAGTTGTCGTTTAGAATTTGTCTTAACAGTCCAAAAAATAGATTTTTTGCTAACTTCGGTTCCATTTTTTGAACTAGTTAGATGGTTATATTGAAATCCATCTAGAGGATATCGAAGAGGGTCAAGTCTACTTTCCAGAAAATCTTACGGATCGAAAATCGGTGTTACGAGCAAAAAATTACGTCGTCGGGAAGTACGGTACCTTGAGTGGGAAAACTGCTCCGTGGATGACGATGGGCTGTCTTTCGATGCTCCATTCGTCGCACACACAACTCCGTTGCTGGTGAAACGAACTCGTAGACGAAGAGGGTATGTTCTGCCGTAATTTTTGTTTTGGGAGTCTAGGGTTTTGAGGTCTGTGGAGGAAGTTATATTTATAACAAGTTGTGTGTAAAATCTAATACTACTAGGCTTATTAATAACCCAAAATTGGCTTTGCCCACGAACCCGTCGGGTTGGGCGCTCACGTTGATGCTGCTACAACAGCTAATGGAGAGGGGGGCCCGCCCACTTTAACTGGGTGGGTGAATTTGTTTTGTTTTTTGTTTTTTTTCCTTTTATTTTCTTTTTCATTTCTTTTTCTTTTCTTATTCTTTTTCATTTCTTTTTTTAAAAAAACTATTTCTCTATTCTATTTTAAAATCTATTTTCTATTTTTCTATTATTACTCTATTTAAATATCTAAATTCTATTTTTATTTATTATTTCTAATTAAAAACTTTTTTCAATAATACAATATTTTAGATATATTTATATACACATATATTCCCACATATATGTATATATAAATATATACACCTTAATAAATCAACACATACACACATACATATATACATATAATATAACATATAAACTTACACCCATACTATACATTAACTTAAGTATTTGCTATTACTATTATTTCACACTCCTAATATTATGCATACATGTATTTTAGCACCAATTTCTATACAAAATTAAAATTAAATAATTTAATAAATTAGGGAGGTTTACACCCATGACCAGAGCCCGTCCCCTGGGCATAGCTGCAGTTTCGGACATGACTGAGAGCGTGCTTCCACCTCCTGTTGCTCAGGAGGTCGTGACCCCTCTGGTTGACCAGAGGATAGTTGCACCTCCTACCGTTGAAGAGGTGGTAGCAGCCTCACCAGAGAGAGCTGCAGTTTCGTCTGACACTGAGAGTCTTCCTCTGCCTTCTGGAGTAGTACCACATACCTTATTCTCGAAACTTTTAGCCCCTGATGGAGCTCATATACTTGGACTTCTTCGGGATGTGTTAGAGATACAGAGAGTTCAGGCCGAGATCCTGAGGAAGCAGAGCCAGAGGATTCAACATCTGTGAGACTTAGTGCATTCAAATGGAGAGCCTAGTTCCAAGAGAGTGGGGAGCAGTATCCAGCTCCACCCAGAGTCCCAGGAGAACCCAGACCTGTAGCTAGCCTAGGCCATCCTTTCCAGTTCAGATTTCTATCCAACAGAGACCGATTGAGCGAGTTCCTACCTGTGCTTTCTGTAGGAAGCTTGTGCATATATGGGACAACTGTAGGAAGAGGAGAAAGTTGTGCATGTTCTGTGGGTCAGCTGCACATGTGATGCGAGACTGTCCTACGGCACCTGCCCTAGTCAAGACCCCGCCTTCAGGAGGAAGTTCCAGCTACCAGACCTAGTTGGAGATAAGTTTTGACCTAGACCCTAGCATGCCTTTCGAGATGACTTGATGCACCCTACCATTGCTGGTGTGTTTCGATACCTTATGTTTTGCCTTATGATATAGTATGGTTATAGCATAGCTAGATGAGCCCAAGGTTGATATTGCATGCCATGACCATGTATGTTATTCTTTCAAATTATATGATTTAGATAAGTTTTCTTAAGACCATGATTGTTGGGGGCGTGACCTTAAGAGGAGTACAACCAATTTAAATTTGGAGGACGAAATTTTTCTAAGGGGAGAAGGATTGTAACTACCACTTTTCTAAAATGAGGATAATTTTAAAATTTTGTAAAATTGATCATGTTAGTTACTAAATAATGGATTTAAATCATGTTAATGATAAATTGGTGAATTTTTGATAATTTTAATATTATTTAATTTGATGTATTGTGATTTTATCATTTGTTAGTGAAACCTTAGAACTACTTAGCCTAGAGACTAACCATGACCATGGAGACCTACCTAATGTAATTAGATTAGTTCACTACCACTTTCTAGAATAAGGGTATTTTGGTAATTTGTGAATATTTAATTATTTTTGAATTTTATTTAATTCATAATGTGCTAAGTGTTATGTTAGGTTGTCACCCCCGTTTTCCATTTTATGTATTTCAGTATACATGTACGAAATTCTGAACCATATTGTGACTTGTCTTAACTAGCTAATCTTGGTTTAATCTTGCATTGGTTTAATATTGGCATGGCTTGGTTTTGGTTTGGCTTGGTTGGGTTGGTTCAACATGTGACCTCCCTTTAAAAGCTACAAACCCCTCTCTCTCTCTCTCCTCATTTACTTCTCCTTCTTCATTTATTTCTTCATCTTCTTCCTCTTAACTTCTCCACCTACCAAGAGAGGCTTAGGCAAGTGCAACTTGCTTCATGGAGGAACTCCATTTTTATTGTTCCATTATCTTTCTCACGAGATTGTAAGATACTTTAGTACTTAGCATTTTTAATTTCTATGGTTAATTTTTTGTAGATCTAGCTTTGATGCATTTTAAATTTTCATGAGTTTTGGTCTGTCAAGCTTGCATATTTTTGAAAACCAATGGTTCCATGTTGTAGAGAATTTCATTCTACCCCAAATTGACTTATGGAAGTCTGGATTTGGGCTAATATTGTAGATTGGGTGGAGCATGGAAGCCATGGTGTTTTCCATGAACTTCTCCTCGATTGGAGTTGATGCAAGTGCTGACTAGCATTAATCCTGGCCGCATGCTTGCTTGCATTTTAGAGCCGCATGAGACTATTTGGCCGCATAAGACCATTCGGGCCGCATGGGACCAATCTTGCTGTCACGACCCGCACCCTAGAGTTAGGGCACGAGAACGTAACAACGCCCAGCCTACGCCGCAGTGTCGGCGGTAGAACGCTGTCCTAGGTCTCAATGCATCTAACAGTATAAGACTAAACAGTTTATACTCCCCGAATGGGGGTGACATAGCAGATACAAACTCAATCACATCTAAGGTAGAGCATGATAAAGATAGATAAAACATGAAATCCAAATAAATACAGGAGATAGAAGTCTAAGTGTCTAAGATACATGAACCCAGAAGTACATCTCAAAACTCAAATAAAGATACAGTAATCCACAAAGTAAATACAACTCCAGGCAAAATGAAATAACTACCCAAACAACCTCTAAAGTGTCTCCTCTAGGCTAGCAGGCACCTCCAGGCTATCTGTAAAATTTTTCACCAGGTCCAGTCAGGACTGGAGCGAGCACAGTACATCTCAACAGATCATAGCAGGTTAGAAAACATATAACATGCAGTAAAGTAAGATACAGGTACTGAAGAAATGCTGTATGTAAACAGGAAGAGAACTGTAATGTAAATATCTACTATATATAGAGAACTAACAGTGGCTAGTGAGTCAGAGTACGAGATAGCACATGTGAACAGGACAGATTTGCACAAGATGTCGAGGTGCACAGGAATCTACACTACAAAGGAATTGTTCACACGACTACTAGCACTCCCCCGTATCCCCAATCAATATACAAGGATCTAAACAGGTTATGTTATTGCACAGGATATCACATGGGGTCCATATAGGGTGCACATGATAGTATACATGGGGGCTCCGTGAACATGAGAGTACAAGATTCACAGGAGTGCACATGTAAAATAGAAGCACAGGAGTACATGATGTAAGTGAAACGCACAAGCACAATGTACCCGATGCTCCCGAGGGGGATAACATCGCATGTAGAGATCCATATAGTACCAATCCGTGTGACCAACGTGACAGTACAAGTAAAGTAATCTACTGCAGGTAATAATTCTAAGCAGGATATGAAATGATCAGAGAATGTACTCGCCTCGATAACCTGAACAGCTGATAAGTATATGAGGTCCCACTGAAGCCACAGAGTCCTATTTAAAGCAACACAGGTTACAAGGTGTTCAAGTTGAAAATAAATAAATCCCTACAGGCAATCTATATTATTCTAGGTTCTTCTAAGTCAAATTAACTCTAGGTCAACTCCGGTCAATAATTTAGTCAAACTAGGTCAAGCGTTGACTTATAGTTGACTTTGGGTCAACTGGTCAACTCTGGTCAAACAGGGTCAATTCTAGTCTAATATAAAGTGTACTTCGTTATTTATACGTCGAAACTTACGACACGTAAATCGAGATAAGAGGATTATCGGTAAGGTTGATAATCTTATTATAGTGATCCACGTGTCCAACTTGTCAATTTTAGCGATGTGAGATCACTGGAATTGACTGATCTCAGTTTCGTTGTACTAATCCCGAAATACGAACATTATAAGAATTAATTATTAATTAATTATAAAAAGGTTAAACTTAGAGAAATTATCAACAAATATTGTCGGACGATGAAATGAACATCGCCAACGTGTCCAGAATGGTCAAATTAGCTAGGATAGCCTACCCAACGGTCCAATTTGAACACAAGGACAAAAAGGTAATTTCGGGTCAAAACGGTGTCCGTGTCGGAGCCGTTTTGCACCGAAAAACGTGCAAGAAAACAAGTCTATAAAATATAATAAATTATATGTCCACGTAACCAGAATATCGATACGAACCCAACGGTATCTCCAGAATTGGATTCCGTTGACCCGATCTCAATTTGGCCCGTTGACCAGAACTTAAAATTCCGGTTTGCACGGAAATGCGTGCCAGAGCCAAAGTTCTCAAAACTCAGCAAACTACCTGTCAACGAGTCCAGAATGATGATACGAACTCAACGGTATCTCCGGAATTGGATTCCGATGAGCCGAACTCAAAATGACCCGTTGACCCGGATATTGGTATCCGACTTGCACCGAAATACGTGCCAGACCCAATGTCCACCAAAACCTAGCAAAGTATATGTCAACAAGTCCAGAATGACGATACGAACTCATCGGTATATCCGGAATTGGATTCCGATGAGCCGGCGTCAAAAAGTCCCGTTGACCCAGAATGTGGGACCCGCTTTGCACCGAAAAACATGCCTGGGCCCACGTTCTCCAAATCTAACAAATTTTATATGAAAGCATGCCAGAACGACGCCACAAGTCTAATGGTGGTGTCAGAAATGAAATCTGGAGTCCCGTGTTCAAAAACGGAATTTTACAAGTTGGAAATTACGAATTCGGACGACCAACTTTGGCGTCGAATTCAACCAATCAAACAAGCTCACAATGAAACGAAACTGAAGGGGTAGCAAGAGGGTTATACCAGCTTCGCAACGGAACTGGTAGCACGCCAAACGGAGCTGCGGTGGAGGAGATACAAGCTGACGAAGTTGGCCCCACAAAACTGTCCAAATTTAATACAATTTAAACGGTCAACTTGGTGGCCGGTTTTGATGTATCAAACGATAAAATCAATGGATGAAAATTGACATGAGCGAAGGTGGATATACCAAGATTGCGACGGAGTGAAGAAATCGCCGATCCAACGGTCAGATCTCCGGGAAAATGTGCGCAAAGTCGCTGCGACGGAGCGCCAAATCTGAGTTCCAAACTCGCGCGCGCCGACGGGATCTCGTTCGAAACGCAGAAATTGCCTCGACGGCGCGTCCCGGAGGACGTTGGCCGCCAGGGACTGTCCACCAGAGCTCGCCCGGGAGGGGGCACCCACGGCGAGGTCGGCCACGCCGGTGAGTGGCCGGAGGCGGCGCGACAGCGCCGCTCGCGCGCGCACAGGCGCTGGTGGCTGTTGCCACTGCTGTGCGACGCTGCTGCAGCCGCTGCTCACGCGGCACGGCGAGGTGGGGGTGGCCGTCGTGAAGGCTAAGGTGGTGGAGGAGGTGGTCGTAGGGCGGATGGCGACTATGGTGGCGGCTGTGGACGGAAAAAGTGGAGGTGGCGTTGATGGTGAAGTGTTGGAGGAGGAAGTAGGAAGAGGAGGAGGAGAGGTTGGCTGTGGGTGAGGCCGACGGCCAGGCCAGAGGGTGGTCGGAGGTCGGGCCAAGGAGGTCGGCCATGGGGAGGCTCGGGAAGGAGGGTGGTGGTTGGGTGTGGCTGTGTTGCTGTGGTGTTTTGTTGAGTTGTGTGTGTAGGAATTTGCATGGGAAGAGAGAGAAGAGAGGATGAGAGAAAAATGTTGCATTAAATGAGAGAGAGAGAAAAAGTTCTCTCCTCATTGAAATTAGGGCCGGCACAATGATGGCTGTGTGAATGTGAGGGGGAGTAATGGTGAGGATTTGATGAAATCATCCAAAGGCTAGAAATAAATTAGAGGGAAAATGGGCCATTCCAATGGGATAAAAATCAATGGAAAATTCTATTAAATATAGAAAAATTGGTAGAAGGGTGCTCGATATTTTTGGACAATAAAATATGAGGATATCATGATGGAGAAATTCATGGAGCTGGACTGGACTCGGTGGAGCCGAATTGGATCAAAACTGGACATGATGCAATAATAGAATTAAAAATAGACGTTGATGATCATGGTGAAATAAGTAGCACACGGGGATTCCAATAAATGGGACGCAAGTGGCGGACGGATAGTAGGCTCAAAGTGGGCCGTGTTCATAGTTGGGGCTGACAGGTTTTGGTCGACAGGGGACCCACAAATCAAGTTGGAAAATGAATATGACGTCGTGGCGTGAAATAAAATTGGGTCACGTCTCGGGAAAGTTGTGCGAATCAAATGGAGCTCAAAATGACGTATCTGAGTGGGACACAAGGGTCACGGGTGACGAGCGTCTCGAGTAGATCATCAATGAGGAGTTGGTTTCAAGAAACTGACTGGTCTTGCGCTCCCAATTTAAATGTCATGGTAACGCGCTGAAAATGATCAAGGAAAAGAGTGGGAAAATCAATTACTGATCGAACGGTCTAATTCGACCCGAAGTTCAGCGAAGAAAAAGGGGCACAAGGGAACAAGTTTGGATGGGACACCATATACCGTCATGAAGGTAATCGTGTCCACTCCAAAACTCGTGAAGAAGATTTCCAGAGTTGAACATCCCTGATACTCCAAATATCAAAGGCATGGGAAAGTACACTTAAGGAAAAATACAGAATAAATTATTTGATGAAACTAAACAATCAAAAAATAAAATAAAATAAAATAAAAATTCAACCCGAAATTCAGGGTGCTAACATCCTACCCACCTTATAAAAATTTCGTCCTCGAAATTAAAATGTCCCTACTCCCTCTAGGTCAAACCCCCAAAAATCAAAGTCCCAGAACTTAAACAAATCATACCATCAAATAAAAGACAATATCCAGGGTCATGGTAACGGTGACAGTGAAGTCTCATCTAGGTTTATTAGTCATGCTAACCAACGGTCATAGGGTATCAAACACACAAGCAATCCAGGGTGCTAAAATAGAAAGATACAGAAACAACAACCCTCAAAACTATAAAATTGTCTACCACCCCATATGAAAACTGGTACTCATAAAAAATAAAAATAAAGGAAGGTAACTACCAATCATTTGAAAAAAGTACTATCCCAAGAAAATCAAAATCACAAGTTAAAGAATCGAAAGTCACTTGCATTGAAATCCAATCACAATATATATACAGAGAGAGCGTTTAGAGAGGGAAAACTAGCATCATGTGTATGGGGATATGTTCATACGGTTAGATAGTAGGCGTGTGTGTACGTGAATATACATGAAAGTGTATACGAGGATTTTGAGTTCCAAATCAACAGCTATCAAGTTACACTAATCATGGCATATTGGTTAACAATCTACAATACGCAACACGCAACTTATTTAATCATAACATGCATAGCTAACCATATATATAAAAAAAAATAGAGACTTAGCTATGTATTTATATATATTATAACATGGATGTATAAAAACTATATATATCTATATAGATACATGATCATAACATAGAGAGGAAGATTAGGTTAAATGACAGTATATACTATGTTAGAGTGTGTGTGGGTGTGTCCTTGTACAGGATTATAGCTTAGTATTAAAAAGTTAAACCAGGTTTTAGTTCAGCATTTACATACATAAAAAAAATTTTATCTGAAAATAAGCTAACATTTAACCAGTGTAACATTAACATAATGCAATTTCAAAATTTAGGAGTTCGAAACATCACAACTAATTTTAATGCTCCCAATACATCCTATCATGATAGAAATGAGACCCTAACATACTATCAATACGTTTATCTACGCATACAGTCAATATTACATGTTAAATCTGAAGTCGAACTAAACATTTGAATTTAATGTAAAAAAAAATGTTAACATGTAACTAGTTTTCAGGATTTTGGAGAAATTTGAACATTAAAAACCAACTCAATATTAATCACAAACTAACATGTAAGAATATGAAACTTAAATTTATAATCCTACTTACAACAATGTACGCAGCTCTAAATATTATATTAAGAAAATAAAACAGTAATTTAAACTAAACATTTGGAATTCAGTATTAAGGGTTAATATGTACACAGTCTTAAACTGACAAGTTTAAACACAAATTTTCAACCAAAATTCTTTTGAATTGAAACCCTACGTATAACTTACATGTGCAGTTATGTAAACCTAAATAATAACATGAAATTTATATTTAAATTACGAATTTAAACTGGAAAAACAGAAAGCCAAAAACATTGGGATTTTGAAAATTTAACATTAATGACATTTCAATATTATCTAGATATGTGGAAAAATCAAGTGTAGCATGCATACGTGTTAGGCAAAGTGTCTGCTATATATATTCATATACATATTCTCATGTCCCAATAAAAATTAATTCTACGTTAAGACTAACATTTAGATTCCTACCAAGATTGCAAGCAGGTGATTGACGAAATCAAGACAGTTTTATTATCATTATTATTTAATACAAGAATAATAGCAAGAAGAAATAACGAGAAAATATGTTCTGCTTATCAGTTTAAAGAAGGAACCGTTTTGAAATTCAGACTTAAATATCAAATTCAAGATAAAATCTAGCAAAATCATCGATTCATTGTATTAAGAAAAACTCATAGCAAGAAGTTACACAAAGGTTTATGAAAACAACTAAACATACTCTTAAGTTAAATGACAAGAAACTAGGCAAAACAACAAACAATAATTCCTTTTTTTTTTGAATGACTGAGAAAAGTAGAGAAAACATGTTCAAAATATTTTAAGTGCAATCTGATAATCATATGCGTCTATCCAAAATCATGGTACTCTAAATCCTCGTCATACTAGTAAGCAAGGCTACGATAATCACAGAGCCCTTGACTTATGCACATATTTTTAAAATTATGGTATTTAACATTTTCGCGGTGCCGCATGCTTGGCTGCGAAAACCTTAAATTCTCACACCCGAGAAATACATCCAGAGTCAGACTATATGTCCTCACCATGCTGGCTAATGTGACTATAGAAGACTAGATTCCATAACATAGATGACCTAGCCCATATAATTTCATCTTGCCAAAAATCAAATTAAATCAACAATGAATACTCAAAAATCAAATCAAAATTTTATTAACGAACATCAAAATTCAAAAGTGAACACAATCCATCAAAATGCAAACTCGAATGCAACAGCTATCATCAAAATTCAAAATTCGAAAATCTTCCATCAAAATAAATACAAACTCAAATTCAACGATAATCCATAAAAATCAAATTTAATAACAAAAGTAAAATAAATTAAATCAAGGAAAAAAAGAGAGTTTTCAAATCGAAGTTAAATAAGATTCTCCAGGGTCGTCCCGGAAATCTCTCAAGGGGTCCTAATTGTGATTGAGTACCTTCAAAAATATATCCTATTCCTAGTGCAGGCTGTAGTGGCACTCTAGTTCGAATACCACTACACTTTAGTCTCGACCTGCATGGGCCACCACTAAAAATGTGTCACGACCCGCACCCTAGAGTTAGGGCACGAGAACGTAACAACGCCCAGCCTACGCCGCAGTGTCGGCGGTAGAACGCTGTCCTAGGTCTCAATGCATCTAACAGTATAAGACTAAACAGTTTATACTCCCCGAATGAGGGTGACATAGCAGATACAAACTCAATCACATCTAAGGTAGAGCATGATAAAGATAGATAAAACATGAAATCCAAATAAATACAGGAGATAGAAGTCTAAGTGTCTAAGATACATGAACCCAGAAGTACATCTCAAAACTCAAATAAAGATACAGTAATCCACAAAGTAAATACAACTCCAGGCAAAATGAAATAACTACCTAAACAACCTCTAAAGTGTCTCCTCTAGGCTAGCAGGCACCTCCAGGCTATCTGTAAAATTTTTCAACAGGTCCAGTCAGGACTGGAGCGAGCATAGTACATCTCAACAGATCATAGCAGGTTAGAAAACATATAACATGCAGTAAAGTAAGATACAGGTACTGAAGAAATGCTGTATGTAAACAGGAAGAGAACTGTAATGTAAATATCTATTATACATAGAGAACTAACAGTGGCTAGTGAGTCAGAGTACGAGATAGCACATGTGAACATGACAGATTTGCACAGGATGCCGAGGTGCACAGGAATCTACACTACAAAGGAATTGTTCACACGACTACTAGCACTCCCCCGTATCCCCAATCAATACACAAGGATCTAAACAGGTTATGTTATTGCACAGGATATCACATGGGGCCCATATAGGGTACACATGATAGTATACATGGGGGCTCCGTGAACATGAGAGTACAAGATTCACAGGAGTGCACATGTAAAATAGAAGCACAGGGGTACATGATGTAAGTGAAACGCACAAGCACAATGTACCCGATGCTCCCGAGGGGGATAACATCGCATGTTGAGATCCATATAGTACCAATCTGTGTGACCAACGTGACAGTACAAGTAAAGTAATCTACTGTAGGTAATAATTCTAAGCAGGATATGAAATGATCAGAGAATGTACTCGCCTCGATAACCTGAACAGCTGATAAGTATAGGAGGTCCCACTGAAGCCACAGAGTCCTATTTAAAGCAACACAGGTTACAAGGTGTTCAAGTTGAAAATAAATAAATCCCTACAGGCAATCTATATTATTCTAGGTTCTTCTAAGTCAAATTAACTCTAGGTCAACTCCGGTCAATAATTTAGTCAAACTAGGTCAAGCGTTGACTTATAGTTGACTTGGGGTCAACTGGTCAACTCTGGTCAAACAGGGTCAATTCTAGTCTAATATAAAGTGTACTTCGTTATTTGTACGTCGAAACTTACGACACGTAAATCGAGATAAGAGGATTATCGGTAAGGTTGATAATCTTATTATAGTGATCCACGTGTCCAACTTGTCAATTTCAGCGATGTGAGATCACTGGAATTGACTGATCTCAGTTTCGTTGTACTAATCCCGAAATACGAACATTATATGAATTAATTATTAATTAATTATAAAAAGGTTAAACTTAGAGAAATTATCAACAAACATTGTCGGACGATGAAATGAACATCGCCAACGTGTCCAAAATGGTCAAATTAGCTAGGATAGCCTACCCAACGGTCCAATTTGAACACAAGGACAAAAAGGTAATTTCGGATCAAAACGGTGTCCGTGTCGGAGCCGTTTTGCACCGAAAAACGTGCAAGAAAACAAGTCTATAAAATATAACAAATTATATGTCCACGCAACCAGAATATTGATACGAACCCAACGGTATCTCCAGAATTGGATTCCGTTGACCCGATCTCAATTTGGCCCGTTGACCAGAACTTGGAATTCCGGTTTGCACGAAAATGCGTGCCAGAGCCAAAGTTCTCAAAACTCAGCAAACTACCTGTCAACGAGTCCAGAATGATGATACCAACTCAACGGTATCTCCGGAATTGGATTCCGATGAGCCGAACTCAAAATGACCCGTTGACCCGGATATTGGTATCCGACTTGCACCGAAATGCGTGCCAGACCCAATGTCCATCAAAACCTAGCAAATTATATGTCAACGAGTCCAGAATGATGATACGAACTCATCGGTATATCCAGAATTGGATTCCGATGAGCCGGCGTCAAAAAGTCCCGCTGACCCAGAATGTGGGACCCGCTTTGCACCGAAAAACGTGCCCGGGCTCACGTTCTCCAAATCTAACAAAATTTATATGAAAACATGCCAAAACGACGCCACAAGTCTAATGGTGGTGTCAAAAATGAAATCTGGAGTCCCGTGTTCAAAAACGGAATTTTACAAGTTGGAAATTACGAATTTGGACGACCAACTTTGGCGTCGAATTCAACCAATCAAACAAGCTCACAATGAAACGAAACTGAAGGGGTAGCAAGAGGGTTATACCAGCTTCGCAACGGAACTGGTAGCACGCCAAACGGAGCTGCGGTGGAGAAGATACAAGCTGACGAAGTTGGCCCCGCAAAACTGTCCAAATTTAATACAATTTAAACGGTCAACTTGGTGGCCGGTTTTGATGTATCAAACGATAAAATCAACGGACGAAAATTGACATGAGCGAAGGTGGATATACCAAGATTGCGACGGAGCAAAGAAATCGCCGATCCAACGGTCGGATCTTCGGGAAAACGTGTGCAAAGTCGCTGCGACGGAGCGCCAAATCTGAGTTCCAAACTCGTGCGCGCCGACGGGATCTCGTTCGAAATGCAGAAATTGCCTCGACGGCGCGTCCCGGAGGACGTTGGCCGCCAGGGACTGTCCACCAGAGCTCGCCCGGGGGGGGGGGCACCCACGGCGAGGTCGGCCACGCCGGTGAGTGGCCGGAGGCGGCGCGACAGCGCCGCTCGCGTGCGCACAGGCGCTGGTGGCTGTTGCCACTGCTGTGCGACGCTGCTGCAGCCGCTGCTCGCGCAGCGCGGTGAGGTGGGGGTGGCCGTCGTGAAGGCTAAGGTGGTGGAGGAGGTGGTCGTAGGGCGGATGGCGACTATGGTGGCGGCTGTGGACGAAAAAAGTGGAGGTGGCGTTGATGGTGAAGTGTTGGAGGAGGAAGTAGGAAGAGGAGGAGGAGAGGTTGGCTGTGGGTGAGGCCGACGGCCAGGCCAGAGGGTGGTCGGAGGTCGGGCCAAGGAGGTCGGCCATAGGAAGGCTCGGGAAGGAGGGTGGTGGTCGGGTGTGGCTGTGTTGCTGTGGTGTTTTGTTGAGTTGTGTGTGTAGGAATTTGCATGGGAAGAGAGAGAAGAGACGATGAGAGAAAAATGTTGCATTAAATGAGAGAGAAAAAAAGTTCTCTCCTCATTGAAATTAGGGCCGGCACAATGATGGCTGTGTGAATGTGAGGTGGAGTAATGGTGAGGATTTGATGAAATCATCCAAAGGCTAGAAATAAATTAGAGGAAAAATGGGCCATTCCAATGGGATAAAAATCAATAGAAAATTCTATTAAATATAGAAAAATTGGTAGAAGGGTGCTCGATATTTTTGGGCAATAAAATATGAGGATATCATGATGGAGAAATTCATGGAGCTGGATTGGACTCGGTGGAGCCGAATTGGATCAAAACTGGACATGATGCAATAATAGAATTAAAAATAGACGTTGATGATCATGGAGAAATAAGTAGCACACGGGGATTCCAATAAATGGGACGCAAGTGGCGGACGGATAGTAGGCTCAAAGTGGGCCGTGTTCATAGTTGGGGCTGACAGGTTTTGGTCGACAGGGGACCCACAAATCAAGTTGGAAAATGAATGTGATGCCGTGGCGTAAAATAAAATCGGGTCACGTCTCGGGAAAGTTGTGCGAATCAAATGGAGCTCAAAATGACGTATCTGAGTGGGACACAAGGGTCATGGGTGATGAACGTCTCGAGTAGATCATCAATGAGGAGTTGGTTTCAAGAAACTGACTGGTCTTGCGCTCCCAATTTAAATGTTATGGTAACGCGCTGAAAATGATCAAGGAAAAGAGTGGGAAAATCAATTACTGATCGAACGGTCTAATTCGACCCGAAGTTCAGCGAAGAAAAAGGGGCACAAGGGAACAAGTTTGGGTGGGACACCATATACCGTCATGAAGGTAATCGTGTCCACTCCAAAACTCGTGAAGAAGATTTCCAGAGTTGAACATCCCTGATACTCCAAATATCAAAGGCATGGGAAAGTACACTTAAGGAAAAATACAGAATAAATTATTTGATGAAACTAAACAATCAGAAAATAAAATAAAATAAAATAAAAATTCAACCCGAAATTCAGGGTGCTAACACTTGCCGCATGAGACTATTTGGCCGCATAAAACCATTCGGGCCGCATGGGACCAACTTTGCCGCATGAGACTATTTGGCCGCATAAGACCATTCGGGCCGCATGGGACCAATCTTTCCGCATGAGACTATTTGGCCGCATAAGACCATTCGGGCCGCATGGGACCAATCTTGCCGCATGAGACTATTTGGCCGCATAAGACCATTCGGGCCGCATGGGACCAATCTTGCCGCATGAGACTATTTGGCCGCATGAGACCATTCGGGCCGCATGGGACCAATCTTGCCGCATGAGACTAATCTGGCTGTATATGATCATTCGGGCTGCATGGGACCATTCTTGCCGCATGAGATTAATTGGGCCGCATGAGACCACTCTGGCCGCATGGGACCACTCTGGGCCGCATGACAATTCATGCGCCCTGGCCGTATAGCCTTCCATCAGCCTATTGTATTCTTTGCCATGTTAGTTGTCACTTTATGCATGCCTTATTTTAATAGCCCTTGTGTAACTTGGAATTCTTTTGATTATAATGCTAGTACCATGTTAATTTTGAACTTCTCTATGAACATGACAAGATATGATATATGGCTTAGTATGATACTACACAATAGTGGCCTGTTAAGACACACTCCTGACAAGTAACAAGTAACAAGTAACATGATGTGATTGTGGCCCGTCGTGGCGCACTCTTGACAAGTAAGTCTAACATGTAATCTTGAATGTGTTGCGACGGCTACCTCGACTTGCTAGTAAATTCTTATCACGATACCGTGGGTGATTGTATAAGCTACCAGTCTTGTCTTGCATCATGTCTAGGACATGTATCCCTGGTTACCATGGTCAGGGATTCATACCGAATCTGACTAGGTTAATGACTAGATTGATCAAGTAGAGCATATAGAGAGGCATTCCGGCTACAAGCAATCCCGTTATCTGTGTGCCTTCCTTGATGGACTTGTAGCCTGCCGACGAGTAGGGCACATTTCCAGCTTACTGTCTTGTGGGGCACTTTACGAAACGATTACTATACACACTGTCATGTATTGCACCCAAGTCACCTAACAAGACATGATAACTCTAAGCTTGAACCTTGCGTCTGGATAACCTGGATAGTCTGCAGGGCTTATGGCCGTAGGAATCCTTATTGCATCTTGCTAGTAACTAGGCTTGTGATAAACCTAGCTAGTTAACTATCAAGCCGTACTCCTGCTTGGCCATGAATGTTGGATGGAGTACCATCTTGTCTAGTCTTGTCTAGACCCAGTACATGGCTATCTCTGGACATGCTTGTATATGCTTTACTCTATCGATAATTGGTTAGAGACTAAAGTTCCGTTAAGGTGAAGGGTTACAACCCTGGTCCTTGTTTGGTTCACGGGTTGTAACTTGGTTACCGAAATAGTCCCTTAGTCATCTTATCGTTTATCATCCTATTTTCTTTAACTCATGTCCTATGTTATTTCATCTATGACTTATGTGCTAATATGCTGGTTTTAGTTCTTAAGTGAAGCCTCCTTTGTGGCACTTGCTCTTTCTGGGGTCTGACCCAGCTAGTTTTGTATAGCCAGATTTCGGAGCAGCTTCCGAGGATCTTCCAGCCTTCCTGCCAGATGGTGACCACTAGAAGAAATCCTGGCAACGAGTGGGTTTTATTTTGCTCTCCCACTCTATTGTAAAATTATTCTTTTGAGGCGTTTAGCCGCCGAGCAAGTGTTAGCTCGTATTGAATTTACATTCCTGTCTGCCTACGGGCTGTAACATGATTGACATATCCTAGGGTTGATGATGTATGACTTAAACTCTTGCTAGTCTTCGCATTTTGTATGACTAGCTTCATGATCATCTGAATATGTAATGTTTGGGACGCCTTACTTTGTATGTCTGATGATCTACCATCTTGTTACATTTACTTGTTTGCTTAAGATTGAGACACTAGGCTTGTTCTTGACCCTAAGAGACTAATGGCTTGTAGTAAACCCTCATGCATCTAGACAGCCGTAATCGTATTGCGAAGTGGGATTCACTTCAATGTACGTAGCTGGCTGTGTCTGTCTACCGCTCTCCAGTAATCTGGTTCCGGGGCGTGACACAGTTTAAGTGGTGGCCCAAGCAGGTCTTGAAAATCAGGATGTGTGAGGGTTTCACTGAATAGATGTCTCAATCAGCACTCGCACTTGATCTCTACTCGTGTCTTCTAATCTTTCCGAAATCTTGATATGATCACATGGATATATCCTTGATCTATCAAGGTCCTTCCTTATTGTTCCCTATATCGTTTCTTCAGCGGCATTGTTCCTGGTCCTACCGATCGACAAGGCGGAGCACCTCCCGTGGACCAGCAGCAACCTGGAGATCAAGTCCAGCATTCAGGAGTAGCCTCCAGAGTTATGCCTACTGGGGGTCAAGAGCCACCAGTTCAGCCAGTCCAGCCTGTAGAGCCTGATGATGGCACCTTGGTGGGTCTCATCAGGACATTGCTTGCATCTCAAGATCGTCGGGGCGATGTCCTGTACCAGGAAGTACAAGATGCCATGGGCCGTGTTGGTTATCAAGGGAACAGTGCGGCTAGCAGTTTCAAGCGTCTGAACCCTACCTTCTTCGACGGTAGTGAGGACGCTATTGCAACTGATGCGTGGCTCCAAGACATCGAGATCATCTTGGATGCGGCCAAGACTCCAGAAGGAGAGAAGGTAGCGGTGGTGCGCCGGCAGTTATTGGACCTAGCCCGCACTTGGTGGGCGATGATAGCAGTTGGATTGGCGACGCCTGTTCCATGGGCGGTATTCAGCGACAAGTTTCAGATCAAGTACTTCGATGCTGTAGCTCGGCACGACCTACAGACGAGGTTCACCAATCTCAGACAGATGAGCAGGACGGTCGATGGATATGCGGCCGAGTTTTCAAAACTGAGTCAGTTTGCTCCCACTTTGGTGGCAACCGAGTTCGACCGAGCGCAGCGGTTCCAGCAGGGACTCCACCTAGAGATTATTCTAGCAGTGGAGCAGTTTGAGCATCAGACTTTTGATGTCGTCTTGCGAGCAGCGA
Source organism: Iris pallida (assembly GCA_029216955.1). Lineage (NCBI taxonomy): Eukaryota > Viridiplantae > Streptophyta > Magnoliopsida > Asparagales > Iridaceae > Iris > Iris pallida. The sequence goes on along the minus strand of JANAVB010004599.1, from coordinate 5,025,860 downwards.
AGAGGCATAAGTATACTTCGCAGAGGATTATAGACAGAACTGGCGGACGAAAGCGATCCCATGGTCAGATGACCCAGTTCTCAGCCCCAACCCCGGTAGTGTCACACCCCAGAACCAGAATACTGGAGAGCGGGGGCAGACATAGCCAGCTACGTATATGAAATTGAATCCATCTCGCTATACGGTCACGGCTGTCTAGATACATGAGGGTTTAACTACAAGCCATCAGTCTCTTAAGGTCATGAACAAGCCTATTGTCTCAATCACAAGCAAGTAAGTAAAAGTTACAAGATGTATGATCATTAAATATACAATAGTAAGGCGTTCCAAACATTACATATTCAGCTGATCATGAAGCTAGTCGTTACAAAATGTCAGGACTAGCAAGAGTTTAGTCATACATGATCAACCCTAGGATCTGTCAATCATGTTACAGCCCGTAGGCAGACAGTAAGTAATTACAATCGAGCTAAACAGGTGCTCGTCGGCTAAACGTCTCAAAAGAATATTTTTACAATAGAGTGGGAGAGCTAAAAATAACCCACTCGTTGCCTTGGTTACGTCTGGTGTTCACCATCGGGCTGGAAAAGCGGTAGATCCTCTGAAGCTGCTCCGAAATCTGGCCATACAAAACCAGCTGGGTCAGATCCCAGAAAGAGCAAGTGCCACAAATGAAGCTTCACTTAGAAACTAAAACCAGCAATCAGCACAAGAGTATAAATAAAGTAAGAACTAGAAATAAAGAAATACATCAGGATGATATACGACGAGATAACCATGGAACTATTCAGAGAACCAGGTTACAACCCATAAACCAAACAAGGACCGGGATTGTAACCCTTCGTCTGAACAGAACTTGGAACTCTCACCATTTATCGGTAAAATAAATATAAGCATTCAGGTCATGCATTAATCTGGGACAAAATCAGGGCAAGACTAGACAGGTTAGACTTCATCCAATTATTTCACGGCCAAACAAGAACTACGGCTTGATACTTTAACTAACTAGGGTTATCACAGACCTAGTTACTAGCAAGATGCAGTAAGAATCTTCCACAGCCACAAGCCCTGCAGTCCATCCAGGTTACCCGGGTTAAAAGATTAGAGTTGTATTCAGGTGGGTACATCGTCCAGGAAACGAATGTACCCTTAGGTAGCTTGAAGGGTGCAACACATGACAGTGTGCTGGAAATGTGCCCTACTCGACGGCAGGCTACAGATCCCAAGGCGTGCCCAGGTAACGGGATTGCCTGTAGCTGTGAGATCTCTTCATGACTACTGTGTAATTCTAGTTATTTACCTTAGTCCATTTCAATAGGTACTCCTGACCGTGGTACTCAGGAGTCCCTGTCCTAGACATGATGCAAGACAGGACTGGATTATTTGTACAAGCACAATCGCCTATGGTGTCCAGGTTATTTATACAGGTCATGTCATGTCAGGTAGCCGTCGCAACAGCTTATCAAGATATATCATGTCAGGTCTACTTGTCAGAAGTACGCCACGAGGGGCCACTATCATGTCATGTCAGGTTACTAGTCACAGCATGTCATGTACAATTGTCATTCCAAACATATTAAGTAAAATCAAGTTCATGACAAAAGGCGTAAGGATATAAAATGGGTGTAAAATATCTAATAAAATATCAATAGACAGGGCTATAGGAGAGTCATGCGGTTAAGGCATATGCGACCAAGAAGTGATATCATGCGGCTGGAGAGGGAGTCGGGTTCAATCGGCTCAGGGTCCAAAGCTCATGCGGCTCACGGGGTAGGGGCACATGCGGCTAGCGGAGAACGGGTGCGCATGCGGCTGAAGGGGCAGGAACCTATGCGGCTGGGAGTGGGACTAACTCCCATGCGGCAAGTAGAAAAGGGAGGTTTCATGAGGCTAGGATGAATTGGACTCATACGGCCGAAAAAGGCAAGACACATGCGGTCAGCGGGAAGGGTACTCATGCGGCTAGCGGGGATGGGTCCATGCGGCCGGTTGACCAATCAGGTACATGCGGCTGGGAAGGAGTAACCCATGCGGCTGTGGGGAAAAGGGTGCCATACGCGGCCACAGATAGACAGAGTCCATGCAGCTGCAGGGCAAGGGGGTGCATACGGTTCAGTGGGGAAAAGTCCATGCGGCCAAGAATGAGACTCAGCCTATGCGGCTACGAGTCTCATACGGCTGATGGGAAATGAGCCTATGCGGCTCAGAATGAGACTCAGCCTATGCGGCTGAGAGTCTCATGCTGCTAAATCACTTGTCGCATGAATTGTCATACGGTCAAGTCAAGTCTAAGCACAGTTCATCTTCTCCAAATTTCTGAGAAGAAGAACACCATAAGAGCCAAGTTCTCAAGCTCCATAACTCCATCATTCGGAGCCCAAATTCGAACTTCCATAGGTCAAAATGGGATAGAACGAAATTCTCTACAACATAGAACCATCAAAACTCAGAAATAACAAAATTAAGTAGATCAAAACCCAAAAAATCCAAAAATAATGTAAACATAGATCTACAAGAATCTAGCCATGGAAAGTGAAAATGTCAAGTTCTAAAGTAAGTTAGAATGCTGTAGGGAAGAAAATGAAGCAATAAAATCTGAGTTCCTCCATGAAGCAAGTTGCACTTGCCTAGACCTCTCTCTCCTCTCTCTGGTCGGTAAGGAAGTAGATGAGGAAGAAGAAGATGAGTAATGAAGAGAGAGAAAGAAGAATGGCAATAAATATCAAAGGTGGTGGTAGGTAGGGGGTTCATCCATGGTTCATGATGAACCAAAACAATCCCAACCGAACCAAGCCAACCCCCGGCCAAGAATAAACCAAGCCAAGAAGGAAAAGCTAAGCCAGGAATTAAACAATACAAGATAAAATACGTACACGTATTCCACAAATACGTAATACGAACCACAGGCATTTCAACTCTACCCACCTTAAAAGAATTCCGTCCTCGAAATTTAATCAAGAGGCTAGAGGAGCAATGACAAGCTATACTAATAACAAGCAAGCTATACTAGATAATCAATCACTCATTCAAGCAAGGAATCGAAGGCATGAGGCATAAGAAAGACATTATACCTCACGTGTCAAACAAGTCGGGATATCGCGATCGAATATCGTCCTCACGCTCCCACGTTGACTCACCCAAAGAGTGATGACCCCAAGCAACTCGGACTAACTTGATAGTCTTGTTCTTGAGTGTCTTCTCTCTCCGGTCCAATATAGACACGGGCCTCTCCTCATACGAAAGGTTGGTACCAACAACCAATTCCGAATGATCCAGGATGTGGCTCGGGTCTGGGATATACCGTCGTAATTGGGATACATGGAACACGTCATGCACCTCGCTTAGCGACGGCGGAAGAGCGAGACGATAGGATACATCTCCTACTCGCTCCAGAATGTCGAATGACCCTATATACCTAGGACTAAGCTTTCCCCGTACGCCAAAGCGAATGACGCCACGGTTAGGCAAAATCCTCAGGAATATATGGTCACCGACAGAAAACTCGAGAGGGCGCCGATGAGAATCGACCCAATGGCGCTGGCGATCTTGGACAACTCGAAGATGATCCCTGACTCTTCTAACCACTTCAACTGTCTGGGCAATCATTTCTGGACCGAGCATCTGCCTCTCTCCAACATCATTCCAGGCTAACGGGGATCGGCACTTCCTGCCATACAGCACCTCAAACGGTGCCATCTGGATGCTGGCCTGGAAACTGTTGTTGTACGAGAATTCTACTAGGTGCAAGTGATCTTCCCATGAACTGCCAAAGTCAAGTGTACAGGACCGCAACATGTCTTCAAGAGTCTGGATCGTGCGTTCCGACTGACCATCTATTTGCGGATGATATGCTGAACTGAACTGGAGGCTTGTTCCCAAACTCTCCTACAGGCTACGCCAAAAGTGCAACGTGAATCTTGAATCTCGGTCTGAGATAATACTGACTGGCACTCTGTGCAACCTGATAATCTACCTGAGGTACATCTCTGCTAACTGAGCTGTCGACTGACCAACTTTGAATGGGAGGAAGTGAGCTACCTTCGTGAGCCGATCAACTATAACCCAGATAGCATCTCTACCAGCTGGGGATCTGGGCAATCCGATCACAAAATCCATGGTCACATGCTCCCACTTCTATTCTGGAATTGGCAAGGGCTGAAGAAGTCTAGCGGGCCTCTGATGTTCAGCCTTAACTTGTTGGCAGACTAAACACCGAGAGACAAACCGAGCTATCTCCCGCTTCATGCCATTCCACCAAAAGTGATGACGGATATCACGATACATCTTTGTACTGCCAAGATGGATGGAATACTGAGAACTGTGCGCCTCTGACATGATTTTTTGTCTGATATCTCTACTAGGTACACAAAGATGCTGACCATGCCTAAGTGTACCATCCTCATGAATGCATAACTCTGGTCTACGTCCTGCCTCACACTCTGTTCTGAGTCGCTGAAGCTTGGAATCTGTTGACTGCGCCATCCGGATCCTCTCGACGATAGTGGACTGAACTTACGTACTGGCCATCAATGCCACACTAGAAGGGAGGACAACTTCTATACCCATCTTCTGAAGATCGGCTAACAGTTCTGGTTGCACTGTTAGGAAATAAAATTCGGCTCTCCTGCTCAATGCATCTGCAACGACGTTGGCCTTCCCGGAATGATACTACAAGTTGACATCATAATCCACAAGAAGCTCCAGCCACCTCCTCTGACGCATGTTAAGATCCTTCTGGGTGAAAACATACTTTAGGCTCTTATGGTCGATAAAAATCTCTACCCTATCTTCGTACAAGTAGTGCCTCTACAACTTGAGTGCAAACACTACTGCTGCTAGCTCTAAGTCATGGGTTGGGTAATTCCTCTCATGATCACGAAGTTGGCGTGACGCATAAGCTATTACCTTCCCATGCTGCATCAGAACACATCCTAGGCCTCTACCTGAAGCATCACAATATACTGAGAATCCTCCGGTTTCATCTGGAAGCGTGAGAATAGGTACCGTTATCAGGCCTCGCTTCAACTTCTCAAATGATTCCTGACACTCTGCTGTCCAAGCAAACTGTGCATCCTTGCGGTTAAACTGGGTCAATGGCGCCGAAATCCGAGCAAAATCTGAAACAAACTGCCGGTAGTAACCGGCCAATCCAAGAAAACTGCGAACCTCTGCAACTGTGCTAGGCACTGGCCATGACTCAATGGCCACGATCTTCTGGGGATCCACTTATACTCCTCCTCTGGTGATGATATGACCCAAGTACGAAATGCGATCGAGCCAGAACTCGTATTTACTAAACTTGGCATATAACTGGTGCTCTCTAAGAATCTGAAGAACAATTCTGAGATGCTGCTCATGCTCCGCCTCACTCTTGCTGTAGACCAGGTTGTCATCCAAGAACACAATCACAAACTGATCCAAGTAAGGCATAAAAATGCGATTCATGAGATCCATGAATACAGCCGGCGCATTGGTCGCTCCAAAAGGCATAACAAGGAACTCCCAATGCCCATATCTCGATCTAAAAGCTGTCTTCGGGATGTCCTGCTCTCTGACCCTGATCTGATGATATCCTAAGCGCAAGTCGATCTTCGAGAATACTGATGCCCCTTTGAGTTGATCAAACAAGTCATCTATCCTCGGGAGAGGGTATCTGTTCTTGATTGTCACTGAGTTCAAGGTACGATAGTCAACAAATAATCTGGACGTACCATCCTTCTTTTTCACAAGAAGTATCGGGGCTCCCCAAGGCGATCCACTAGCATGAATGAATCCCTTGGCTCGAAGTTCTTCAATCATCTTGTACAAGATCTCCAATTCTGAAGGCGCCATCCTGTAGACTCTCTCTGATACTGGGGCTGTTCCGGGAATCAAGTCTATGGTGAACTCGATCTCCCGTTCTGGAGGCATACCTGGAAGCTCTTCTGGGAAAATATCTGGAAACTCTTCAACTATCTGAGGCAACTGCACTGCTGCTACTGCCATCCGCAACACTGGAGGAGAAGGCTCAACTGTGCCTCTGAAAATGAAAACTCTGGCTCTCCTGGAATGCTAAAAATAACCCTACCAATATGGCAGTCTATTCTAGCATACTGGTTCCTCAACCAATCCATCCCTAGGACCACATCATAGTCGGCCATCGGGAACTCTATCAATCTAGCGGGGAATTCTCTACCGCTAACTACGATCCGATACGAGGAAAACACCCTATCGACTCCCACAAGTCCGTTACCAGTAAGTATATTGAGCCTTACCGATAACGACTCGGGCTCCAATCCTATCTGTGTCGCGAATCGTGCAGACATAAAAGAATGCGATGCACCAGAATCAAATAAAGCTGAAGCTGGAAAGGAGTTGACGAGAATAGTACCTGCCACTACCTCTCCGGGTGCCAATTCTTCCTCTGCGGTCATCACCATAGCATGACCATGCCCTCGGGGTGCTGGTCCCCTCTGCTGAAATTCTCGCTGCCTGCTCTGACTCTGGGCTTGGGCTTGTGCATACTGCTGGGGGTTCTGCTGCAGGGATACTTAGGACTGAGGCGGCAAGGGCCTCGGCAATGGATACTGCTGCTGCTGGACCGGTGCTGGTCCTCTCACCGAAGAGCTAGAAAGGTTGGATGATGATGAACCACCCCTATTTGGGCAAGATCCAACCCTATGGTCTGGTGCTCCACAAGCCAGGCACAATCCTTGCGCCCTGCGACATTCTGCCACCACATGGCCTGGCTTCTCATAATGAGAACATCCTACTGCGGAAGACTGTTTCTGCTTCTGCTGTTGAGGGTACGTCGGGGTTGAATGCTGGACCGACGTTACTGAGGCCGCTCATCTCGGAGCTCCAATAGTCAAAGCCCTGGCTGCCGGGGCTGGGGCTGAAGACTGATTCATCTGGCCGTGGGATCTTTTCTGACCTCCGGCCCTATCTACAATCCTCTGGGAGGTATACTCATGCCTCCTAGCTGCTCTCAAGACCGCATCAAAAGTCTGATGCTCAAACTGCTCAACTGCCAACAAAATTTCCAAGTGAAGCCCCTGCTGAAATCACTGGGCTCTATCATACTCGGTTGCCACCAAGGTGGGAGCAAACCGACTGAGTCTCGAAAACTCGGCCGCATATCCGTCGACCGTTCTGCCTCCTTACTTCAAGTTGGTAAATCTCGTCTGTAGATCGTACCGAGCTACAACATCAAAATACTTGGTCTAGAATCTCTCTCTGAATACCGCCCAAGCAATGGATGCTGCTAATCCAACGGCCTGAGCTGTCCACCAGCTGCGGGCAAGATCTAGCAACTGCAGGCGCACCACGGCTACCTTCTCGTTCTCTGGGGTCCTGGCTGCTTCTAGAATCACCTCTGTGTCCTGAAGCCAAGCATCTGCGGCAATTGCATCTTCACTACCGTCGAAGAAGGGAGGGTTCAAGCGCTTGAAGCTGTTGGCCGTACTGTTATCCTGATGACCTCCTCTGGTCAAAGCATCCGTCACTGCCTGGTGCAATGCATCTCCATGACGATCTTGGGAAGCTATCAAGGCCCTGACGAGACCTACCAAGGTGCCATCATCAAGCTCGACAGGCTGAACTGGCTGGACTGGTGGCTCTCCATCAGAAGGCACAACTCTGGAGGCTACTCCGGAATGCTGGGCTTGATCCCTGGGTTGCTGCTGGTTCGCGGGAGGTGCTCCGCCTTGTTGATCGGTAGGTCCAGGAACAATGCCGCTGAAGAAGACGACATAGAGAACATTAAGGAAGGACCAGGATAGATCAACGATACAAGCATGTGATCAGGACAAGAATCCAGGGATTCAGAGGATACGAGCAGAGTTCAAGGGCGAATACTGATTGAGACATCTATTCGGTAAACCCTCACATATCTTGATTTACAAGACCTGCATGGGCCACTACTTAAACCATGTCACGCCCCAGAACCAGAATACTGGAGAGCGGGGGCAGACATAGCCAGCTACGTATATGAAATAGAATCCATCTCGCTATACGGTCATGGCTGTCTAGATGCATGAGGGTTTAACTACAAGCCATCAGTCTCTTAAGGTCATGAACAAGCCTATTATCTCAATCACAAACAAGTAAATAAAAGTTACAAGATGTATGATCATTAAATATACAATAGTAAGGCGTCCCAAACATTACATATTCAGCTGATCATGAAGCTAGTCGTTACAAAATGTCAGGACTAGCAAGAGTTTAGTCATACATGATCAACCCTAGGATCTGTCAATCATGTTACAGCCCGTAGGCAGATAGTAAGTAAGTACAATCGAGCTAAACAGGTGTTCGTCGGCTAAACGCCTCAAAAGAATATTTTTACAATAGAGTGGGAGAGCTAAAAATAACCCACTCGTTGCCCTGGTTACGCCTGGTGTTCACCATCGGGCTGGAAAAGCGGTAGATCCTCTGGAGCTGCTCCGAAATATGGCCATACAAAACCAGCTGGGTCAGATCCCAGAAAGAGCAAGTGCCACAAAGGAAGCTTCACTTAGGAACTAAAATCAGCAATCAGCACAAGAGTATAAATAAAGTAAGAACTAGAAATAAAGAAATACATCAGGATGATATACAACAAGATAACCATGGAACTATTCAGAGAACCAGGTTACAACCCGTAAACCAAACAAAGACTGGGGTTGTAACCCTTCGTCTGAACAGAACTTGGAACTCTCACAATTTATCGATAAAATAAATATAAGCATTCAGGTCATGCATTAATCTGGGACAAAATCAGGGCAAGACTAGACAGGTTAGACTTCATCCAATCATTTTACGGCCAAACAAGAACTACGGCTTGATACTTTAACTAACTAGGGTTATCACAGGCCTAGTTACTAGCAAGATGCAGTGAGAATCTTCCACAGCCACAAGCCCTGCAGTCCATCCAGGTTACCCGGGTTAAAAGATTAGAGTTGTATTTAGGTGGGTACATCGTCCAGGAAATGAATGTACCCTTAGGTAGCTTGAAGGGTGCAACACATGACAGTGTGCTGGAAATGTGCTCTACTCGACGACAGGCTACAGATCCCAAGGCGTGCCCAGGTAACGGGATTGCCTGTAGCTATGAGATCTCTTCATGACTACTGTGTAATTCTAGTTATTTACCTTAGTGCATTTCAATAGGTACTCCTGACCGTGGTACTCAGGAGTCCCTGTCCTAGACATGATGCAAGACAGGACTGGATTATTTATACAAGCACAATCGTCCATGGTGTCCAGGTTATTTATACAGGTCATGTCATGTCAGGTAGCCGTCGCAACAGCTTATCAAGATATATCATGTCAGGTCTACTTGTCAGGAGTGCGCCACGAGGGGCCACTATTATGTTATGTCAGGTTACTAGTCATAGCATGTCATGTACAATTGTCATTCCAAACATTTTAAGTAAAATCAAGTTCATGACAAAAGGCGTAAGGATATAAAATGGGTGTAAAATATCTAATAAAATATCAATAGACAGGGCTATAGGAGAGTCATACGGTTAAGGCATATGCGGCCAAGAAGTGATATCATGCGGCTGGGGAGGGAGTCGGGTTCAATCGGCTCAGGGTCCAAAGCTCATGCGGCTCACGGGATAGGGGCACATGCGGCTAGCGGGGAACGGGTGCGCATGCGGCTGAAGGGACAGGAACCTATGCGGCTGGGAGTGGGACTAACTCCCATGCGGCAAACGAAAAAGGAAGGTTTCATGCGGCTAGGATGAATTGGACTCATGCGGCCGAAAAAGGCAAGACACATGCGGTCAGCGGGAAGGGTACTCATGCGGCTAGCGGGGATGGGTCCATGCGGCCGGTTGACCAATCAGGTACATGCGGCTGGGAAGGAGCAACCCATGCGGCTGCGGGGGAAAGGGTGCCATACGCGGCCACAGATAGACAGAGTCCATGCGGCTGCAGGACAAGGGGGTACATGCGGCTGAGTGGGGAAAAGTCCATGCGGCCAAGAATGAGACACAGCCTATGCGGCTACGAGTCTCATGCGGCTGATGGGAAATGAGCCCATGCGGCTCAGAATGAGACTCAGCCTATGCGGCTGAGAGTCTCATGCGGCTAAATCACTTACCGCATGAATTGTCATGCGGTCAAGTCAAGTCTAAGCACAGTTCATCTTCTCCAAATTTCCGAGAAGAAGAACACCATGAGAGCCAAGTTCTCAAGCTCCATAACTCCATCATCCGGAGCCCAAATCCGAACTTCCATAGGTCAAAATGGGGTAGAACAAAATTCTCTACAACATAGAACCATCAAAACTCAGAAATAATAAGATTAAGTAGATCAAAACCCAAAAAATCCGAAAATAATGTAAACATAGATCTATAAGAATCTAGCCATGGAAAGTGAAAATGCCAAGTTCTAAAGTAAGTTAGAATGCTGTAGGGAAGAAAATGAAGCAATAAAATCTGAGTTCCTCTATAAAGCAAGTTGCACTTGCCTAGACCTCTCTCTCTCCTCTCTCTGGTAGGTAAGGAAGTAAATGAGGAAGAAGAAGATGTGTAATGAAGAGAGAGAAAGAAGAATGGCAATAAATATCAAAGGTGGTGGTAGGTAGGGGGTTCATCCATGGTTCATGATGAACCAAAACAATCCCAACCGAACCAAGCCAACCCCGGGCCAAGAATAAACTGAGCCAAAAAGGAAAAGCTAAGCCAGGAATTAAGCAATACAAGATAAAATACGTACACGTATTCCACAAATACGTAATACGAACTACATACATTACAGGCAGCTAGGGCCTTGGCCATTGGAGCTCCGAGGAGGGCAGCATCGGTTACGTCAGTTCAGCACTCGACTGTGGGAAGCCGGGACATGTAGTATCAGAATGTCGCCGAGTACAAGGATTGTGTTTGGCTTATGGGGCATCGGATCATATGATAGGGTCCTGCCTACAGAGAGTCGGTTCATCCTCATCGGTCCAGACTAGTCCCTCGGTTAGGGGACCAGCACCAGTACAGCAGCAGCAGTACCAGCCTCCGAGGCCATTGCCTCCTCAGGCTCAGGCATTCCAGCAGCAGCGACCGCAGCAGTATGCCCAAGCCCAGGCTCAGATCCAGAACCGCCAGAGAGGTTTCCAGCAGAGGGGACCAGCACCCAGAGGGCAAGATCAGGTGATGGCTTTGACCGTAGAGGAGGAGTTGGCATCAGATGAGGTGGTGGCAGGTACCATTCTCGTCAACTCTTTTCCTATATCAGTATTATTTGATTCGGATGCATCGTATTCATTTATGTCTGCACGATTTATGACACAGATAGGACGGAAGCCCGAGTCATTATCAGTAAGGCTCAATATACTTACTGGTAACGGTCTTGTGGGAGTAGATAGAGTCTATTCCTCGTGTCGAATCGTAGTTAGCGGTAGAGAGTTTCCCGCTAGGTTGATAGAATTCCCGATGGCCGATTATGATGTGGTCCTAGGAATGGATTGGTTGAAGGAGCAATACGCAAGAATAGACTGCCATATTGGCATGATTATTTTTGGTATTTCCGGCGAATCGGAGTTTTTATTTTCCAGGGGCAAAGTAGAACCTTCTCCCCCAGTATTGCGAATGGCAGTGGCAGTGGCAGTTCAGTTTCCCAGAGTAGTAGAAGAATTTCCTGACGTATTTCCCGAAGAGCTTTCAGACATGCCCCCAGAGAGAGAGAGATAGAGTTCACCATTGATTTGATTCTCGGATCAGCACCAATGTCAGAGAGAGTCTATAGGATGGCGCCTTCAGAATTGGAGATCTTGTACAAGATGATTAAAGAACTTAGGACCAAGGAATTCAATCGTGCTAGCGGATCACCTTGGGAAGCCCCGATACTTCTTGTGAAAAAGAAGGATGGTACGTCAAGATTATGTGTTGATTATCATACCTTAAACTCTGTAACAATCAAGAACAGATATCCTCTACCAAGAATAGATGACTCATTTGATCAGCTTAAGGAAGCGGCTGTATTCTCGAAGATTGACTTGCGGTCAGGGTACCATTAGATCAGATTCAGAGAGCAAGACATCCCGAAGACATCATTCAGATCGAGGTATGGACATTGGGAGTTCCTTGTTATGCTATTTGGAGCGACCAATGCGGCAGCCGTATTCATGGATCTCATGAATCGTATCTTCATGCCCTATTTAGATCAGTTCATGATAGTGTTTATAGACGACATCTTAGTCTATAGCAAGAGTCAGGCGAAGCATGCACAACATCTCCGTGTAGTTCTTCAGATTCTCAGGGAGCACCAACTGTACACGAAGTTCAGTAAGTACGAGTTTTGGTTGGATCGTATCTCGTACTTAGGTCACATCATCACCAGAGATGGAGTGGAAGTGGACCCCCAGAAGATAGTAACCATAGAGACATGGCCAGTACCTAATACTGTCGCAGAAGTTCGAAGTTTCATTGGATTGGCCGGTTATTATCGGCAGTTTGTATCAGACTTTGCTAAAATTTTAGCACCATTGACTCAGTTGACCCGCAAGGATATGCAATTTTCTTGGACAGCAGAGTATCAGAGTTTATTCGAGAAGTTGAAGCAGAGATTGATGACGGCCCCTATTCTTACTCTTCTAGATGGGACTGGAGGATTTTCAGTTTATTGTGATGCTTCTGACAGAGGATTGGGATGTGTCTTGATGCAGCATGGTAAGGTAGTAGCTTATACGTCACATCAGCTTCGTGATCATGAGAGGAATTATCCAACCCATGACTTGGAATTAGCAGCAGTGGTTTTTGCACTTAAGTTGTGGAGGCATTATTTGTATAGAGATCGGGTGGAGATTTTCACCGACCACAAGAGTGTTAAGTATGTGTTTACCCAGAAGGATCTCAATATGAGTCAGAACAGATGGCTAGAGCTACTTGTGGATTATGATATCAACTTACAGTATCATCCTGGGAAGGCCAATGTTGTTGCAGATGCATTGAGCAGAAGAGCATGAGCTTATTTTCTAACAGCACAGCCAGAATTGTTAGTCGATCTTCAGAAGATGGGTATTGAAGTTGTTTTTCCTACCAATGTGGCATTGATGGCCAGTATGCAAGTTCAGTTCAGTATAGTTGAGAGGATCAAGTTAGCTCAGTCAGTGGATTCTAAGCTTCAGCGGCTTAGGACAGAATGTGTAGCAGGGAGAACAGAGATATGTATTCATGAAGATGGTATACTTCGATATAAGAGACGTCTTTGTGTACCCAGTGGAGATATCAGACGGAAGATCATGGCAGAAGCTCACAGTTCTCAGTATTCGATTCACCCCGGTAGTACAAAGATGTATCGTGATATTCGACAGCATTTTTGGTGGAATGGCATGAAGAGGGAGATAGCCTGGTTTGTCTCTCGTTGTTTGGTTTGTCAGCAAGTTAAAGCCGAACATCAGAGACCAGCTGGACTTTTTCAACCTTTACCGATCCCAGAATGGAAATAGAAGCACATTACCATGGATTTTGTAACTGGATTACCTAGATCCCCAGCTGGAAGAGATGCTATCTGGGTTATAGTTGACAGACTCACGAAGGTAGCTTATTTTATCCCTTTCAGAATCGATCAGTCGACGGATCAGCTTGCAGAGATGTACCTCAGGCAGATAGTCAGATTGTATGGAGTACCAGTCAGTATTGTGTCCGATAGAGATTCGAGATTCACCTTGCACTTTTGGCGGAGTCTTCAAGAGAGTTTGGGGACTCGCCTCAAATTCAGTTCAACATATCATCCGCAGACAGATGGTCAGTCAGAACGTACGATTCAGACTCTCGAAGATATGTTGCGATCTTGTATGCTGGACTTTGGTGGTTCGTAGGAAGATCACCTACATCTCATGGAGTTCTCCTATAACAATAGTTTCCAGGCCAGTATCCAGATGGCACCTTACGAGGCATTGTATGGCAGGAAGTGCAGATCTCCTTTAGCCTGGGATGATATAGGCAAGAGACAGATGCTTGGTCCCAAAATGATTTTACAGACTATTAAGGTGGTCAGACAAGTCAGAGACCATCTTCGAGTTGCTCAAGATCGCCAGCGTCATTGGGCCGATTCCCATCGGCGTCCCCTTGAATTTTCTATCGGTGACCATGTATTCCTTAGGATCTCGCCTACCCGTGGCGTCATTCATTTTGACGTGTGGAAAAAGCTTAGTCCTAGGTATATAGGGCCTTTCGACATCCTGGAGCGAGTAGGTGATGTGTCCTATCGTCTCGCTCTTTCGCCGTCGCTACGTGAGGTGCATGATGTCTTCCATGTATCCCAATTGCGACGATATATCCTGGATCCGAGCCATGTCCTTGATCATTCGAAATTGGTTGTTGGTACCAATCTTTCGTATTAGAAAATGCCCGTATCCATATTGGACCGAAGAGAGAAGATACTCAAGAATAAGACTATCAAGTTAGTCCGTGTTGCTTGGGGTCATCACTCCTTGGGTGAGTCAACATGGGAGCGTGAGGATGATATCCGATCGCGATATCCCGACCTGTTTGACTCGTACGGTATAATGTCTCCTTATGCCTTACGCCTTCAACTTTATTACGTGCATGAATGATTGCTTGATTGATTGCTTAGTTATAACTTGCCTGTGATTAGTATAGCTTGTTCGACATCTCTAGCCTCTTGATTAAATTCCGAGGACGGAATTCTTTTAAGGTGGGTAGAGTTGTCACCCCCGTTTTCTGTTTTACGTATTTCAGTATACGTGTACGGAATTCTGAACCATATTGTGACTTGTCTTAACTTGCTAATCTTGGTTTAATCTTGCATTGGTTTAATATTGGCATGGCTTGGTTTTGGTTTGGCTTGGTTGGGTTGGTTCAACATGTGACCCCTCCTTTTAAAAGCTACCAACCCCTCTCTCTCTCCTCATTTACTTGTCCTTCTTCATTTATTTCTTCATCTTCTTCCTCTTAACTTCTCCACCTACCAAGAGAGGCTTAGGCAAGTGCAACTTGCTTCATGGAGGAACTCTATTTTTATTGTTCCATTGTCTTTCTCACGAGATTCTAAGATACTTTAGTACTTAGCATTTTCAATTTCCATGGTTAATTTCTTGTAGATCTAGCTTTGATGCATTTTAAATTTTTATAATTTTTGGTCTATCAAGCTTGCATATTTTTGAAAACCAATGGTTCCATTGTTGTAGAGAATTTCATTCTACCCCAAATTGACTTATGGAAGTCTGGATTTGGGCTCATATTGTAGATTGGGTGGAGCATGGAAGCCATGGTATTTTCCATGAACTTCTCCTCGGTTGGAGTTGATGCAAGTGCTAACTAGCATTAATCCTGGCCGCATGCTTGCTTACATTTTAGAGCCGCATGAGACAATTTGGCCGCATAAGACCATTCGGGCCGCATGGGACCAATCTTGCTGCATGAGACTATTTGGCCGTATAAGACCATTCGGGCCGCATGGGACCAATTTTGCCACATGAGACTATTTGGCCACATAAGACCATTCGGGCCGCATGGGACCAATCTTACCGCATGAGACTATTTGGCCGCATAAGACCATTCGGGCCGCATGGGACCAATCTTGCCGTATGAGACTATTTGACCGCATGAGACCATTCGGGCCGCATGGGACCAATCTTGCCGCATGAGACTAATCTGGCTGCATGTGATCATTCGGGCCGCATGGGACCATTCTTGCCGCATGAGACCAATTGGAACGCATGAGACCACTCGGGCCGCATGGGACCACTCTGGGCCGCATGACAATTCATGCGCCCTGGCCGCATAGCCTTCCATCAGCCCCTTGCATTCTTTGCCATGTTAGTTGTCACATTATGCATGCCTTATTTTAATAGCCCTTGTGTAACTTGGAATTCTTTTGATTATAATGCTAGTACCATTTTAATTTTGAACATCTCTATGAACATGACAAGATATGATATATGGCTTAGCATGATACTATACGATAGTGGCCTGTTAAGGCGCACTCCTGACAAGTAACAAGTAACAAGTAACATGATATGATTGTGGCCCGTCGTGACGCACTCTTAACAAGTAAGTCTAACATGTAATCTTGAATGCTGTTGTGACGGCTACCTCGACTTGCTAGTAAATTCTCATCATGATACCGTAGGTGATTGTATAAGCTACCAGTCTTGTCTTGCATCATGTCTAGGATATGTATCCCTGGTTACCACGGTCAGGGATTCATACCGAATCTGACTAGGTTAATGACTAGATTGATCAAGTAGAGCATATAGAGAGGCATTCCGTCTATAAGCAATCCCATTATCTGTGCGCCTTCCTTGATGGACTTGTAGCCTGCCGACGAGTATGGCACATTTTCAGCTCACTGTCATGTGGGGCACTTTATGAAATGATTACTATGCACGCTGTCATGTGTTGCACCCAAGTCACCTAACAAGACATGATAACTCTAAGCTTGAACCTTGCGTCTGGATAACCTGGATAGTCTGCAGGGCTTGTGGCCGTAGAAATCCTCATTGCATCTTGCTAGTAACTAGGCTTGTGATAAATCTAGCTAGTTAACTATCAAACCGTACTCCTGCTTGGCCGTGAATGTTGGATGGAGTCCCATCTTGTCTAGTCTTGTCTAGACCCAGTACATGGCTATCTCTGGACATGCTTGTATATGCTTTACTCTATCGATAATTGGTTAGAGACTAAAGTTCCATTAAGGTGAAGGGTTACAACCCCGATCCTTGTTTGGTTCACGGGTTGTAACTTGGTTACCGGAATAGTCCCTTAGTCATCTTATCGTTTATCATCATGTTTTCTTTAACTCATGTCCTATGTTATTTCATCTATGACTTATGTGCTAATATGCTGGTTTTAGTTCTTAAGTGAAGCCTCCTTTGTGGCACTTACTTTTTCTGGGGTCTGACCAAGCTGGTTTTGTATGGCCAGATTTTGGAGCAGCTTTCGAAGATCTCCCAGCCTTCCTGCCAGATGGTGACCACTAGAAGAAACCCTGGCAACGAGTGGGTTTTATTTTGCTCTTCCACTCTATTGTAAAATTATTCTTTTGAGGCGTTTAGCCGCCGAGCAAGTGTTAGCTCGTGTTGAATTTACATTCCTGTCTGCCTACGGGCTGTAACATGATTGACAAATCCTAGGGTTGATCATATATGACTTAAACTCTTTCTAGTCTTCGCATTTTGTATGACTAGCTTCATGATCATCTGAATATGTAATATTTGGGACGCCTTACTTTGTATGTCTGATTGTCACGACCCGTTACCCAAATTGTTGGGCCGGGCCGAGCCATGTCCAGCCTACGCTTAAGATAAAGCGCAGTAAGCTGTTCTAGAGATAACAAGATAAGACGAAATGTGCTAACAGTTCTATAAGTGAAGAAGAATCATAAATGCTCCAAACACAAAAGTTATCTCATATATAGAAATAAGTCCAAAGTATAAGTCTGAAATGTAAAACTGGATACATGTCCAGTTACAAAATACGTAGTCTAATACATGACTACACTAAGTATCCCAAGTGACTACGCAAACTAGGCGAGTCTCCCCGCAGGAACATCCTCGCATGGCAAAACCGGGTCCTCGGCAGTGACTCCATAATATGAATCACAGAGCAACTCCTCCTCAGTAAGTATACCTACAACGTTATCCTGTCAGGACGGGAGCAAGTACTGTTTTCTAGCAAACTAAATATACAAAGCATGAACAGGAAGGTAACAAACTGGAATCATGGCATATCATGGTTTAATTGGTTCTTTTTAGGAAATGATAACATATAGTTTAAAAGTTTAAAACTGTAGCATGTACGTGAATCGGTCAATAGGTGAATAGGATGTACAGCGGCACATATCAAGTTTTTCTGGCATGCACATACGTGCACGAACGGCATCGGTGTATATCCATACACAAACGCGAGATCAGAACCTACGACAAGGTTACATATAGAATGTCCCCGAGCACAGTAAATACATACGGAGAAGGGGGTCATGATCACGTACACTACTAGCAGTTTCCCCTTAACCCGTTATTTTAAACATATGAGAGATGAAAACAGTAATAACATGTGGAAGATACGAGAACGATATAAAGCATATGAGAGATATGAGATACTGTCCTAAACATGGTAGAGACTGAAAGTAATACAACATGTAAAGTTCTCACTTGCTACCCCAAGGATCAGCATTTAACATGGTTGGTAAGTCGCAGTTTATTGTTCTAGCAGTATGTAAAGTTCGTAGAAAGTACTTGCCTCTAGCAAAGCAAAGCAAAACAAGCTGCGATAAAAGTGCTATGGATGTCCGGTAACTCGTCACTGTAGAAGTAAATATAATAACTTAGCTTTTATACTAAGCCAAAACACTAGGACACTAATTGGTGAAATACGACTTGTGACTGGGCACCTAGCCAAAATGATGACTTTGGCATAGGAGACCAATGTGGGGTGACACACTACTTTAACTAACTTCTTAGGGTCTTTATACTAGTGAAGGGTGGGGTTCAACACGACTAAAACTCCAAATAACACAAAAAGCTACAAGTCGTAATTAATCAATAAATAAATCAAAAGACCATTGTGTTCTAACAATTTTTGAAGTAGACAAAAAGCCTAGTTTTACATAAAACAAAGTACCAAAACGATCCTTGCTAACTATAGGAATTTATTATAATTTTTCTAGAATTTATTAACCAGTACAAATATTTTATAAAAATCAGTTTTTCTAAGTATACAGAAAATGAGTTTTGGTTTCATATGTCAAACTAGGGGCAAAACAGTAAATTAAATACTACAAAAATTATACTAAATTAGCCAACTTATCATAGTATCTAAAAACTATTTTTCCATAATTTAACAACACTTTAAGTATTTTTAGAAAATCAAAAACAGCATTTGTACACAATAATTAATTATCTGTGTATTTTGTCCATGTATATAATTTGAACCAAAGTTCAAATACAGGACCCAAGGCCATGAATCAAGTCCAATATGACTTGTACAGGTTTTGAATGTGTGAAAACACATTTGAGCCCAAATACCCATGCTAGGCTTGGACACCAAATGGTTGCAGTAATTTAAATACAATAAAAATACAATTTGGTAATAGTCAAAATAAATATTATTATTTTAATAAGGTAAAGTTTTACATAGTAACTATAAAAGTATGAATATTATCTTATAAAGATAATTTGTACTAAGCTAAGTGAAATACAAAAATAATATATATATATACATAAATATAGAGATATTTATGCATATAAGAAAATACCCAACTATATATTATATATATATACAAATATATATATATATATATATATATATATATATATATATATATATATATATATATATATATATATATATATATATATATATATATATATATACATAAGAAAAACTCAACTATATAATATGTATATATATATACAAAAATAATGTATACATATACATATAATAGTATATATATATATATATATATATTTTTTTTATAATAGTATATATATATATATATAGTAATATATATATATACACAAGGAAATATATATACATAAATATATATGTATACATAATACATATATATATATATATATATATATATATATATATATATATATATATATATATATATATATATATATATATATATATATATATATATATACATAGAATATATATAATAAAAAAATATATATACATAGAATAATAAAGTACAAGAGAATAAAGTATATATACATATATACATAAGAAAAACAGTAAGTATATATACAAAAATACAGTATATATAATTATATATATATATACAAATATATGTATATACATATATATATAAATATACATAAATAACAAAAGAAAAAAAAAGGAAAAAGAAAAGAAAAAGAAAAGGAAAGATAGCAGGGGGGGCTCGAACTCGGCCCAGCGGGGGGTCGGGTTTGAGTTGGGTCGGGCTGGCCAGGGGTTCAGCCCGTGGCTTGTGTTAGGATTAGAGTTTAGGTTTGTTTTATTTAGTTTAGAAAGGTTTATACATAAAAAAATAAAAATAATCCTGTGTCCTGACAGTCAGGGACACAGGAGTCCATGTGTCGGGTTGATTTATGACACGTACGACACGTGTTTGCCGTGTCCGCACTTACCATTAGGGTTGTCGTGTGTAGGCGAGTCCTGTGCATGTGAACGAGACACAACAGGACACGGGGGGGGTAGATGACACGTACGTGTCCAGGTCGGGGCTGCTGTCGGGGTGGCGACTGGGCGGAGGAGCGGTCGGGGCGGTGGCGCTCGGGTGGCGCTGGGCGCGGCTCAGCGCGGCGAATACGTCGGTGGCGGTTGGGGGCGGTGGCGACTGTTGTGGAGGCTGGACGAGGAGCTCGTCGGAGCTAGGGTTGCGGCGAGGTTAATTTGGGGAAGACGGGGGCTACGGTGGTCGGGGTTAGGTCGTAGTGGTGGTGGTTGGTCGAAGGAGGGAAGGGGGTCCTTTTATAGGGGAGCCAAGGCGGTGGGTGGCCGGATTAGGGTTAGGGTTTCGGTTTAGGGTCGCCGGAAAATTAGGGGGAAGGCGGTGATCGGGCTGGGGAGAGAGAGTAGTTTACATTTAGGTCCCTAGAATTTTAGAAAATTAGGGTTAGGTCCTTACTTAGGATAATTTGCAAATAAAATTTGCAAATCGATATTTACAAAGATTTAAATATTGCAGAAACTATTTAAAACATTTGAAGCAATTGCAAATCTATAATAGAACAATTCTTAAATTTATAAAATGATATTAAAACTTTTTAGAAAATTACAGATCAATATTTTTGTACTAAAAATTCATTTAAAAATCATTTAAAATCTTTTAAATTTTCTAGAAAATTTCTAAAAATTCCTAATAATTATTTAAGGCTATAAATGACATTAAAAAAATTTAATTAGCACTAATTTAACTAAAACTGAAAAACAGGGGCTGACACTGATGATCTACGATCTTGTTAAATTTACTTGTTTCCTTAAGATTGAGACACTAGGCTCGTTCTTGACACTAAGAGACTAATGGCTTGTAGTAAACCCTCATGCATCTAGACAACCGTGACCGTATTGCGAGGTGGGATTCACTTCAATGTACGTAGCTGGCTGTGTCTGTCCCCCGCTCTCCAGTAATCTGGTTCTGGGGCGTGACATAGGTAAAACCCGAGAATTACCTTAGTCTAGATGTTGATCATGATCCTAGAGACTTAGTTAGTAGAACTAAACAAGTTAGCTAAGTTCTAAAATATCTAGATATTATGTTAGAACCATAGAATTGGTGGAAACCCTAATCTAGTTGGGCCTCTACCTAAAAGGCTTGAATTGATATCTTAGGAAGGCCTTAAAGGCAAAATTGGACCTAACCCTAACCCTAGCTAGTCTTGGCCGGCCACAAGAGGATCCCCCTACCTATGTAAGTCATCATTAGCCTCCCTCTTGTCTCCTTTATTGCAAACCTTAACCCTAATTTGTGTTCTTTTCCAAATTTGTCCCCTTCACCAAATCAACTCCAACCAAATCAATTGCAATACACTCCCCTTGAGTAGAGGAGGTCTCTATTGGCTAGCTAGCAAGGATTTGGAGCAATTTGGCCATTAGAATTGGTGTGAGATCTTTTCAAAGGATTTTTTATTGAGATTCTAACTCTCAATAGGTAAGAGCCTCTAAACCTGTCAATTTCCTGATATCTCACCATAGATGCATTCATTTAGGCCCCCCTAGCCTTAGACTAAGTTTGGTTAGAAATCGAATCCATTTAGCGTGCGTATCGGAAGAGTATCGTATACGTGTCTCAAGTGTTCGACGAAATGCCCCATAGGGTATTTTGATCTCCAATTTTTGAAATAATTATATACTTGGGTTGCTAATTACTTGTGTTTGCCATTAAATATCAAAGACAAGTATTAGAGAGACACTGAATTTGATTGCAAACTCGCTTGTACAAAAGAATGTCTAGAAAAAAAATCCTAGGAAACAATCTAAGTACAATTGTTTAGTTTTTTATTCTGGAGGGTGACGATGGAAGCTCGAGAAAGTGTAGCAACTATGCCTTACACCTTGGACTATCAGACACAGTCTTTGCTCTTGACGAAATTTTCCAGCCTTTGATTGCCAACCTTTAGCATGGGTGTGGTACCCTGCTATTTATAGTGATTCCTGCATACAGCAGATTTTGGGCCGCATAGAGGGCCACGTGTCCACGTGTCTGTAACAGCACACAAAGACTTGATCTTGGGCTGCCAGCTAGTGGGGGCTGTTGAGATTTCTTTCTTGTAAATCCGGGTAGTTGGGACTTGGTCAAATTGCCACGTGTCCCCCTCCCACAAAGTAAAGCCTGAACCGCCTTAGCCGCATAGTGGCCTTAGGAACCTTTCTTTTGCGGCTCGGCTCCGCTTAGCCGCATGGGATCTGTAAGCCCCCTGAATTTTAGGGTTTATTTTTTATTTTCCTGAATAAATTATTTTTGATAAATATTTTATTATTTAATTGTTTGTGATCATTAATGTACCTTTCCATGACTTTGACTTCTGGAGCGTCAGGGATGCCAATCTCTGAAAACTCTCTTCACGAGTTTTGAAGTAGACAAGATTATCTTCATTTTGATATATCCTGTCCCACTTAAAATCGTTCCCTTGTGCTCTTTTTGTATCGCGCAACTTCGGGTCAACTTAGACCAATTAATCATTGAATAATTATTCCCACTTTTATTTTTGATCTTCGTTTGCACGTCACCGTGACTTTTAATATAGGAGCACCAGACCAGTCGTTTTCTCAGAACCAACTTCTCATGAATGATCTACTCGAGACGCTCTTCACCCATGACCTTCGTGTCCCACTCAGACACTCCATTTTGTGCTTTATTTTCTTCGCACAACTTCCGGGTCAATTTAGGCCGATTTATTTTCTACCGTGAAACCTGATTTAATTTTCAATTTAATTTCGGGACCCGACATCGATCCAACCTAGTCGACCCAAAGTATGGACGTGGTCCACATGAAGTCTACTACCCGCATGACGCTTGTGTCCCATTTATTGGAGTCCCCGTATATTATTTATTTATCCATGATCATAAATACCTATTTAATTTAATTATTGCACGCTGTCCGATTTTGACCCGACCCGGCTCGACCGAACCCGAACCCAAGCTCCACGTTGCCCTTTCATGACTGCCCAAATACCCTACATAATTTTTCTATTTCTCCTATTTTGAAAATATCTCTCCCTCTCTCTATTTTACAAATATCTCATATATATATATATATATATATATATATATATATATATATATATATATATATATATATATATATATATATATATATATATATATAAACATATATTTAACATCTCTCTCTCTCTCTCTCTCTCTCTCTCTTCTATTATTTACTACACTCCCTCACTCCTCTCTCTTTACAGCAGGAGCACCCCCCCAACCGACTCCTCTCTCTCCCTCTCTCTAAATATCTCTCTCTCATTCTCTCTCTCTCTCTCTCTCTCTCCTCTCTCTCTCTCTCTTTCTATTTATATATATATATATACAAACACCCATACATACATATAAACATCTCTCTCTCAATCTCACTTTACACCTACGCACACACATCTCCCCCCCCTTGCAGCCGATAGTACAAGCCCCCCCTCTCTCTAATATCTATTCAAACTCTCTCTCTCACTCTCTTTATACACACACACACACAAATTTCTCTCTCTCTCTCTCTCAACAAACACACACACACCAACTCCTCTCTCCCCACCTACAGCCGACCCCCACCACCAACACAGCCACCACCTCCTTCACCATCTCCTCTCTCTCCTCCTACTCACCATCATTATCACCACCATCATCATCAAGTTCACCATCTTCACCATTAACCATCTCCACCACCACCACAACTACACAACACCACCTCCACCCGAACCACCACCCCCGCACGACCACCGCCACGCGTCGCCTCAGCCACCGCCGGCCACCGTCGCGCGTGTGCGCCGGGCCGGCAGCGCAGCCATAACAGTGGCATGCAGCAGCGGCATGTAGCAGTGCAAACCGCCACAGCAGCGCGTACGTGCGCGCGCGTGCGGGCCGCCGTCGTGTACCGCCGTGCCACCGCACGGCCGCCGTGGCCACCCCCTGATGTGCGCGAACCTCCGGCGAGCCACCCCGTGGCCAACGCCCGCTTCCCTGACGCGCCGAATAGGCTATTCGTGCGTTTTGAACGGAATCCCGTCGACGCGCGCGAGTTTTGAACTCAGAAAGTGCGCTCCGTCGCAGCAAGTTCGTGCATGTTTTCGGGAGACCCGACCGTTGGATCAGCAAAATTTTTGCTCTATCGCAATCTCGATATATAGCACTTCACTCTCCTCAATTTTCGTCCGTTAATTTTGTCGTTTGATATCTCAAAACTGGCCACCAAGTTGATGTTTTAAATTAAACTGTTTTTGGACAGTTTCGTGGTGCCGACTTCGTCAGCTCGTAACTCCGCCGTCGCAGCTCCGGTTGGCGCGCTACCAGTTCCTGTGTGCAGCTGGTATAACCCTCTTCCTGCCTCCTTTAGATTTCGTTTCATTTTAAGCACATTCGGTTGGTCGAATTCGACGCCAAAGTTGGCCGTCCGAATTCTTTAAATTACACTTGTTAAATTCCATTTTTGAACCCGGGACTCCGGATTCAATTTCTGACACCATCGGTAGACTCGTGGCATCGTTCTGGCATATTTTCATATAAAATTTGCTTGATTTGGAGAACGTGGGCCCTGGCACGCATTTCGGTGCAAAGCGGGTCCCACTTTTCGAGTCAACGTGTCACTTTGAGATCGGCTCATCGGAATCCAATTCCGGATATACCGTTGAGTTCGTATCGTCATTCTGGACTCGTTGACATATAATTTGCTGAGTTTTGAAGACATTTGCTCCGGCACACATTTCGGTGCAAACCGGATACCAAGTGTCCGCGTCAACGTATCATTTTGAGATCGGCACATCGGAATCCTATTTTGGACATACCGATGGGTTCGTATCGTCATTCTGGATTCGTGGACATATAGTTTGCTAGATTTTGTAGACTTCTATCCCGACACGTTTTTTGGTGCAAAGTGTGTCCAACGGCGGACATCATTTTGATCCAAAATTACCGTTTTGCCCCTGTGTCCAAATTGGACTTATGGGTAGGCTATCCAAGCTAATTTGACCGTTCTGGACACGTTGGTGATATTTATTTTATCATCCGACAACATCTGTAGATTTTGATTATGTATTATCCTTAATTTGTAATTAATTATTTTTCCAAAAATTGTTACTTTCTGTTTTTGGATTTTTATATATATTCTAATTACTGTAAAAATCAGGGAAATTTTTTATTTAAATACTATGTTAATTTAGATAATTTATTATAATTTTTCTAGTATTTAATAAGCACTTTTGGTATTTTATAAAAATGGGAAAACAGAACTCATTTTCAGGATTCATATGTTTGCTGATTTTTAATAAATATTTATGAAGGTTTATAAATTCCAGAAAAATTAGTATAAATTTCTGTAATTAACAAGGATCATTTTGGTACTTTATTTTATATATATTTGAGCTTTTTGTCTATCTCAAAAATTGTTGGAACTTAGTGTACAGTTTGATTTATTTATAGAGTAATTACGACTTGCAAGTTTTGAGTTGTTTTGAGTTATTATAGTATTGGACCTCACCTTACACTAGTTTAAAGACCCTAGGAAGTTAGTTTGTGTATAGTGGCACTCCACATTAGACTTTTATGCTAGGTCCCCCCTTAGCTAGTATCCAGTTAGGAGTCGTGTCACACCACTAGTGTATTATTGAACATAGCTTAGAACTGAGTTTGTATATCATTATTGACAGGATACCGGACATCTATATCTTCGTACTAGTATTCTTGTTTTGTTCGAGGCAAGTACATCTACAAACTCATTTACTGTCTTTTAATGCTAGAACATGTATTAACCCTGTTAAAATACTGATCCTTGAGGTAGGAAGTTAAATCTTCACATGTTGTATTACTTACAGTACCTGACATGCTTAGGACAGTTCTTATATCTTCACATGCTTCTTACTGGTTCTCAGTACATGTTTTACTATGCATTATACTGCTCTGAGTATTCACATGTTTTATACTGCTTCCAGTACATGCCATGCTTACACTGCTCCCAGTATCTCCTACATGTTTTTACTGTTCTCGTATCTCTCACATGTTAGAATATGGGTTATGGAGAAACTGATAGTTGAGTACGTGATCATGCCCCCTCTACAGTACCGAGCAAAGTTTTATTTTATATGTTACTGCGCCGTAGGCCTTACTCTCAAAGCTGTATTTGTGCGTATGTACATCTGTCGCCTTTACACTTGTACGAAAGTACATTTCATTATGTGTCCCTGTACATTGTACACCTATTGACGATCACGTACCTGCTACAGTTTTAAACATTACATATACGTCTGTCTCTATGACATATGTATCCTTGCCATGATAGATTATGAGATATACCATGATTCCAGATATGCCATGTTCCCTATGTTACTATGATATTGTGATCCCAGTTATACCATGAGGCCATGTTTCCAGTATTTCCTGTTTTATAGACTTATCACACCATGTTTCTTGTTGTACATCTCTTTCATTATATGTTCAGTACTTTAGTTGTAGAGGTTGTACTTGCTCCCGTCCTGACAGGATAACGTTGTAGGTTCACTTTTCGAGAAGGAAATGCTATGTGTTACATGTTATGGCACTGATTTTGAGGTCCTGGCCTTAGCTCCAGAAGAGGCCCCAGCGGGGAACCTTGCTTAGATATTTTCATGTGTTTTGAGACTTAGATTTTGGTCTATACTTATATTTGGATACTGGACTTTGTCTCCAGTTAGATACTTTGGAAGTGTATTATTTAGTCTGTACTTGTTTACCTTCGCTTATAGATGCTGTGTTGTGATGAACTTTAAATATAATTTTAGAACTGTTAGCTACTTAGATCCTTTATTGTATATTCTTAGAACAGCTTACTACACTTTAACCAAGCGTAGGCTGGACATGGCTCGGCCCGGCCCAACAATTTGGGTAATGGGTCGTGACATATTTTTTTGGCGGCCCATGCAGGTCCAGACTTAAGTTGTTTGGTTACGTTATTGTACCAAGCATACCTGCAATTAGGATCTAGGACAACTTGTTAACACTAGGGATAAACAATTAGAACACCTAGAGGATTTCTAGGATTGTAACATAGGAGAACTCATCACAGCATAGGACCGTTAACTGTGTTTAGTATCTTGTTTGAAATTCAGTGGGTTACAATTTTGACCAATTTAGTACCCTTGGGATGACCCCTGAGGATCTCACTCTAATCTTACCTAGAAATCTGTTTTCGCTTATTTCCATTTACTCTCCTTTAAATTCGTTGTTGAATTTAATTTCTGATTTTCGTTGTTGACTTTGATCTTGCATCGTGATAAATTTTGTGGATTAAAATTGTTATATATCCTGATAGGATAAACGTCTGCTTTATTTATGGAGTTTAGAATTTATCGCAGCCATATTAGCTGGTATGACAAAAACATAGAGCCTGATTTTGGATATGCTATCCTATTCATAGAATTTAGATTTTCTTGCAGCCATACCGGTTGGCATGGTAAAAAATCTAGATGATATGACTATAGGGTGTACACCTTAGTTATGGACTCCCTCGTTTATTGCATATAAACTTACTGGTGTGGCAAAAATTCTGGCAACATGATTTCAGGAAGACGTGTATGGTTATCAGATCATATCTCAACTTGGTTCACTTCGTTATGACCGAATGAGCAAGAATAAATTCTTATTATTATCATTCTTCCCCGTCTTGATTAACTCTGTTCTATCTACATCTACAACTAGGATTACGGGTTCTCTAGGACTCTCCAATAGGATTGCTTATGCGTTATCTTTTTGGACATAATTATTTTTATGTTCCATCTTTCCTATGACTTGACTAAACTCTTCTTTGTTAACCTCTTGGGTAATTCTTCTCGTTATGTATCCCGTTGTCTTCGTACCATTCTTGGAGATATTCCGCTAAACTTTCCGTCTTGCTTGACCCTTTAACTTGTTTGAACACTGTTATGGATTGCTTGACCCAGTCTTAGGCCTTGTTACCTTCTACTTGATAGATGACCGAAATAGCCAAACCTTGTTGACTGATCATGTAGTATAACTATAATTGTATGGTGTGATTGTGATAAGTACTTTTCCTAAGGATTGGTTAGATTAAGCTTATAGGACAAGTATGGGTGACTGACTATAGTAGACTTGGAAACCATTAAGAACGATTGCATTGATAGTATGACTCGATGATAGGGTATCTAAGATGGAGAAATGAGATAGTATATTGTTGTGACTATGGATTGAAGATTAGAATCTTGTGCTTAGCAGTTTAAGGATTTAGCATTTGTAGAATTTTGGTTGGTTATCTATAGCTAATTACATGTGATTAGAGGGTAGATCGATATGTGGATTGATATAGAATAAGTTAGAATGAGTTATCGTATTGCGTACGAGATCGGGAAGATATCAGAACGAGGCAAAGACATATGTACATTGGTAATTAATAAATCGGGAGTCTGAAATCAAGGATTTATATTCGGAGGACTTGTTGAGTAAAATGAAGAAGGCTCTACGCCAAGGATAAGAATTGAACGTATGATTTCAAGGAGAAACTGTAGGAAATGATTGACGATAAATGATGCTAAGGAACTGTGGATTGATAGAATATGGATACTTAAGATACGATAAGGAAATCCAGTATTTATAATTGAGGTTAAAAATATGGTTGATGACCAAGCATTGCTTGCTTATGGACATGCCCAGAGAATGACCTATAGTTTAGGGTATACATAAATGTTTCATGTTAGTATAGAAGATTCTAAAGGATATATGACGTAGTTTTGATAGAAGGACTTTGTTGAACCTGAACCAAAAAGGTTGTAAAGAGAAACAGAAGAGATGATTTCAAGGATAGCAGTTTGAGTATCGTAGCCAGAGCAGCTACATGTTATAGTTTGACCTATTGGGTGATTTTTAATTTCGAGGACGAAATTCTTGTAAGGTGGGTAGGATGTAAGCTCCCAGAATTTCAGGGTTTATTTTTTATTTTTCTGAATAAATTATTTTCGATAAATATTTTATTATTTAATTGTTTGTGATCATTAATGTACCTTTCCATGACTTTGACTTCTGGAGCGTCAGGGATGCCAATCTCTGAAAACTCTCTTCATGAGTTTTGAAGTAGACAAGATTATCTTCATTTTGATATATCCTGTCCCACTTAAACTCGTTCCCTTGTGCTCTTTTTGTATCGTGCAACTTCGGGTCAACTTAGACCAATTAATCATTGAATAATTATTCTCACTTTTATTTTTGATCTTCGTTTGCACGTCACCGGGACTTTTAATTTAGGAGCACCAGACCAGTCATTTTCTCAGAACCAACTTCTCATGAATGATCTACTCGAGACGCTCTTCACCCATGACCTTCGTGTCCCACTCAGACACTCCATTTTGTGCTTCATTTTCTTCGCACAACTTCCGGGTCAATTTAGGCCGATTTATTTTCTACCGTGAAACCTGATTTAATTTTCAATTTAATTTCGGGACCCGACATCGATCCAACCTAGTCGACCCAAAGTATGGACGTGGCCCACATGAAGCCTACTACCCGCATGACGCTTGTGTCCCATTTATTGGAGTCCCCGCATATTATTTATTTACCCATGATCATAAATACCTATTTAATTTAATTATTGCACCCTGTCCGATTTTGATCCGACCCGGCTCGACCGAACCCGAACCCAAGCTCCACGTTGCCCTTTCATGACTGCCCAAATACCCTACATAATTTTTCTATTTCTCCTATTTTGAAAATATCTCTCCCTCTCTCTATTTTACAAATATCTCATATATATATATATATATATATATATATATATATATATATATATATATATATATATATATATATATATATATATATATTGAAATATATATATATATATATATATATATATATATATATATATATTTTATATATATATATATATTTCAATATAAATATATATATATATATATATATATATATATATATATATATATATATATATTTTGAAAATATATATATATATATATATATATATATATATATATATATATATATATATATATATATATATATATATATATATATATATACATATATATACATATATATGTATATATGTATATAAAAATATATATATATATATATACATATATATATATATATATATATGTATATATATATATATGTATATATATATAAAAAAAAATATATATATATATATAAACATATATCTAACATCTCTCTCTCTCTTCTATTATTTACTACACTCCCTCACTCCTCTCTCTTTACAGCAGGAACACCCCCCCCAACCGACTCCTCTCTCTCCCTCTCTCTAAATATCTCTCTCTCATTCTCTCTCTCTCTCTCTCTCTTCTTTTTATATATATATACAAACACCCATACATACATATAAACATCTCTCTCTCTCTCAATCTCACTTTACACCTACGCATACACATCTCCCCCCTTGCAGCCGACAGTACAAGCCCCCCCTCTCTCTAATATCTATTCAAACTCTCTCTCTCTCTCTCTCACTCTCTTTATACACACACACACACAAATTTCTCTCTCTCTCTCTCTCTCAACAAACACACACACACCAACTCCTCTCTCCCCACCTACAGCCGACCCCCACCACCAACACAGCCACCACCTCCTTCACCATCTCCTCCCTCTCCTCCTACTCACCATCATTATCACCACCATCATCATCAAGTTCACCATCTTCACCATTAACCATCTCCACCACCACCACAACTACACAACACCACCTCCACCCGAACCACCACCCCCGTACGACCACCGCCACGTGCCGTCTCAGCCACCGCCGGCCACCGTCGCACGTGTGCGTCGGGCCGGCAGCACAGCCGCAACAGTGGCATGCAGCAGCGACATGCAGCAGTACAAACCACCACAGCAGCGCATACGTGCGCGCGTGCACGGGCCGCCGTCGTGCGCCGCCTCGTCGCCGCACGGCCGCCGTGGCTACCCCCTGATATGCGCAAACCTCCGGCGAGCCACCCCGTGGCCAACGCCCGCTTCCCCGACGCGCCGAACAGGCTATTCGTGCGTTTTGAACGGAATCCCGTCGGCGCGCGCGAGTTTTGAACTCAGAAAGTGCGCTCCGTCGCAGCAAGTTAGTACATGTTTTTTGGGAGATCCGACCGTTGGATCGACGAAATTTTTGCTCCGTCGCAATCTTGGTATGTAGCACTTCACTCCCCTCAATTTTTGTCCGTTAATTTTGTCGTTTGATATCCCAAAACTGGCCACCAAGTTGACGTTTTAAATTGAACTATTTTTAGACAGTTTCGTGGAGACAACTTCGTTAGCTCGTAACTCCGCCGTCGCAGCTCCGGTTGGCGCGCTACTAGTTCCTGTGCGCAGCTGGTATAACCCTCTTCCTGCCTCCTTTAGATTTCGTTTCATTTTAAGCACGTTCGGTTGGTCGAATTCGATGCCAAAGTTGGCCGTCCGAATTCTTTAAATTGCACTTGTTAAATTCTATTTTTGAACCCGAGACTCCGGATTCAATTTCTGACACCACCAGTATACTCGTGGCATCGTTCTGGCATGTTTTCATATAAAATTTGCTTGATTTGGAGAACGTGGGCCCTGGCACGCATTTCGGTACAAAGTGGGTCCCACTTTTCGAATCAACGTGTCACTTTGAGATCGACTCATCGAAATCCAATTCCGGATATACCGTTGAGTTCGTATCGTCATTATGGACTCGTTGACATATAATTTGCTAAGTTTTGAAGACATTTGCTCCGGCACGCATTTCGGTGCAAACCGGATACCAAGTGTCTGCGTCAACGTATCATTTTGAGATCGACACATCGGAATCCTATTTTGGACATACCGATGGGTTCGTATCGTCATTCTGGATTCGTGGACATATAATATGCTAGATTTTGTAGACTTCTATCCCGACACGTTTTTCGGTGCAAAGTGTGTCCAACGGCGGATATCATTTTGATCCGAAATTACCGTTTTGCCCCTGTGTCCAAATTAGACTTATGGGTAGGCTATCTTCGCTAATTTGACCGTTCTGGACACGTTGGTGATATTTATTTTATCTTCCAACAACATCTGTAGTTTTGATTATGTATTATCTTTAATTTGTAATTAATTATTTTTCCAAAAATTGTTACTTTCTGTTTTTTGATTTTTATATATATTTTAATTGCTGTAAAAATTTGGAAAAAAATTGTATTTAAATACTATGTTAATTTAGATAATTTATGATAATTTTTTCAGTATTTAATAAGTACTTTTGGTATTTTATAAAAATGGGAAAACAGAACTTATTTTCAGGATTCATATGTTTGCTGATTTTTAATAAATATTTATGAAGGTTTATAAATTCCAGAAAAATTAGTATAAATTTCTATAATTAACAAGGATCATTTTGGTACTTTATTTTATATATATTTGAGCTTTTTGTCTATCTCAAAAATTGTTGGAACTTAGTGTACAGTTTGATTTATTTATAGAGTAATTACGACTTGCAAGTTTTGAGTTGTTTTGAGTTATTATAGTATTGGACCTCACCTTACACTAGTGTAAAGACCCTAGGAAGTTAGTTTGTGTATAGTGGCACTCCACATTAGACTTTTATGCTAGGTCCCCCCTTAGCTAGTATCCAGTTAGGAGTCGTGTCACACCACTAGTGTATTATTGAACATAGCTTAGAACTGAGTTTGTATATCATTATTGACAGGATACCGGACATCTATATCTTCGTACTAGTATTCTTGCTTTGTTCGAGGCAAGTACATCTACAAACTCATTTACTGTCTTTTAATGCTAGAACATGTATTAACCCTGTTAAAATACTGATCCTTGAGGTAGGAAGTTAAATCTTCACATGTTGTATTACTTACAGTACCTGACATGCTTAGGACAGTTCTTATATCTTCACATGCTTCTTACTGGTTCTCAGTACATGTTTTACTATGCATTATACTGCTCTGAGTATTCACATGTTTTATACTGCTTCCAGTACATGCCATGCTTACACTGCTCCCAGTATCTCCTACATGTTTTTACTGTTCTCGTATCTCTCACATGTTAGAATATGGGTTATGGAGAAACTGATAGTTGAGTACGTGATCATGCCCCCTCTACAGTACCGAGCAAAGTTTTATTTTATATGTTACTGCGCCGTAGGCCTTACTCTCAAAGCTGTATTTGTGCGTATGTACATCTGTCGCCTTTATACTTGTACGAAAGTACATTTTATTATGTGTCCCTGTACATTATACACCAATTGACGATCACGTACCTGCTACAGTTTTAAACATTACATATACGTCTGTCTCTATGACATATGTATCCTTGCCATGATAGATTATGAGATATACCATGATTCCAGATATGCCATGTTCCCTGTGTTACTATGATATTGTGATCCCAGTTGTACCATGAGGCCATGTTTCCAGTATTTCCTGTTTTATAGACTTATCACACCATGTTTCTTGTTGTACATCTCTTTCATTATATGTTCAGTACTTTAGTTGTAGAGGTTGTACTTGCTCCCATCCTGACAGGATAACGTTGTAGGTTCACTTTTCGAGAAGGAAATGCTATGTGTTACATGTTATGGCACTGATTTTGAGGTCCTGGCCTTAGCTCCAGAAGAGGCCCCAGCGGAGAACCTTGCTTAGATATTTTTATGTGTTTTGAGACTTAGATTTTGGTCTGTACTTATATTTGGATACTGGACTTTGTCTCCAGTTAGATACTTTGGAAGTGTATTATTTAGTCTGTACTTGTTTACCTTCGCTTATAGATGCTGTGTTGTGATGAACTTTAAATATGATTTTAGAACTGTTAGCTACTTAGATCCTTTATTGTCTATTCTTAGAACAGCTTACTACGCTTTAACCAAGCGTAGGCTGGACATGGCTCGGCCCGGCCCAATAATTTGGGTAACGGGTCGTGACAGGATCTTAGAGAGCCTTACTTCTGCGGCTTGGTTCAACTTGGCCGCATGGGATCCTCGAGAGCCTTGCTTCTGCGGCTTGGTTTTACTTGGCCGCATGGGATCTTCGAGAGCGTTCCCTCTGTGGCTAGAGTCTACTTAGCCGTATGAGGTCTTCGAGAGCCTTTCTTCTGCAGCTTGGCTCCACTTGGCCGTATGGGATCTTCGGAAGCATTCCTTCTGTGGCTCAAGTCCACTTAGCCGTATGAGGTCTCCAGGAGCCTTGCTTCTGCGGCTCGAGTCCACTTGGCCGCATGGGGTCTCCAAGATCCTTGTTTCTGCGGCTCGAGGCCACTTGACCGCATGGGGTCTTCGGGAGCCTCATTTTTGCGGCCTGGATCAACTTAGCCGCATAAGGCTCATGCGGCTCTTCCTTCTGCGGCCTGGATCAACTTGGCCGTATAACGCCTATGCAGTCAGCAACGATTTTGAGAGAATTTTGTTTGTCTCTCCTTTGAATTCTCAATGAAGATGAATTTGACTGATCCTCCTCCTTGGCGAGTGCTGGCACTGTGGATTTATGGATCTCCTTGTTCGAAGAAGATTTGACGATGAACTCCCTCAAAAGATTATGATGTGCCGGGCTAAGACAATGCACCTAAGTGAGACATCTGAGTAATGCGTCTAGTTGAGAGTAAGCCGTTACGAAGTCTTAAATTGGCATCATGCTTCCGAGACGATGTCGAAAAGGCGCAGCAGGTTGCGATCGCTGTAACACAGACTGCCTTGGTGGTGGAGCCACTATCTTATGGTAGCAGCAGTTGATGGCGACTTGGGTGCAGTGATGTCCTGGAAAGGGGTCATCGCACGCCAAGGTTGCTTCTCTCTCCTTGTGTTTGTGAATGACCACCTCTCACAAGTCAAGAATAGATTGATCTACCTTTGCATCCGTTTTGTGGGCCCGGGTATCCTGAGCGCCCGGGTGCATAGGTATCATATTTTCTCCCTGATCTGAGGCTAGTAAAAGCACTTGCTCTCGATCGTTGTAGAAAGACTTTTGGGCATATTTGCTCCCTGATATGAGGCTAGTAAAGTACTTGCTCTCGATCGTTGTAGAAAGACTTTTGCTCCCTGATCTGAGGCTAGTAAAGTACTTGCTCTCGATCGTTCTAGGGAGACTTTTGGGACCTGCCCTGCCCGTTTGCCGCAGAGGGCTGGACACGGGAGGTTCTGTACAACTTTTTATCAGGGGCCCGTATAATAGTTAATGGTACCCGCTGACGGTCAGCAGATTGGACAGTTGACTGGGCTTGTTGAGCCTGCACTGCCCTAGACTTCTTCGACTTAGCACCCGAAGGTGCGCACTAGGAAGAGTCGAAGTTGCAAACGCACCCGAGTCGACTTTGTACAGTTTACCATCGGTAGTGCAAATGATTTTGAGCACGCATCTCTGGTTTACTGTTGGCATAGCACGTTTGAGGCACATGGCTCGTGCTGCCTTGAATTTTTTCACACTAGCCTACGAAGGTGTATAGTACTTAGAACCTAACTCATCCTCGCCATGACAGCGAGTGATTCTGTTGAGTGATTTTTTTTGGTGTCCTTTTCAAAGGAGGCAGTGGGGCTCTATATATATAGTGGAATGAGCCCTTTCTTCTTCTTCTTTCTGATGTGGGACTAAAAGCAATATCCATACTTCTACAAGACCCCCTTCAAAGTTTTCAAATTGCAAATTTGGAATACTTTGAATAAGAAGCATGGATAGTTGAACTGTTTAGGTGTGACAATCCTATCAGAGGTAGCATAGACGTGATAGATTTGGATACTTCCGCTGGGGATTTTATGTGGACTTATCATCCTTGGCGTACCTTGGTTTTAGGTACAAATAATAAGTTAAGAGAGAGAACCAACATATTTACTCAGAGGTGATATGGACGTGGTAAATATGAGGTTGATGGTAGAGCTTTCCTACTCAGAGGTGATATGGACGTGGTAGGAGTAAACTCAGTAAGGATACACAGAACAACTCAGAGGTGATATGGACGTGGAAGTTCTATGATTGATATGCCATAACGCAGGGGTTATTGCATGGGGTGTTTACTCAGAGGTAAGGTGGACGTGGTAAATATTTATTTTTAGCATCATCTGCTTTGTAAGGGGTAGGAAAACAACTTAGAGGTGATGTGGACATGATTGTTCTACTACTGGGGAGTGAATGCAATGGAACAACTGGGCTCCAGAAGCATATGATTGTGAGGGAAGGGGTGCTTGTACTAGAGGGTCTGTTTTCCATAAATAAATTCACTTTATTTATTTTGTATCTGAGAAAATTACAACTGTAGGAATCTAATCTAGAAGACGATTACTTTATCCCTTGGACGATGCGATAAAGAAAACTCGAACTTCGAAGAACTTGGACAGCAACTGGGCAATCTCTCTGTTCTCTCTGAGAATGACTGTAGTGTCTAATGAAGATGAAGAAACTCTCTTTTATAGAGTTCTGGATAACTGTTCTGAAGCATACGCTCAGTCAGTTACTTGACGTATGCATAACTGCAGGAACGCGTGGCAAATTCTGATGGAGACACGTTGGAATACGGTTGAAAGTAGTAGAATATATCTAGGAGAGATTGATGGCATGAATGCCACGTTGCATAACTTCTAAATAAGTGGGTAACTGAGTACAGAACACGTGAGAACGTGTGTTGACTGTACGTTGAAAATCATCCTGGATGCATTTGCTATGATACGCTGTCTTTGAAGAAGAGCCATACGCTAGCTTTTGAAGGCACATGTCTTGCAAACGCTGACTTGGATCATATAAAGCTGATACGCTTACTTTATTGATAAGGAGTCGTATGGAGTCCATACGCTCACTTGGTTGGCAAGGAGTCGTATGGAGTCCATACGCTCACTTGGCTGGCAAGGAGTCGTATGGAGTCCATACGCTCACTTGGTTAGCAAGGAGTCGTATGGAGTCCATACGCTCACTTGGTTGGCAAGGAGTCGTATGGAGTCCATACGCTCACTTGGTTGGCAAGGAGTCGTATGGAGTCCATACGCTCACTTGGCAAGGAGCCGTATGCATTGAGGGAGTAGACACGTAGCTGTCTTCAATCTTCTCAAATATGCCATATCTTCAAATACTGACAAATATCTCTCGAGCGTCGTGCTGCAGATATGATGGCTGACAGACTGTCAGAAATGACAGTAATGATGGCTCTTTATTTATGATGGCTGCTGAGCTGTCCTCGTAAGAGACAAAATCAATTCTTGAAAACCTATACGACGACTAATCTTCATAGGGAAGCTGTCTTTGCACGAAAGACGAAGTGTCAGATTCATCCTTCATTAAATACATGCTGTGCTGTCATCTCAGGAAATAATAAAATATTCACTGAGCGCACAGCCTTTAGATGAGCGTATGGCCTTGAGCGTATGGCTTTGACTGAGCGTATGGCCTTGAGCGTATGACTTTAGCTGAGTCTTATGTCAGCGTGTCATAATTTTCACACCCTACAAGACCCCCTCCAAAGTTTTCGAACTTTATGAATTTCAAAAGTTCGAAATTACTTTGAACTTAAAGTGGGAATAAGTCCTGACACGCTGGCATGAGTTTGTTATCTTCCTCAATATGAGTGCAAATCTTTAGGGATTCTGTTTAAAGAACAGCCGCCGTTTGAACTTCTTCTTTTCTTCTATAAATAGGTCTTCCAAAATCTAATTTATTTCTTTACTTTTGTATTCGTCTTCGAGATAGAAAAAGAAACTCAAGACTCAACTTCTTCTTCTTCGACTCAAGCTTTATCAATGGCGCCCAAGGTTGATGCTGCTGCGAAGGGAAAGGGGAAGGCTCCTGCGGAGTCATCTCAGCCCGCCGCCGCCGCTGCTAAGAAGACTATCGATGAGCGCGTTCGACGAAGTGAACGCCCATTGAAGCGCCTCTATGGTGAGGATGAAGATGATGAACAATAACTATCCCCTATTTAGGGCTCTGGTTAGAACAAAATCATAAAACGTATCCCCTTTTTAGGGTCAAATACGTCAAAAAATATGCTTCCCTCTTTAGGGTTTAGCCGTATCCTATATTTTTTGTTTATACGAAAAATATGTTTGGAGCGTATTCTGTATGATACGCGTATTTTTGATAGAAATGTCAAAATACGCTGTCTTGAAAGAATATGCTATGGCGAGTTGTCTCACTGAGATACGCTAACTCCTGTGTTAGCGTATGTTTTGATGATCATCTTGTCAACCATACGCTGATACGCTCAAACTGAACATAAACTGAACTTTTAAAATCATTCACTTAAGATAGACTGAGCGTAAAAAGTGATCTCTGAATCTGTCATACGCTTAGGATAAACTGAGTGTATATGGATCTTCGAGTCTGCCATACGCTAAGGATATACTGAGCGTATATTGAACTTTGAGTCTGCCATACGCTTAAGGAAAATTGAGCGTATGTTGAACTTTGAGTCTGCCATACGCTTAAGGAAAACTGAGCGTATGTTGAACTTTGAGTCTGCCATACGCTTGAGGAAAACTGAGCGTATGTTGAACTTTGAGTCTGCCATACGCTTAAGGAAAACTGAGCGTATGTTGAACTGCCATACGCTCAAGGAAAACTGAGCGTATGTTGAACTTTGCCATCTCTTTGTGTTGAAGATTTCTAACTTCTTATTCTTCTTTTGCAATGGATATTCTGGCTCAGGAGGCAGAATTTGAAGGATGTGTAGGAAATAACTATAACAGTGACCTATCACATGTTCGTTTTCCCCAATTCGATGGACCTTCTACAAGGATAGCTCTTTTGACAAATCAGGAAAATGACACCTTGCTGAACTTGATGAGTGGACTGCCTTTACAGAGTATGGATGGTGTTACCCACTCGAAGCCATCATTTCTTTTCGGAGATGCCATTAACATAAACTCTCAGCCTGCTCTGGATAAAGTATCATACTGTTATTATAGGGATGGTGATGTGAATCAGCCAATGTATCTGACTGGTTTATCAAAAAGCATCAACATAGCTCGCTTATTTCATGCGAGTTGTCAAAGACAAATGAAGTGGGATATCACTCCATCCCATCAAGCAAAAGCTGGGTGGATAGGATATCGTCAAGGAAGATTCCGCAGTGGTACTGAACCACATGTCACAGCATTGCGAGGACTGCTACCTGCCACCATCCCTCCTGAGGATTCGGCACTTCTGAAGCCAGTCAGAGTCCCAATTTTTGCAAACGAATTTGCTCAACTGGAAAATGCCATCTACCCAAAATAGTCTATGAGACTTACTGGTCTGGTGAACCCGAAAAATACTAGATGGACTGCTCTTGTGAGATGGATTCTGAAGAACTTTGGTGAACAGTTAAAGGTGATAGGCCTATATGATGCCATTAAGTGCACTGCTTATGGTTTTAGGCCAAACCCGGATTTGTTCTTGGCGTTAGCGGAGAGGTATAACTACCGTACCGGCACCTTCATGACTCCAAGAGGCGAGATGGGATTCGCCCTTCATGAAATGGTATATATTTCTCAGCTGCCAACAGCAGATTTGCCATATGAAGAGTATATCCCTTTCGTTGATGAAATGAATAAGATCTCCGAAGCCAACCCAATGGTTCTTCATGTCTTTGAAGAATTGATGTGCCATTACAGTATTTGTAAGGCTTTTTATAAAGGACAAGGTGGAGAAGGAGATTCCAACTATTATTCTTCTAAATGGATGGCCTATTTATTTCAAGGCCGTACTGATGAAGTTCAGAAGAAGAAGAAGTCTGAGCAATATGTCGGTGAATTTAAACCTCTGAATCAAGCTGAGATTGATAAGCTCATCCGGGACACCACTCATGACGACATCGTCATTGAGGAAGACGAAGGCACCTATAAAGCCGGTGATAGGTTTGAGACCTATATTAAGCAGGGTAGCCGAGAATTATCTGCTGAAGGTCATCTGGCCGGATTTATATCTCTCTGGCTAAGAAAATTTGTAGTACCTGGCACCTGTTCAGCAGACAGGATACACAGAGGAGTTGTCTTCGCAGCAGTCTGTCTGACTTTCGGGTATAAGATGGATTTGCTGACAGCAATGACATACCGTCTGAATGCTGGATTAAGGGCATATACAGACAGAATGTTCGAATTGGCAAGGAAGAGCCTTACATCCTTTCCTCGGGTAGAAATGCCCTTTACATATTTATTTGGGTGGTTGCTTCTGCATTTCGAATCTCTCATGAATGCTGGGATGGCTAGACCAGATGACACCTTTCTGGAAAGATACAGTCACACACCAAAGTGGAAATATGACACTTTGACAGATTGCAGAACTATATTAAACAGGGGAGAACTATGGAGCTTCACTTGTGTTCCTCCACCTGTTGGTTATGAAACCATGCCTGGGAGGTTGATTGATGGCATTGGTGGCAATAAATTGGATAAGATTCAACATGAATTGCTGAAGAGGATCAGGCCATCTCATTTAATTTGCCGCCGTGACAACATCATCTATCTGGAGCCATATCTTCCGAGTAGGTTTGCTCGGCAATTTGGTTATGATCAGTTGCATGTGGGCAATGCAACGACATGTTTTGGTTATCAAGGCGGGTTGATTGATGGTGCCAGAGCTTGGATATATTATATTGCTAAAGGTACATGGGCTACCTTTTCCATGCCAGATCCGGTCACCTATCAGAGAGGAGCTAGAATATTGGCGTCTTATGCCAAATTCTATGTATCAGCTAATACCTTTGATGAAAAATTCAGCATCTTAGGTAGAAGCTTTATTCATATTGAAAAGAAATTAACCAAATCAGCCCTGCCTAGAGATTGTCATGACCAAGAAGATCCTCTGGCTACTGATGAAGTTGATGATGAAGTTTTAGAAACTTTCTTCTCTGATGACCTTCATCAACCATTACATATACCCATCGGGAGTACTGAAGAAAGTATATCTGTCGATAATACCCCGAAGAGGAAGCGGGGCAAAGGTATTGCTGGGCCTGTCATAAAAAGAGTCACTCGAGCAGAGACTCGAAATCGTGGAGGAATTACCATTCCAGGGACTTCTCCTGCTTCCAATCGAGTCAGAGATGCTGATGAAGCAGGTAGTGATTCAAAAGACAATTATCCTACTGTTCCATTCACAAAAAGAATAGGAAGGAAAGTGATAGTTTCAAAAACTAAATCCGTAATTTGTCTCGATGCAGAGAGTCCTACCGATCGTGCTGTACGATTGGCTTCAGAAAAACAAGCTGCCTTTGATTTTTCTGTAAAGACAGAACCTGTTGAAGAAGATATTCCTGAACCTGCTGGGTCATCCATGCCTTCTGATATAGGATCGATTCCGCCAATGGCCGATGATGCGCAGGTGATTAGTCAACCTGCGGTAGAGGCCGAGCATCAGACTGAAACAGCTAATGACTTACTGATTTCGGGAGAATCAGTGAAGGAAGCCACTACTCTCAGACCAATTGCTGAAATTTCGGAGGACAACAAGAGTGACGACGAACAGGTTGACTATGAACCTTCGTCTCATTCTTTTGAAGAAGAGGACATGGAGATA
The DNA here is from genome assembly GCA_029216955.1 of Iris pallida. NCBI lineage: Eukaryota > Viridiplantae > Streptophyta > Magnoliopsida > Asparagales > Iridaceae > Iris > Iris pallida. The sequence goes on along the minus strand of JANAVB010004599.1, from coordinate 4,984,314 downwards.
GATGATGAATCACCATCTAAAATTCCAATTGATGTACTGAAGACCATTGGTCAACACTCAGGTTGACACCAGAGCCGGAGAGGCATATAGAAATTCAAGTTCCGAGTACTTCTGAGGCGGGCAGCAGTGAAATAAACCCCGTGTCAGAAAGCACTCTGAATAGACTACGAGTTGGGCTGAATGATCCGAAGGAAACTGAATATGAACCAGCTCCAGGTAATATTTTATTCAGCAAAGTTTCGTTTTTTCCTTGCTTTATTGTCCTTTAGTTTTGATCATACTTCTTTGATTCCAACAGCTGTAGGAACTGCACCGGCTATGAGTTCTACTCAAGCCTCACTTGTCCAAACTGATGTGGGTGAGGGGAGTTCACATTTGCCGAGTTCTCCAAAAGCACTCACTTCAGCTCCCAGAATAGAGGCTCCTCCTGCTCCTTCTTCTACTGTTGCAGCGACTTCCGATTTTGACACAGGGATAGCAAAGATCATGGGGATGTATTCAGATATTATTTATTCATATCTGGATACATTCTCGAGACGACTTATGAAGGATGAGACTATGCCCTTTTCGAGTCTTCGAGAGGCGACTAGTTTTCCACTTTCAGCTTTGAGACAGGCTGGTTATGAGACCCAATGTGTCTTTTTTTGAACATCTCCTGAATGATTTAGAAGCAAATATCCATAAATACTGGAAGATTAAAAAGGAGGATATTAAGTCTCTGACTGCAGCTGAGATTACTCAATTGGAGAATGAAGCTCAAGCTCAGCACATTGCTCTGACAGAATTCCTCGCTCAGTCTTCTAAAGAGTTAATGGCGAAAGACGAAGAAATAATAAGTACTCGTCAGAATATGGAGCGCCTAGAGAAAGATGAAGCGTCAAAAGCTGAAGAGCTTAGAAAGTTGAGGGAAGAGCTAGCTCGTCTTCAGGAGCAAATTGCCTCCGTGGAAAAAGAACAATCAGAGATTGCTACTGATCGTAAATCTAAAGCTGAACGCTGTCAATTTTTACAGCAAGAGCGAGAATTGATGCAAACCAATCATATTGAAGAGACCAATCGCCGTAGCTCTATTATTGTGGAATATGACCAACGGATGATTGGAGCTGAAACAGCAGAGCGAATCAAGAAAGCTCATGACGAAAAGATGAATAATGTAATCATTCGTATTCAGGAGATAATTACTCCTCCTAAATAGATCTTTTATATTTATCATGTATTGAAGTTTTGGTACCCATTTGTAATCAATGTTTTGATTTTGATTGAAATGAATATTTTGACTTGATTTCAATTCTATGGATGATATTTTTATAGAAAACATGTTCAGAGGTAAATAATACATGACATATTTCAATAAAATAGAATATACAAATAAATTTTGTAACTCTATCATGATATTAAACCAAAGATAATTTTAGTTTAATACTGATTAGAGAAAACAGAATTCAGATATAAAGATATCTTTGGATTCTATTTTTCATGATCTTTGGACTCGAAAATCAAAAGACGAGATATCATTTTCATAGAATAGAAAATATGATACATACTGAGATAGAAAATTCAGAGGTAATATGGACATGATTTTCTATACAAGATCTTTATTAAATCCACTAGGGATCTAATAAGACAAAATATCAAATTCTCTGGAAAAATGATACATGGTAGAATATCAGTTTCCTCTGGGGATAACGATATCGAGATAACTTTTGTAGAGAAGAATTAATTTTGATTTTATATTTGCTGGAGAACGATGAAAATATTATACATAATATTTCTTTAAGAATTTGCCATTGATAGGCATCATCGTGACTTTCCCATCCATAGAGGCAAGCTGGTATGCTCCGTTAGAGAAGACTTTGTTTACTACGAATGGGCCTTCCCATTTCGCGTCAAATTTGCCTTTGCTCATATGTGTCATGGTCATAGGACGTCTGACAGTAAGGACCAGTTCTCCCTTCTGATATGCTCTGACTTTGACTTTTCGGTTAAAAGCTTTTGAGATTCGGGCCTGATACAGCTCGATATTTTGTTGAGCATACAATCGTTTTTCATCTAGAGCTTCCAATTCTTGAAGTCGAAGACGATCATTATTTTCTGTTGTAAGTTCATTGGAGATTGCAATTCTCAGAGAAGGAATCTGGATCTCAAGGGGAAGAACAACTTCACACCCATATACCAAAGAGAAAGGTGTACATCCGGTTGCATTGCGAACTGTGGTGTGGTAAGCCCATAAACATTCACCAAGCTTCTCGCTCTAGTTGCGTTTGTTGGAAGAAACAAACTTTTTCAAGAGTTTGATGATCGTTTTATTGAAAGCTTCTATCAATCCATTAGTTGCTGGATTATATGCTGTAGAAGCTAAATTATTGATCCGATGATCGTCGCAGAATTGAGTAAATTTCTAACTGACGAACTGCGGTCCGTTATCATGGATAATACGCCGAGGAACACCAAATCCATAGATGACATGATGTTTGACGAAATTAATAACATTAGAAGTTTTGACTTCAGATAACGGGATTGCTTCAGCCCATTTAGAAAAGTAATCGGTTATTGCTAGAATAAACCGATGTCCTTTTGATGATGGTGGGTTAATAGGACCAATGACATCCATGCCCCAAGCTTCAAAGGGCCATGATGCCGCTGTTGGGTGTAAGAACTCAGATGGTTGATGGATAAAGTCTGCATGAATTTGACAGGCTTTACATTTCCGAGCATATTGAATGGCATCAGCCACCATCGTGGGCCAATAATAACCCATACGTCGAATACGATCTTGAAGTTTAGGACCTGATTGATGGGCTCCATAAACACCATCATGTGCTTCACGGACAATCTGTTGTGCTTCTTCACCAGCGATGCATCGGAGGAGAAGACCGTCGTAGGACCGACGATATAGTGTCTTCGTTGTATGATTATAATAGAATCTGAGAGATCGACGCCGGATAGATGCTGCTTCACTCGGATTATCAGGAAGTATGTCATATAATACAAAGTCTAAAAACGGACGTCTCCAATCTTCAGTTATGGCTTCTGTTTTATTAGAAAAGACATATTCCATAGTAGAATCGAAAGAAGATAAGGACACTTTGTCAAACTTTAATCCGGTATCAAAGTTGAGAGAATCTTCATGGAGATTATGGGGAAAAGCCAAAGCCAGATTATTCTCAACGCAGAATAGTTGTCACGCCCCAGAACCAGAATACTGGAGAGCGGGGGCAGACATAGCCAGCTACGTATATTGAAATAGAATACATCTCAACTATACGGTCACGGCTGTCTAGATATGAGGGTTTACTACAAGCCAGCAGTCTCTTAAGGTCAAGCCTATTGTCTCAATCTCAAGCAATTAACAGAGTTACAAGATATTAGAGCATCAAATATATATATAAGGCGTCCCAAATATTACATATTGGATGATCATGAAGCTAGTCGTACAAAATGATGGAACTAGCAAGAGTTCAGTCATACATGATCAACCCTAGGATTTGTTAATCATGCTTACAGCCCGTAGGCAGACAGTAAGTAAATGTGCATCGAGCTAACAGGTGCTCGTCGGCTAAACGCCTCAAAAGAATAAATTTGCATATAAGTGGGTGAAACAAAAAGGAAAACCCACTCTTGGCCCGGGTTCCGTCTAGTTGTCACCATTGGGTTGGAAGCTCGGTAGATCCTCGGAAGCTGCTCCGAAATCTGGCAACACAAAACCAGCTGGGTCAAACCCCAGAAAGAGCAAGTGCCACAAAGGAGGCCACAAATAAGAACAAAAGCTAGCATATCAGAACATAAAGAATAAAAGAAAGTACAAGTAGTAAGGTACACAGGGCGATAAACGACTAGGGACGCGGAACCATTCCGGGAGCCAGGTTACAATCCTTAAACCAGACAAGGACCAGGGTTGTAACCCTTCGCCTGAATAGCTCACTGTCTCTACTCATTTATCGTTAAGATAAGTAAGACAAACATGCTCAGGAGATAGCAGGTACTGGAGCTAGACAAGACTTAGACAAGGCTGGACACCATCCATTCACAATCGGCCAAGCAAGTACTACGGCTTACTACTTTAACTAACTAGGGTTATCACAAGCCTAATTACTAACAAGATGCAAGTGAGAAACTCCAGTCCCAAGCCCTGCAGACCATCCAGTCATCCTTCCGCGGGTTGAGAGTTATAGGTGGGTACATTGCCCGGGAGACAAATGTACCCTTAGGTGACTTAGAGGGTGCAACACATGACAGTGTGCCGGAAATGTGCTCTACTCGTCGGCAAGCTACAAGTCTATTAAAGCGTCCAGATAACGAGATTGCATGTGACTGGGAATTCTCCATGTTCTAGTTTGATCTAATAATTAGCCTAATCCAATTTAGCGCGAGTCCCTGGCCGTGGTACCCAGGAAGTCGCGTCCTAGACATGATGCAAGACAAGACAAGTGGATTGTACAAACAAGCAAGCAGGAACACCCACGGTGTCAAGTTGATTATACGAGTTAATTTACAAGTTACAAGTCAAGTCAAGTCAGGAGTGCGCCGCCACGGGCCACTATCAAGTTATCAAGATAAATCATGTCAGGGTGTTTGTTAGGAGTGCACCACTACGGGTCACTGTCATGTCAGGTTGGTCATGTCAGGAGTGCACCACTACGGGTCACTGTCGTGTTATGTTAGGTCTTTGTCATACCATGCCATGTACAATAGACATTCCAAACATATTAAGTAAAATCAAGTTTATGACAAAAGGCGTAAGGATATAAAATGGGTGTAAAATATCTAATAAAATATCAATATATATAGGACTATAGAAGAGCCAAGCCAAAGAAATAACCAAAACTCCAAAAGCCAATGGATTACGCAAGGGGTCAGGGAGTTGGATTGCGCAGGTGTCAGTTGCGCAGGGTGCCAAGTGCGCAGGGGCACAGGGCACAGGAGCAGATTGCGCATGAACAGACTGCGCAGAAGTCAACTGCGCAGGGGTAGATTGCGCAGGAACAGACTGCGCAGGAGTCAACTGCGCATGGGTGGATTGCGCAGAAGTTACTTTGCGCATGGCTGGCTTGCGCATGGCTGGCTTGCGCATGGATGGCTTGCGCCAGCGCAATCCAGCACAGCGCAAAGCACTGGCTGAGGTCATACGCAATCGACCCTGCGCTAAAGAGCACAGGCCGGGGGTGTGCAATCGGCCATGCGCTAAAGAGCGCAAGGCAGAGGGATGTTCTTCCTGGCCGAGAGCAGGTCCAAGAACACCAAGAACTTCAATTCTTCATAACTTTGTCAAATCAAAACCAAATCTAGATTTTCAAAGTTCTAACTTGAGTAAAATCGAATTCTCTTCCACATGGAAGCATCAAAACATACAAAAATCAAAGTTAAATAGATCAAAACCATATAAATCCGAAAATAGTAAAAACCTAGATCTAGAACAAAGGAAACTCCAAATCACAAAATGTCAAGTTCTAAAGTTGTTCTCCATGGCCTAATCTAGCTAATGAACAAATAAAAAGTGGTGCTTATTTGATGGCAAGGTGTACTTGCCTAATGGGTTGGGGAGTTGTGGAAGAAGGAAGAAGAAGAAAATTAATGGAGAGTAAAGAGGAGAGAGAAAGTTTGGTGGAGATATGATGAGGGTGGTTGTGTTATGTTGAGGGTAGAGTGTAGGTTAAAGTGTTCCACTCATGATAAACCAAACCAAACCAACTTCCACAAAATAAAACCAAGCCATGGTCCAAAACCCATTTACGAGAAACCAAAATCCGCAAGTCGAGAAAATTAAAATACGTGCCAAAATCAAATACGAGCATAAATACGTAATACAGGAAATGGGGGTGACAACTCTACCCACCTTCAAAGAATTCCGTCCTCGGAATTTAATCAAGGAGCTAGAGATTGCCACGACAAGCTATACTAAGCACAGACAAGCTACACTAAGCAGTTCAATCATACAATCATACAATACAAGCAAAAAAGGGAAAGCGTAAGGCATAAGAAAGACATTATACCTCACGAGTCAAACAGGTAGGGATATCGCGATCGGATGTCGTCCTCACGCTCCCACGTTGACTCACCTAGAGAGTGATGACCCCAAGCAATACGAACTAAGTTAATAGTCTTGTTCTTGAGCGTCTTTTCCCTCCGGTCCAAATTAGACACGGGCCTCTCCACATACGAAAGGTTGGTACCAACAACCAATTCCGAATGATCTAGGATATGGCTCGGGTCCGGGATGTACCGTCTTAATTGGGACACATGGAATACATCATGTACCTCACTTAGCGACGGCGGAAGAGCGAGACGATAGGATACATCGCCTACTCGCTCCAGAATATCAAACGGCCCTATATACCTAGGACTAAGCTTTCCCCGTACGCCAAAATGAATGACACTGCGGGTAGGCGAGATCCTAAGGAATACATGGTCGCCGACGGCAAATTCTAAGGGACGCCGATGAGCATCGGCCCAATGGCGCTGGCGATCCTGAGCAACTCGGAGGTGATCTCTGACTCTCCTGACCACTTCAACCGTCTGAAAAATCAGTTCTGGACCGAGCATCTGCCTCTCTCCGACATCGTCCCATGCTAACGGGGATCTGCACTTTCTACCATACAGAGCCTCGAAGGGTGCCATCTGGATACTGGCCTGGAAACTATTGTTGTACGAGAATTCCACCAGGTGCAGGTGATCCTCCCACGAACCACCGAAGTCAAGGGTATACGACCGCAACATATCTTCGAGAGTTTGTATAGTACGCTCTGACTGTCCATCTGTCTGCGGATGATACGCTGAGCTAAACTTGAGACGAGTCCCCAAACTTTGATGAAGACTGCGCCAGAAGTGCGATGTGAATCTCGTATCCCTGTCTGATACTATGCTGACTGGCACTCCGTGAAGTCTGACGATCTGCCTGAGATACATCTCTGCTAGCTGTGCCGTTAACTGTCCAACTCTAAATGGAAGAAAGTGTGCCACCTTGGTAAGCCTGTCCATAATGACCCAAATAGCATCTCTGCATGTCGGAGATCTGGGTAACCCAGTCACGAAATCCATGGTTATGTGTTTCCATTTCCATTCTGGGATCGGCAAGGGTCGAAGAAGTCCAGCTGGCCTCTGATGTTCAGCCTTGACTTGTTGGCAAACCAAACATCGAGAGACATATCGGGCTATCTCCCTCTTCATACCATTCCACCAAAAGTGCTGACGAATATCTCGGTACATCTTCGTGCTGCCTGGGTGGATGGAATACTGCGAACTGTGAGCCTCTGCCATGACTTCCTGTCTGATATCTCCACTGCGTACACAAAGACGCGTGCCGTGTCAAAGTGTACCATCCTCATGAATACATAACTCTGGCCTTCTTCCTGCCTCGCACTCTGCTCTGAGCCGCTGAATCTTGGAATCTGTTAACTGTGCGGTCCGGATCCTCTCAACTAGGGTGGACTGAATCTGTAGGCTGGCCATCAAGGCCACATTGGAAGGAAGAACCACTTCAATTCCCATCTTCTGAAGATCCGCCCATAGCTCTGGTTGCGCCGTCATGAAATAAACCCCGGCTCTCCGGCTCAACGCATCTGCTACAACGTTGGCCTTCCCTGGATGATACTGTAAATCCACATCGTAGTCCACCAGTAGCTCGAGCCATCTTCTCTGCCGCACATTAAGATCCTTCTGGGTGAAAACATACTTCAGGCTCTTATGATCAGTAAATATCTCCACTCTGTCTCCGTACAAGTAGTGCCTCCACAACTTAAGTACAAACACTACTGCTGCTAGCTCCAAGTCATGGGTCGGATAATTCTTCTCATGATCACGGAGTTGACGTGACGCATAAGCAATTACCTTCCCATGTTGCATCAAAACACATCCCAATCCTCTGCCTGAAGCGTCGCAATAAACTGTGAATCCTCCGGTCCCATCTGAAAGGGTGAGAATGGGAGCCGTTATCAAATCTTGCTTCAATTTCTCAAATGATTCCTGACATTCTGCTGTCCAAACGAACGGCACATCCTTGCGGGTCAACTGGGTCATCGGCGCTGAAATGTTTGTAAAATCAGAGACGAATCGCTGGTAGTAGCCGGCCAATCCAAGAAAGCTGCGAACTTCTGCCACTGAGCTGGGTACTGGCCATGTCTCGATAGCCACAATCTTCTGGGGATCCACTTCCACTCCTCCTCTGGTAATGATGTGACCCAAGTAAGAAATGCGATCGAGCCAGAACTCGCATTTACTGAACTTGGCGTACAACTGGTGCTCTCTGAGAATCTGGAGGACAACTCTGAGATGCTGCTCATGCTCTGCTTCACTCTTGCTGTAGACCAGGATGTCATCAAGGAACACTATCACAAACTGATCCAAGTAAGGCATGAAAATACGGTTCATGAGGTCCATGAACACTGCCGGCGCATTTGTCGCTCCAAAGGGCATAACTAGAAACTCCCAATGCCCGTACCTCGATCTGAACGCCGTCTTCGGGATGTCCTGCTCTCTGACTCTGATCTGGTGGTATCCTGACCGCAAGTCTATCTTCGAGAAAACTGAAGCCCCCTTGAGTTGATCAAACAAGTCATCTATCCTCGGGAGAGGGTATCTGTTCTTGATTGTCACTGAGTTCAAGGTACGATAATCAACACATAGCCTGGACGTACCATCCTTCTTTTTCACAAGAAGCATCGGGGCTCCCCAAGGCGATCCACTTGCACGAATGAATCCCTTGGTCCTGAGTTCTTCAATCATCTTGTACAAAATCTCCAACTCTGAAGGCGCCATTCTGTTGACTCGCTCTGATACTGGTGCTGTCCCGGGAATCAAGTCGATGGTGAACTCGATCTCCCGCTCTGGTGGCATCCCTGGAAGTTCCTCTGGGAAGACATCTGGAAACTCTTCAACTATCCGGGGCAACTGCACTGCTGCTACTGCCATCCGCAATACTGGAGGAGATGGCTCTACTGTGCCTCTGGAAAATGAAAACTCTGGCTCTCCGGGAATACTAAAGACAACTCTGCCAACATGGCAGTCTATCCTAGCATAATGGTTCCTCAACCAATCCATGCCTAGGACTACATCATAGTCTGCCATAGGGAACTCTATGAGCCTAGCGGGGAACTCTCTACCGCTAACTACGATCCGACACGAGGAAAATACTCGATCTACTCCCACAAGACCATTACCAGTAAGTATATTGAGCCTCACTAATAATGACTCGGGCTCCAACCCTATCCGTGTCGCAAATCGTGCAGACATGAATGAATGCTATGCACCAGAATCAAATAATACAGATGTTGGAAAGGTGTTGACGAGAATAGTACCTGCCACTACCTCACCTGGTGCAACTTCTTCTTCCATGGTCATCATCATAGCCTGACCTCTAGCTGCGGGTCCTCTCTGCTGGAAACCCCTCTGTCGGTTCTGTGCTGGAGCCTGGGTGAACTGCTGCTGGTTCTGCTGCTGAAAGGCCTGGGCCTGAGGCAACAATGGCCTCGGGTACTGCTGCTGCTGCTGCTGGACTGGAACTGGGGCTGGTCCTCTCACCGAAGAACTAGAAAGGTTGGATGATAATGGACCTCCCCTATTCGGGCAGGTCCCTATCTGGTGGTCTGCTCCTCCACAAGCCAGGCACAATCCCTGTGCCCTACGACACTCTGCCACTACATGGCCCGGCTTTCCGCAATGAGAATATCCCACCACGGAAGACTGCTTCTGCTTCTGCTGCTGCGAATACGTCGGGGTCGAATGCTGAACCGACGTCACTGAGGCCGCCCGCCTCGGAGTCCCAATGGTTATACCCCTAGCTGCCGGGGCTGGAGCTGAAGATTGGTGCATCTGGTTGTGGGACCGCTTCCTGCCTCCGGTCCTGTCCACAATTCTCCGGGAGGTATACTCATGCCTCCTTGCTGCCTTCAACACTGCATCGAACGTCTGGTGCTCGAACTGCTCCACAGCCAATAATATCTCTAAGTGCAGCCCTTGCTGGAACCGCTGAGCCCTATCGAACTCGGTTGCCACCAAGGTGGGGGCGAACCTACTCAGCCTGGAAAACTCGGTCGCATAGCCATCGACCGTCCTGCCTCCTTGCTTCAAGTTGGTGAACCGGGTCTGCAGGTCGTACCGTGCCACCGCATCGAAGTACTTTGTCTGGAACCTCTCTCTGAACGTCGTTCAAGTGACTGGTGCCGCTAACCCCATGGCCTGAGCCGCCCACCAATCGCGAGCCAAGTCTAACAACTGTAGGCATACCACCGCCACCTTCTCATTCTCAGGTGTCCTAGCTGCTTCTAGAACCACCTCGGTATCCTGAGGCCAAGCGTCTGCGGCAATCGCATCTTCACTGCCGTCAAAGAAGGGAGGGTTCAAGCGCTTGAAACTGTTGGCCGCCTGATTCCCTTGGGGACCTCCTCGGTTTAGTGCATCATGAACTTCCTGGTGCAAGGCGTCGCCTCGACGATCTTGGAATACAAGTAGTTCTCTGATAAGCCCTACCAAAGGTCCCTCATCCTGTCTAGCTGGTTGAGCGGGCGGAGCTGCCTGAACTGGAGGTTCCGAGCCTCCGGGAAGCATAACTCGGGAGGCTACTCCAGAGTGCTGAGCTTGATCTTCCTGGCGCTGGGGTGCTTTTCGAGCTTTCTCTGGCTGGTTGGCAGGTCCGGGAGTAATGCCGCTGAAGAAGATGACATAGGGAACAGTAAGGAAGGACCAGGACAGATCAATGATACAAGCAATGTGACCAGGTCAAGAATCTCAGGGATTTGAAGATACGAGCAGAGATCAAGGACGAAATATTGATTGAGACATCTATTCGGTAAACCCTCACATTTCTTGAATGCCAAGACCTGCATGGGCCACCACTTAAACCATGTCACACCCCAGAACCAGAATATTGGAGAGCAGGGGCAGACATAGCCAGCTACGTATATTGAAATAGAATACATCTTAACTATACGGTCACGGCTGTCTAGATATGAGGGTTTACTACAAGCCAACAATCTCTTAAGGTCAAGCCTATTGTCTCAATCTCAAGCAATTAACAGAGTTACAAGATATTAGAGCATCAAATATATATATATATAAGGCGTCCCAAATATTACATATTGGATGATCATGAAGCTAGTCGTACAAAATGATGGGACTAGCAAGAGTTCAGTCATATATGATCAACCCTAGGATTTTTTAATCATGCTTACAGCCGTAGGCAGACAGTAAGTAAATGTGCATCGAGCTAACAGGTGCTCGTCGGCTAAACGCCTCAAAAGAATAAATTTGTATATAAGTGGGTAAAACAAAAAGGAAAACCCACTCTTGGCCCGGGTTCCGTCTAGTTGTCACCATTGGGTTGGAAGCTCGGTAGATCCTCGGGAGCTGCTCCGAAATCTGGCCACACAAAACCAGCTGGGTCAAACCCCAGAAAGAGCAAGTGCCACAAAGGAGGCCACAAATAAGAACAAAAGCCAGCATATCAGAACATAAAGAATAAAAGAAAGTACAAGTAGTAAGGTACACAGGGCGATAAACGACTAGGGACGCAAAACCATTCCGGGAGCCAGGTTACAATCCTTAAACCAGACAAGGACCGGGGTTATAACCCTTCGCCTGAATAGCTCACTGTCTCTACTCATTTATCGTTAAGATAAGTAAAACAAACATGCTCAGGAGATAACAGGTACTGAAGCTAGACAAGACTTAGACAAGGCTGGACACCATCCATTCACAATCGGCCAAGCAAGTACTACGGCTTACTACTTTAACTAACTAGGGTTATCACAAGCCTAATTACTAACAAGATGCAAGTGAGAAACTCCAGTCCCAAGCCCTGCAGACCATCCAGTTATCCTTCCGCGGGTTGAGAGTTATAGGTGGGTACATTGCCCGGGAGACAAATGTACCCTTAGGTGACTTAGAGGGTGCAACACATGACAGTGTGCTGGAAATGTGCTCTACTCGTCGGCAAGCTACAAGTCCATTAAAGCGCCCAGATAACGAGATTGTCTGTGACTGGGAATTCTCCATGTTCTAGTTTGATCTAATAATTAGCCTAATCCAATTTAGCGCGAGTCCCTGGTCGTGGTACCCAGAAAGTTGTGTCCTAGACATGATGCAAGACAAGACAAGTGGATTGTACAAACAAGCAAGCAGGAACACCCACGGTGTCAAGTTGATTATACGAGTTAATTTACAAGTTACAAGTCAAGTCAAGTCAGGAGTGCGCCGCCACGGGCCACTATCAAGTTATCAAGATAAATCATGTCAGGGTGTTTGTTAGGAGTGCACCACTACGGGTCACTGTCATGTCAGGTTGGTCATGTCAGGAGTGCACCACTACGGGTCACTGTCGTGTTATGTTAGGTCCTTGTCATACCATGCCATGTACAATAGACATTCCAAACATATTAAGTAAAATCAAGTTCATGACAAAAGGCGTAAGGATATAAAATGGGCGTAAAATATCTAATACAATATCAATATATATAGGACTATAGAAGAGCCAAGCCAAAGAAATAACCAAAACTCCAAAAGCCAATGGATTGCGTAAGGGGTCAGGGAGTTGGATTGCGCAGGTGTCAGTTGCGCAGGGTGCCAAGTGCGCAGGGGCACAGGGCACAGGGGCAGATTGCGCATGAACAGACTGCGCAGAAGTCAACTGTGCAGGGGTGGATTGTGCAGGAACAGACTGCGCAGGAGTCAACTGCGCATGGGTGGATTGCGCAGAAGTTACTTTGCGCATGGCTGGCTTGCACATGGCTGGCTTACGCATGGATGGCTTGCGCCAGCGCAATCCAGCACAGCGCAAAACACTGGCTGAGGTCATGTGCAATCGACCCTGCGCTAAAGAGCACAGGCCGGGGGTGCGCAATCGGCCATGCGCTAAAGAGCGCAAGGCAGAGGGATGTTCTTCCTGGCCGAGAGTAGGTCCAAGAACACCAAGAACTTCAATTCTTCATAACTTTGTCAAATCAAAACCAAATCTAGATTTACAATTCTAACTTGAGTAAAATCGAATTCTCTTCCACATGGAAGCATCAAAATATACAAAAATCAAAGTTAAATAGATCAAAACCATGTAAATCCGAAAATAGTAAAAACCTAGATCTAGAACAAAGGAAACTCCAAATCACAAAATATCAAGTTCTAAAGTTGTTCTCCATGGCCTAATCTAGCTAATGGACAAATAAAAAGTGGTGCTTATTTGATGGCAAGGTGCACTTGCCTAATGGGTTGGGGAGTTGTGGAAGAAGGAAGAAGAAGAAAATTAATGGAGAGTAAAGAGGAAAGAGAAAGTTTGGTGGAGATATAATGAGGGTGGTTGTGTTGTGTTGAGGGTAGAGTGCAGGTTAAAGTGTTCCACTCATGATGAACCAAACCAAACCAACTTCCACAAAATAAAACCAAGCCATGGTCTAAAACCCATTTACGAGAAACCAAAATCCGCAAGTCGAGAAAATTAAAATACGTGCCAAAATTAAATACGAGCTTAAATACGTAATACAGGAAATGGGGGTGACAATAGTTCTCGGTTATAAACCACTATTACTTGCTGACGTCTGATTGGTATGGCTAACACATCGGCTAGATTAGCCAAAGCATCGGCTTCTATATTATAGGCTCGTCACATGTTCAATAAAGAAACCTTCAAAGGATGATGTCATAGAGAGTGTTGCTCGATGATAAGGTATCAAATCCTGATGACGAACTTCATACGTTCCTCTGATCTGATTGATGATAAGCTTGGAGTCTCCATAAACTTCCAAATATTGAATATCTAGATGTTTAGCAAGTTAAAGACCAATGAGCAACGCATTGTATTCGGCTACATTGTTTGAATATGATTGATCCAGAGAATAAGCCCTCTGAATAGTTAGTCCTTCTGGGGATACAAGAACAATCCCAACTCCGGCGACAATATCGCCATTAGGACCTATTCTAGATGCTCCATCAAAGAATAGACGCCAAGTAAGAATTTCTTCAAAAACCAGATTTGAATCCAGGACTTCATCAGAAATCTCGTCATATAATTTAGAATCTTCTGGAACCGCATGAGCTGCCAGAAAATCAGCAAGAGCCTGTCCTTTAACTGACTTCTGAGGAATATAATGCATGTCGTATTAAGCTAACAAGATTCCCCAATTAGCTAATCTGGAGTTGAGAATACCGGGTTTCTTCATCATAATCCTGATGGGATTTACTCTGGAAATGACGTGAATCGTTTGACCGATAATATAATGTCGCGTTTTCTGAACAACAAACATTAATGCTAGGCATTCTTTCTCGATTGGAGAATAACGCGGTTCAGCGCCTGTCATTGTGCGACTGAGATAATAAATAGCCTGTTCATGGCCATCTTTATTTTTCTGGGCGAGTAATGCACCAAGAGAATGATCCATGGCTCAAACATATAGAAGGAATGGTATTCCCGAGACGGGAGGTACCAAAACTGGAGGGTTCACGAGATACTGTTTGATATCATCAAATGCTTTTTGACATTCTTCGTTCCAGACGAAAGATACACCTTTCTTCAGAAGTTTGTTGAATGGTCTGCAGCGTCCTGATAAGTTGGAAATGAATCTCCTGATATAAGCAATTCTTCCTTGAAATCCTCGTAGCTCTTTTAAGGTACGTGGAGGACGCATCTCTTGAATGACTTTGATCTTCTCGGGATCCACGTGTATACCTTTAGCAGTAATGACGAAGCCGAGAAATTTACCACTAGAGACGCCCATGAAGGACTTAGTAGGGTTCATTTTAAGTTGATGCTGACGCATTAAATCAAAGATAGTCTTCAAATCTTGGATATGATCCTCCTTTTGTCGACTTTTGACTGCAATATCATCAACATAGCATTCGACTATTTTTCGGAGATGTTCGCGGAATATAGTGCTCATTGCTCGCTGATATGTTGCTCCTGCATTTTTGAGACCAAACGGCATCACTGTATAACAGTATGTACCGATCGGCGTTCTGAAGGAAGTGTGTTTTTCATCATCTGGAAACATTTTGATTTGATTGTATCCCGAATACCCATCCATGAATGACATCCGTTCGAAACCACATGTGTTATCGATCATGACATCGGTAATTGGAAGAGAAAACTCGTCTTTAGGACAAGCTGCATTGAGATCGCGAAAGTCTATACAGACTTGGATCTTGCCAGTCTTTTTAAGGACAGGAACGATGTTAGCCACCCATTCAGGATGTTGTTCCTCTCGAATAAATCCGGAAGCCATAAGCTTGTTGACTTCAGCTTCAATTGCATCCATAATGTCTGGACGAAATCGTCACTGTTGTTGTTTGACTGGTTTAGCATTTGGCATGATATTAAGTTTGTGCATTGTGATCTTCGGATCTAGTCCTGACATATCCTCGTAACTCCAGGCAAAGACATCGATATAATCATGAATAAGCTTGATCATATCTTGCTTATCTGTTTATGAAAGACTTTCACTGATGAATATTGGTTTAGGGGACCCTTCTTTACCAACATCAATTTGGATCAGTTTATCTTCAGTAGGAGGTTCTCTCTGCTCGAACCTGAATTTCCATTGATTATCTAATCTTTGAGCCCATTGTTCTGATTCGGGTGATATTTCAAAATCATCCTCATCTTCATCATTTTCCTGCGGGCCATCAACAGAGACCATATTGATGGATAGAATAGAGCGATGGAGATCGCCAATACTTGTGTCAGAATCCCAAGAAAGGGAATCGGAAGACTCAGATCGTTCGTCTTCAGATCGTTCGTCTTCATCGAATTTTGAATCTTCATGGACTATGTTCATAAAGGAGGTAGGAGCAATGTAACCCAAACCACATTTTGTCCTTCCATATTTTAATGGAGGAATTCGAACATGCATTCTTCTTCCTTTTCCATTATTGAGGCTGGTTCTGAAGTCATAACCCATATTCTTGATGATATTTTTGGATTGCTGACTGTAGCGACGCAGTTGTAACCTTCCAGTATCGTCGTTTGTGTCATCTTATTCCAGGTTAGGAGGATTCTGGGGTCCTTTATAGAAGAATATTGAATTTTCTCCCTTCTTTCTAATAGGGACCACGAAGTATGATTTTTGTATGGACTCCAATGATACGTCTGTATGAAGAGTTTGAACAACTCCTATAGTTAGTGGCTCTAAGCTATCTAGCAATTGTAAATAACTTTGTACATGATTATAGACATCAATATACTGCAAAGGAGATGCTTCATTAATATTAGATACTATATTTACAACAGAAGGCTGAGCCTTATCAGACTTAGTCAAATTAATGACAAAAGGGGGAGAGAAAGAGCGATCAGAAGTTTTGTTTCGATTAAGACCGATAACAAAAGGCTCAGAAGAGATGAGCTCCCTTGAAGAAGATCGTGGATAAGGCGTACGTCCACTGACTGGAATGACTAGAGTATCTGGTCTAGCCTGAGAAGGTGGAGGGGGAGTGGCACGTCCACTGACGGGAATTATCAGCGAACTTTGTGGAGCTTGGGAAGACGATACACTAGTACGTCCACTGACAGGAATTATCAGTGTGCCTTGTAGAGCTTGGGCAGACGATACAGTAGTACGTCCACTGACAGGAATTATCAGTGAGTCTTCTTCAGATGATTTAGCAGATTGCGGAGGAGTGATACGCCCTTTTACAGGAATAACAAAGGTATCGACTTTTGATATCTCATCGTCGTTATCCATAGCTTGCAAGACTTTTGAGTATTCATCTTTGTACATACGAGCGTCATTGAAGTAAGCTTCGACTCCTTTGAATGGATAGAGATCTGCAACCTCCTTTTGAACTTCTCCATTATCATCAACATATTTGAAGCACTGATGAAGAGTCGAAGGAACGACATTATGTTCATGCAAGAATGGTCTCCCCAATAGAGCATTGTATGAGCAACCATGATTGTCGATGATGTAAAAAGTAACTTTAGTGCGAAGATCGCCTATTTGAAATTTGAGGCGAATCTTGCCCAAAGGCTCACTTTTTCCTTGATTGAATCCCAAGATGGTAGTGATAGTGCTAGAAAGACTATGCACAGGTATCTTCAGTGCATCTAGCATAGCTTTTGGCATAATACTGAGAGCGGATCCTGGATCAATCAGTAGACGGTCAACCTTCATAGAATCGATATATCCTGTATGATATAAAGGACGGTCATGTCGATTATCCTCTAGCAGCATATCATCCTGCGTAAAGGTAATATTTGGAATAAATTCTAATACATTATGGCAATGAGAGATAGGTTCTAATTCCAACTTCTTAAGGAAAGTTAGGCAAGTTTCTGCTTGCAACAGCACTTCACTCAGTTTTCTCGAGTCTCTTTAGAGAGGCGTAAGAGCTCGAAGATTGATAATTTAGCTGGTGTATTGGCTAGTTGAGCCAATATATCAAAATTATAAGGCTTTTCAAGTCCTGTAGGAGATGACTTCTTCAATGGTTTATCGAAGCGAACTTGTTGTTTGCCTTTGTCAGCTGCAGTTGGCTTAGAAAGAACTGTCTCAACAGGATCATTTGAAGGTTCTTCAGTAGAGACGGGTGTTGGAGCTGTAACCGGAGGGACATCAGGAGTTTCTCCAGGAATGTCAGCATAATCTTTCAGATATATTTTTTCTGACCAAGTTCCAGCATAAACTTCGACTTCAGATTCCGGTTCAGATTCTATCGAAACCATGTTGCAATTCTTCATCTTGCTCTTGGTTCTTATATGCTTGATGAGAGCTTCATTCCAGAAACCAAGGCCAATACGAGATTGATTATGTCTCATAGTGATGGCTAAAGGTGCTCGGAGTCCTTTGCCTGAGTTCAAACTAGGAGCAGTGGCTAAATCATAACCCATCTTCGCCATTAATTCACAAGATTGTGAACTGTATAGATAAAATGCAGGCTTGTACCTATCTTCAGATTGAGGTACAGATTTTATCTCCGTAGGGAGTGAATTTCCTGCCAAGATGAAAGTAGAGGTTAGATAAAAATCGGGTATGATACTAGAATTCACATTGCATGACTTAGTCTTCCCGAGTTTCTTTTTAGATAAAGGAGTCTTCCGAGGAGAAGAGGAAGACGTCTCAAACTCCGTCATTAAATCCGGGTAGATCCACATGATCTCTCCCTTCTTAGTTGTGACAGGAACAAGTTCTTCATTCTGTGCTGGTGGGATGTTCACAACTTCGAGAGTTGCTTTGGGGATAGGAACAATCCCATTTTCCACCATTAAAGGAGGGAAGTCACCGAACTACATTGAAATTACATTTGCTGTGACTGTCTTGTCTTTGGGTGTCAGTGTCATAGCTCCTGATTTAATTATCTCTTGGATCTTTTCTTTTAATACATAGCAAGACCGGATTGTATGACCCAGCATTCTATGATATGGACAGTATTTTGGATGATCTGTCTTGTTAGCTTCATCAGGCTTTTTGATTTCTGGCAATTGTATTTTGTTACCTTTGAGCAAGCATTCAAAGATACCCTGAACATCGTCATCGTCGAAAGAATATTCTTCCTTCGGCCGAGGAGGTCTCTGTTGTTGATTTGTTGGAGCTGGGGTAGCTTGGGTAGCCATTACCTCTTGACTACTGCTCTGGAGATTGACTTCAAGAGCCTCTTTTCCTTTTCGATTATTGGGTCGAGTACTATTGCTAGCACTCTGATTTAATTCCTTGGGAGCCATTTGTACCCCCAGACCTTTGAAGGTCTCAGCACTGACTTCGGCAGCTTTGGCACTGACGATGAATGAAGGCCAATCTTGGAACTGAGTGGACCCTGTCCACATGCTGATGATTGGTAAGAGATTCGACTTGCAAGTGTCGATAGTAACAGCATCGGGAGTTCCGAGAGGCATTTTAAGGGCTTCTCTTCTGAATCTTTCAATGAAGTCCTCAGTGGTTTTATTATTTTTCTGTTTAATTCTTATGAGGGCTGACATGGTCATGTCATTTAGCCCTTCATAGAATCGTTCAAGAAATATTTGTTTGAAACCGGCAAATGAGGTAATGCACCCATCAGGGAGACTTCTATACCATTCATAAGCTGTTCCTTTAAGACATCCGACGAACACCCGAGTGAGAAGGGCATCGCTTGGTTGCAACTGATCAGTCATTATCTCAAAGTGATTAATGAACTGACTTGGGGAGGTTGTCCCATCAAAGAAAGAGATAGTCGGAGGCTTGTATTTAGGAGGATATGATACTTGCTTCCATTCTATCGGATAAGGTTGCTTGATGCCTAACCTTTGTAAACCATCCTTTTGTTTAAATGCCTCAAATTGAGTTCGGAGATTCCTTAACTCTTCAGTAACAATTCCAGAGGATTGTGGAGTTGTAACTTGTTGAGTGTAATTGGGAGGAGGGACTGCAGCATATGTACCACCCCCAGCTCCGGACTGACTTGGAGTGGGTTGTACAGGAATATTAGATTGTACCCCCGGAATAGTAGAGGGTTCTGGGTTTGGAACAACAGGAGTATTTAATACAACTGGAGGGGCTGTCTGTTGGACTTGCTGAGTTTGATGCTGAGCTTGCATAAGAGTGTGCATAGCATTCAATGTATCTGCCATAGCTCACAACTGTTGTTCCAAGGAAGAAATCCTTTGCTCATGAGCTTCGGTGCTAGTTGAAGGTTCATGATTGCCATCCACCATGTAAGTGGTAATCATTCGAGGAATAGACGATGAAACAGTCTGTTCTGAATCATCGCTGTGTGAGTCAGTATCTTTCCCGGGGCTATTTACGGGAGTCAATACTGGAAAGTTGGACTCTCCAAGGAAATCCTCTGTGATCTACGGATTACCACTTGGATGAGAAGAAGAAGAGACCCTGGCCAAGGCTCCGGTCCTGGATCGGGTGCCGAGATAAACACCATCTTCAGAATCTGATATAGCATCAGACCGTATGCTACCCCCAATATTTCTGGAGGTCATGTTGACAGAAGCATAAAGAGGTTCATCTTCATCCAATATTGATTCATATTGAATCCGTTCGAAAACAGATCATCTTTTTGGTAAACAACAACACTGAATCACAACCCGAGGTTGGAAGTTGCAACCATGCTTTTCATGGCAAATATGAGCAATGTCATAGCCTGATGGAGTGTCGATTCTACGTTTATTTTGCAAATACTCCCGGAGATCTGTAGGAACAGATTGGAAAATACTTGAAGATAGTTTCTGTGTAGAAACTTGTCTTTTGTTCTTCTGTCTTCTCGGTTCTTGAGTGTATAAAGACTGATTAATTTGAGCAACATAGTTCTTGGCATATTCTGCATCAGGGTCTAGTATACTTGTCTCAGTTTGATCAGGCTTCTTAATACCAGAAGTGGAACTGAGATGATTCTGATTAAGCTTGTTACGAAGATCCGTAGGAGATATGACTTTGGTATCAGTCTTGGATACTTGTAATCTGCCTTTCTCAGATCGAGAAATTTTGAGAGAAGGAAGATGGGTATTATTCCGACTGGGAGTCGGTAATAATCCATCTTTAGAGGAAGTAGCCAAAAGGCATTTTTCTTTGTTTGATCTAGTAAGAGTACTAGTCAAATTAACTCCAGAGGTAAAGACCTTAGGAGTAGAGGAGTTGACTAAAGAGTCTTTCTCCTTGGTTGGCACAAGATGTGCAAGTTGAGGGGGAATCATTTGTATGTTCTGTGGAAGAGAACCCCCAGCTTGATTTTGAGAAACAGTCAAAGGACTGTATCTGTTAGCATACGCTGACTTCAGTTTGGACTTCTGGTCATACGCTGCCTTTTTATTAGCATACGCTGGCTTTGGCTTAGCATACGCTGCCTGCTGTTAGCTTTTGTACGCTACCTTTGCCGTACGCTGCCCTTTGACTGCTATACGCGCAGAGTCATTAATGGCTAAAGAGCCGACTGCTGTCGTAAGAGTAGAGGGAGAAGAGACTTTGACATGTCCAGAGATGGTTTTCCTTGGACACGCTGACTTGGTTAAAGAACTCACTTTATCAGCGTGACTAGGAGAAGCCACTGTTGCCGTGTTCAGAGAAGCCGAAGCATGCTTCGTTGAAGTTGAAGACGTGTTCTTGTCAGCGTGAGAAGTGACAGAAGCATCTCGGGCTGTCGAAGAAGACTTAGGGACATAGACAGAGTGTCCCTTTGTAAAACCCATAATTTAGATTGCAAATTATTTTTTTCTAATTTTATTTGTTAAATGAATTTTTGTTAGATTAATGTTAACAATTAATTAAGAATTGATAGTTTAATGTTATTATTATTAAGTGTAAATTAATTTCCAAAATAATTAAAAACTTGGATTTTTGCATGACCACCCAGACCTGAACTCAATTGAAGATATTTATTGATGGTTAGAATTTTATAATAATAAAAAAAAAGAAAATTTATTTTTAAATAGTCCATATTTTTAAAACTATTTATTTTTAGCCAGAACATATTTTTCCAATTAATCATTTCATTAAAGCATTAAAAACATATTAGCCCAAACTATTATTTTGATCCTTAACTATTAGGCCCAAGTTTTTGATCCATTAAGCCAAACCCAGTATTTGGGTCAAACCCAATTCTTTACAAATCAAAACCCATTGGCAAACTAATGGTAACTTAAAATCCTTAAGCCCACAACCTTGGCCCATTTCTTATTGGGTCTAATACCCAATAAGCTATAAACCTTTAAGCTTTCTTTCAGAATGAATGAATCATTCATTCATTTGTTGGGTACTGTAGCATTTTGGAAGAGAACCTTTCTCTTCACATTCTTAACCGAAGCTTCCTTCGGTTTCCTCTTCATGGCCGACCTCCCATCTTCCGAACCGCCGCTGGCGCCATCATGGTGGCCGTTGGCCTCCCCTCTCCGGTAACCTCCGATCTAAACTCCTATATAAACCCTCTACTACCATCCCCATCCTCCATCACCATCATTTTTTCCCCAAATCCACCATTTTTGGCGAGTTTTTTTCGGCGAACCCGAGTTTCCCTCGGCTAGATCCGGCGAGTTTCCTGCGACTGACGCCCCTTTCCAGCGGCCGCCCGCCATCGACCCGACCTCGCGGCCCTTCCCCGGCCATTCGCCGCCGGCGCCCGCCTCGGTGACCGCCCTCGTTCGTCCCGTGCGACTCTGGTTCGCTGTTGGACGAGCTCCCCGGGTTCCGTTTCCGAGCCCGTGACGGTTCTGTTCCGAGTTCACTTCAGGATTTTCCGTTGTCATTTGGGTAAACTCTGACCCGTTAATTTCTTTTTGTCAATGATGATAATCTGGTCCAAACCAAATTCTTTGGGAATTCGGGAACGTAATAATTACGTTACCAATTTGTTTTTCCGAGTTCTTCGGAAAATTATTTTGTTGCTGGTTCTGTGACTTGCTGGAATATTTCGGACAGAACTTGGTTCTGTAGAATTCTCGAGATTTCCGAGAACTCTTTCGGAAAAGGTTCTGTGTTTTTAAATTCTTGGGTTTTCCGAGAATTATCGGGATTAAATTGGATTTAGATTTTAATACATAAAAATTTGGTTTTGTTCTCTGTTGGTTTGGTTCTTTGGTACTGTTGGGATTTTCGGATATATATATTCTGTGTGGTGGTTACGGGTTTTTCGGAATTCCGTTCTCATTTCGGAATGCTGGATTGGTATGGAAAAATCTTTTCTGTGGATATCTATATGTATTTCGGGTTTTGGGAATTATTTTGCAGGTAAATGGAGCATTTCCCAGTTTTTGGGTTGACCAAAAATAGAGGGAGTGCTGCCAAAATTTTTACAAAATATAAAAATATTTTAAATGATTTTTGAATAAATATTATTTTAATAATATTATATTCGGGCGACGACCTTAATGGTCAATGGGCCCCAGTGAAATGCAAACGCACCGGTTTGTCCGGACGTTGAGGCAGAGTAGCTGAATATGATGACTGGACCAGAGTCTGAGACTCATATTATTTTATAATTTAATTTAGAAATTATTAAGTTATTATTAATGTTAATTGTAGGTAATTTTCGAGACTAACCCAATCTTCTCTTATTTCAATTTGTTATAAATTTGTAAGGGCATAAGCCCAGTTCCTATTAAATGTGGTCCGTAATAAGTAGTGTAGTATTTTATCTTTATTTTCTGGATTGTATTAATGCGTAGGATTAAATAATATTAATTATTAATTAGAAAATTCATGAAAATATATTATATATATAATTATAAAATACCAAAGTTTTTCCAATAAATGGATAAAAATCAAGTTTTATAAATAATTTGATAAATACAAGTTTTTCTGAAAATTGAATATAAATTGAATTTCTTAAATTCAACGCACTAGTAAACGTTGTGATGTTGTGTTAGCTAATTAAATAACTAAAATTGATTAGGGAACAAATAGAGATTGTAACTAGATCATTTTAGTATTGTGAATCTGAGACAAATTTCCGGAATGTAGGATTACGAGGAAGTTCTTGACCGTCAAACCGAAGTACCAATCTCGTCCAACCTGAGAAATTTAAGGCAAGTACATTTATGTGGATTTACGATTATTTTAGCAATCATTTCATTGCAATTTTAAATCACTGTTCAAACACGGACTCTTTCGGGAGTATTGACTGTACTGTTGGGGACTGGGGGAGTAGAGTAGTGGATATGACCAAATCCAAAAATTAGGATAACTGACTGTATTAGCTTTCCCCTCTTCACACGGGGACAAGCCATACCGTATCGCTAGGATACTACTGTAACCCAATTCGGTCATATTCATTACCTATTCACATCACTGTACTGTATTTCAAATCTGTTTTCTTCTTTAAAAACTGTTTAAAAGTGCATGATATTAATTGTCATTTTAATTGTTAAAATTTGCATAAATTGTACTTTGCTCCCTCCTGACTGAAGACAACATTTTAGGTATTTCTGATGACCTGGAGATGCTAATCAATAGCTACTACAATCCTGACTTGTACCCGGCGGTACTTCCAGCTGATGAGGATGTTGTGGCGTCTCCATAGATGCTACTTTAGTTTGGAGTTTATTAGTTTCTTGTTATTTCAAGTTATGAAACTTTGTAACAGAACAAATGTTGAATTATCGTTTAAATATATGTTGTGGAAAATTTAGTTTCAAATGTTGTTGATCACCTGCATATGGATTACAGCTTACTGCCGCCGTCTCATCAACGGTGCAGGCTGGGCATGATCCGTTTCGACCCAAGTATTTGGGGACCGGGTCGTGACACCCTTCTTCTTGGCAGCAGGAAGAGCGGAGGAAGCAGTTCGGCCCTCCTTCGCCTTGAGTATTTCTTCGTAAGCAGATTGGTCGAATTGTACGACCATCGTCTTCTTCGTCGAGCCGATCGACGAAGTATCGCATTGAGTTGTTGCTATCTCGTTGGAGGATACAGCTTTCCCCAGTAGAGTCGCCAATTTGTTTTCCATAAATAAATTCACTTTATTTATTTTGTATCTGAGAAAATTACAACTGTAGGAATCTAATCTAGAAGACGATTACTTTATCCCTTGGACGATGCGATGAAGAAAACTCGAACTTCGAAGAACTTGGACAGCAACTGGGCAATCTCTCTGTTCTCTCTGAGAATGACTGTAGTGTCTAATGAAGATAAAGAAACTCTCTTTTATAGAGTTCTGGATAACTGTTCTGAAGCATACGCTCAGTCAGTTACTTGACGTGTGCATAACTGCAGGGACGCATGGCGAATTCTGATGGAGACACGTTGGAATGCGGTTGAAAGTGGTGGAATATATCTAGGAGAGATTGATGGCATGAATGCCACGTTGCATAACTTCTAAATAAGTGGGTAACTGAGTACAGGACACGTAAGAACGTGTGTTGACTGTACGTTGAAAATCATCCTGGATGCATTTGCTATGATACGCTGTCTTTGAAGAAGAGCCATACGCTAGCTTTTGAAGGCACATGTCTTGCATACGCTGACTTGGATCATATAAAGCTGATACGCTTACTTTATTGATAAGGAGTCGTATGGAGTCCATACGCTCACTTGGTTGGCAAGGAGTCGTATGGAGTCCATACGCTCACTTGGCTGGCAAGGAGTCGTATGGAGTCCATACGCTCACTTGGTTAGCAAGGAGTCGTATGGAGTCCATACGCTCACTTGGTTGGCAAGGAGTCGTATGGAGTCCATACGCTCACTTGGTTGGCAAGGAGTCGTATGGAGTCCATACGCTCACTTGGCAAGGAGCCGTATGCATTGAGGGAGTAGACACGTGGCTGTCTTCAATCTTCTCAAATACGCCATATCTTCAAATACTGACAAATATCTCTCGAGCGTCGTGCTACAGATATGATGGCTGACAGACTGTCAGAAATGACAGTAATGATGGCTCTTTATTTATGATGGCTGCTGAGCTGTCCTCGTAAGAGACAAAATCAATTCTCGAAAACCTATACGACGGCTAATCTTCATAGGGCAGCTGTCTTTGCACGAAAGGCGAAGTGTCAGATTCATCCTTCATTAAATACATGCTGTGTTGTCATCTCAGGAAATAATAAAATATTTACTGAGCGCACAGCCTTTAGATGAGCGTATGGCCTTGGCTGAGCGTATGGCCTTGAGCGTATGGCTTTGACTGAGCGTATGGCCTTGAGCGTATGACTTTGGCTGAGTCTTATGTCAGCGTGTCATAATTTTCACACCCTACAGGGTCTAATACAACATTTGTGATTGGCAGAAGACATCCCACTTGGGGGACTTTTTGTGGACCTATTGCCCTTTTGTGTATCTGGAGATGCGAGCAATAGATTGGAACGATTTTTGTGGACCTATTACCCTTTTGTGCACTGGTGGTGCGGATAATAGATTTGAATGATTTTTGGTAGACCTATTATTCTTTTGCGTACTAGTGGTGCAGGTAATAGATTTGATTGATTTTTGGCGGACCTATTACCCTTTTACGCACTGGTGGTGCAGGTAATAGATTTGATTAATTTTTGGTGGACCTATTACCCTTTTGCGCACTGGTGGTGCGGGTAATAGATTTGATTGATTTTTGGTAGACCTATTACCCTTTTGCGCACTGGTAGTACGGATAATAGATTTGAAACAAAACCTAACAGAGGTAATATGGACGTGATAGGTTCTGTGGCTTTAACACCGTGATTCTATCCCGGGTTGGGTACAAGTGTTAAGTTAGGAGATTATCTATATCAGAGGTAATATGGATGTGACATACGATAATCATGAATAATTTTTGGTGGACCTATTACTCTTCTGCACATTGGTGGTACGAGTAATAGATTTTGAGACAAAATCCAACAGAGGTAATATGGACGTGATAGGTTCTGTGGCCTTAACACCGTGATTTTATTCCGGGTTGGGTACAGGTGTTAAGTCGAGAGACTATCGGTATCAGAGGTAATATGGACATGACACACGATAATCAGGACCAGGAAGTTTGCTCAGAGGTGGCAATAGGCCTGGTAAACTCCGGCGGGGTGAAGTATTAGGGTGGAAGTTCAGAGGTTTTAGTATACATGACTTGTCACCCAGGGGATGCAATGTGAATCCACTCAGAGCTAATAGAGTGTAAGTTTAGAGGTACTTGGTGTACATAACTCGATAATCTGGGAGATTTGGTGGTTTGAGGAAGTACCAGCATGTCCTTAGACATAGTATTTCTTCAGGAACTTGCTATTTATTGGTATCATGAGCAAGTCTCCGTTCTGTTTCACGAACCGGTATGTGCCGTTGGAGAATACGGTCTCGATGATGAATGGACCCTCCCATTTGGACTGGAATTTGTCGACGGTTTTGTGAGTCATGACCATCGGTCTGCGAACGGCCAATACGAGATCGCCTATTTAGAATGTCCTCTGCTTGACTTTCTTATTGAAGGCCCGAGAGATGCATGCTTGATAAAGCTCGATGCTTTGTTGAGCTTGCAAACGCTTCTCGTCAAAGGCTTTCAATTCTTGTAGCCGTCGGCGGTAGTTATCGTCCGACGTCAACCGGTAAGTAAGGGCCACGCGAAGTGAGGGGATCAGAGTCTCCAATGGAAGAACTGCCTCGCTTCCGTACACCAGAGAGAACAGTTTATTTCCTGTGACCGTCCGAATTGTAGTACGGTACGCCCATAAGCATTCACCCAGCTTTTTATTCCAGTCGCGCTTGTTTGAAGACACGAACTTCTTGAGAAGCTTGATTATGGTCTTGTTAAAAGCTTCAGCCCGACCATTAGCCGATGGGTTGTATGCCGTTGAAGCCACATTCTAAATTCGATTCTTGTCACATAATCGATAGTAGGCATGGCGTACGAACTGCTGACCATTATCATGAATGATCCTCCGGGGCAGTCCAAAACGGTAGATGACGTGATATTTTATGAAACTAATCATGTTTGATGTCTTTACCTCTGCCAGCGGAATAACTTTCGTCCACTTGGAGAAGTAGTCGGTGATTGCGAGTATAAACCGGTGTCCCCTAGATGACGGCGGGATAATTGGGCCAATGATGTCCATCCCCATGCTTCAAATGGCCAAGAGGCCATTTTTGGGTGCAAGAATTCGGATGGCAGATGTATAAAATCTGTGTGGATCTGGTAAGCCTTACACTTCTTTGCATAATCGACTGCGTCTGCTACCATTTTAGGCCAATAAAAGCCCATCCGACGGAGACGGTCTTACAACTTCGGGCCAGGTTCGTGAGCCCCGTAGACGCCATCGTGAGCCTCGCATAGGGCTTCTGCTTTTGACAGACATCTTAACAGTAGCCCATCGTAGGATCGTCGATATAATATTTTTGTTTCTGTGTTATAAAAGAATCTGAGAGAACGCTTTCTGATTGAAGTTGCTTCTTTCACATTCTCTGGCAGGATTCCATAGACTACAAAGTCGATGAACGGGAGTCTCCAGTCTTGTACGTCATTGGCTATCTGGGCGGACTAACTTGTATCTAGTTGAACGTTGTTTTTGGGACAGACCAGCTCATGGCCTATCACGTCGACTAGATGATGAGCATGATTTGGAACCGCTAAAGAAGCGACGAGACCTGCTAGGGCATCGGCTTCAATATTCTAGAGCCTAGGAACATGCTCTATAAAGAACCCCTCCAAGGTTGCAATGATGGCAATTGCTGTCTGATGATAGAGAATCAGTTCCGCGTTACGAACCTCGTATGAGTCTCGAATTTGATTAACAATCAACTGCGAGTCGCCATATGCTTCTAAGTATTTGACCCTCACTTCTTTTGTACTTCGGAGTCCAATGACCAGGGCATTATATTCAGCTACATTGTTTGAACAGGGTTCTGTAAGAGAATATGCACGATTGACCACCAATCCGGAGGGAGAAATTAATACTATCCCGACTCCAGCGACGATATCACCTTGGGGCCCCATCCTTGAAGCACCGTCGAAGAACATCCACCACACGACATCATGTGAAGTCATGTTTAAATTAATAATCTCGTCTGGAATTTCTTCATAGATTTTGGCTGTTTCTGAGCCTGGATGTGCTGCTAAGAAGTCGGCCAAGGCTTGACCTTTGACAGACTTCTATGGAACGAAAACCATGTCGTAGGAGGATTATAGTATCGCCCAGGTGGCTACACGAGAACTGAGTGCGCCCGACTTGGTCATGAGAACCCTGAGGGGGTTGACTCGTGAGACAACATGGATGGTCTGCCCTGTCACATAATGTCATGTTTTCTGAATAGCAAACACCAAGGCAAGGCATTCCTACTCTACGGCGGTGTACCTATGCTCTACGGTGGTGTACCTATGCTCTACGGCGGTATACCTATGCTTCGGCCCCACCATCATTCGGCTGAGATAATAGATGGCATATTCGTGTCCCGTATCATTCTTCTGCGCTAGAAAGACGTCGAAGGAGTGTTCCATTGCCCGTACATAGAGCATAAAGGGCCTTCCGGCGACCGGGGCTACCAGAACTGGCAGATTCGACAGGTATTCCTTGATGTCATCAAAGGCGCGTTGATATTATTCATTCCATATAAAAGAGATGCCTTTCTTCATGAGTTGTGTGAAGGGTTGACATCGCCCTGAGAGGTTAGATATGAACCTCCTGATGTAGGCTAGTCTTCCCCAAAGGCTGCGGAGTTCACGGAGATTCCTCGGTGGGCTCATCTCTAGGATTGTTTTTGTTTTATCGGGGTCTATGTGAATACCCCGGGAAGTAATGACAAAGCCCAAGAACTTCCCGCTGGACACGCCCACGATGGACTTGGTGGGATTCATCTTCAGATTGTGCGCTCGTATAAGGTCGAACACTGTCCTCAAATCATATAAGTGATCATCCTTGGAGCAGCTTTTAACGGTGAGTCGTCAACATAATACTCCACCGTCTTGCGCAAGTGATCTCTGAAGATGACGCTCATAGCTCGTTGATATGTAGCACCGGCATTTTTCAGGCCGAAGGGCATGACTGTGTAACAATACCCGTCGATCGGTGTTCAGAATGACGTATGTTTCTCATCATCAGGAGACATTTTGATTTGATTATATCCTAAAAAACTGTCCATAAAGGACATACATTCTAAGCCACACGTATTATCGATCATTATATCGGTGATGGGAAGAGGGAATTCATCTTTAGGACATGCCGTATTCAGATTGCGAAAGTCGATACAGATTCAAATTTTTCTATTCTTCTTGACGACTGGTACTATATTAGCTATCCAGTCTGGGTGTTGCTCCTCACGGATGAAACCGTTAGCTATAAGCTTATTTACTTCCGCTTTGATGGAGTTCATGATGTCTGGACAGAATCGTCGTTGTTGTTGCTTGACTGGTTTTGCGTCCGGATGAATATTGAGCTTATGAAGTACGATCTCGGGGTTTAGCCCTGGCATGTCTTCATATCTCTAAGCGAAAAATGTCGATATATTCTCTGACGAGTTGTAACAATGACTCCTGCTTGCCGTCCGTCAGGCTTTTACTGACGAAGTTTGGCTTTGGAGAGGATTTATTGTCGAGGTCAACTTGCATGACTTCGTCTTCAGTGGAAGGGTCTCGTTGTTCAAAGTGCTTCTCCCATTGTGCATCCATTTGTTGGGCCCATGGCTCCAATTCAAGAGGTTCAAGTAGATCTTCGTCTTCCTTTTCAATGTCTTTGGATGCCATATTGACAGAGAATGTCTGCCTGAATATATTTTCAATGCTACCATCGGAATCGTATGTAGGCGATTCAGATGAGTGAGAATGCCACTCTCATTCCTCATCAGAACTCTCGAGCGTTGTTGCCGGTGTAACATAACCGAGACCGTATCTGGACTTGCTGTAATAATCCCGAGGTTTCCCGGCCGGGGCTGACAGCTGCAGAGGCGCTCGTCGGCTGTTGCCGTAATTCAGACCTGGGGTAGCCTCCATGTCGTATCCCTACTTTTGCATGAAGTACTTGACTTGGGGACTATACAGGTAGAGTGGCAATCTTCCAGTGTCGAGTTCGAGATCGAACTCTTCTGGCATGAAAGGTTGAGGACCTTCTTTTCGGCCAAAGATGATCGTGTGATCCCCTTTTTTCTGCCTAGGATTAGGAAGTAAGCACCCCTAATGGGAGTAAGTTGGTTTGCGGTATGGACGGCTGTCACCTGTGTGTGCAGGTTAATGTCCAGACCGTGCTCCACAGCATACATCAGATTGCTCTCAGGGTAGTTCAAAGGTAGCCTCTTATTGATGAAATAAGGAATTTTGTATACAGGGATTACATCATCAGGAGAGGGACTATCCACCTGTGCAACCAGATACTTTGCGAGTCCTGCATCCTCTTCAGCTACCTCCTGCGTGACAGGAGGTTGGGATGCTGTCTTGGGCAGCTTGACCACCAAGGGTTATGCTTGTGGCATTGGCTTGCCTGAGGGCCTCGGATCAACACTTGGTTGCCGGCTCATCTTGGGTAGGTAGATAACCATCAGCTCGATAGAGGATTTTGCATCTTCTGATTGCTTTTGACTGGATCTTGGCAATCGGATCACCATCGGCTCCACAGAGGGCCTCGCATCTTCCGATCGCCTTTGATTGGAATTTGGCAATCGAATTACCATCGGCCCTACGATAGATTTTGGCTCCTGGCTGGACCCCAGGACTTGGATGACCATCGGTTCCAACTTTGCAGCTGGGGCGGGGGAACTGGGCACCTCTTTATACAAAGTTGCGATAAGGGGCGCAGCTTTGCCCGGTTTACGAGCCTGGAGATAGATTTTCAAAGGTTCCTCTGACCCTGTTATGGCCTCCAGTTCGTCAGTTTTGTGCTTCTTGGATTCTTTATATAGACAAGCCTCTGAAGAGTACTAAGACTCAACCCCTTTGAAGGAATAGATGTCGGCGAATTCTGTCTTCACGAAGCCGTGCTTACTGACATACTTGAAGCACTGGTGGAGTGTGGACGGCACGATCATATAGTCATGTACCCACAGATGCCCCAAGAGGATATTGTAGGACGTATCTGCGTCTATGACGTAGCAGGTAACCTCCGTCTTCAGGTCGCCAATCTGACATTTCAAGCAGATCTTTTCCAGGGGATAGATCCTTTCCGAGTTGAAACCGCTAATGGCAGTGTTGGTCGCCGCTAACCGGTGCATAGGGATGTCGAGGATTTAAAGCAAGCTTTTCGGAATAATGCTTATTGACGAGCCAGGATCGATGTGCATCTGATCCACCTTGATGTCACCTATGTATCTAGTGTAGTACAAGGGGCGATCATGCAAGTTGGTCTTGATTAACATGTCCTGTGGGGTGAACACGATATTGGGCATTGCGTCTACACAGTTGCTGCCCTGGAGATTTGTTGACGCGTCCTCCCCTGTAGGCTTGACCTGGGCTAAGTAGGCGTCAGCATTCTGGAGTGCTTCGCTCAATGCGATATGAAGATCCTCGGAGAGCCTTAGGAGCTCGTATAATGACAACTTTATTGGCGTATTAGCCAATTGTGCAAGTATGTCAAAGTTGTAAGGTCTCTCAAGCCCCTGAGGTGCATCCTTACGGAGCGGCCTGTCGAAGCAGGTTTTCTTCGGCTTGGGCTTGTCCGCCGGTGGAGGCTGAGATGGTCCCGGAACATCAGTAGCAGGCAATATTGTCGGCTGAGGTTCTTCGACTGTATTATCCAGAGTGGACTGGAATTGTGCACCAGACCGGATAACAACGGCCGTCGCCTCCTCAGCTTCGGCTGAAATTGTATAGCAGGATCTGAACTTCCTGTCCTTCTTCTTGTTGGTTGAAGATGGCACTGCATGTGTAACTTCGGGCACTATATCTGGGTGCACCCACATGACCTCTCCTCGTGACGTGGTGAGAGGTACCAAGCCAGTCGTCTGGTCCCGGACGGGTGGAAGATTAGTAACCTCCATCATTGCCCTGGGGATAGGTATTACCCCGTCTTGAGTATTTGTTGGAGGAAATTACCAAACTGAACTGATACCATGTTCGCGGCAACGGTAACCTCTTCGAAATATAGCGACAGTGGAGTCGATAAGATTCTGGATGTACCGCTTTAATTGGAAGCAGTCATGAGTGGAATGATGGACATAGCGGTAGAAGTGGCAATATTTGAATCCTATCCCCTTGCAAGAGAATGTCGAAGATAGGCTTGACATGAATATCTTCAAATGAGTAATTCACCTTGGGCCACTGAGCTTCTGCCTACTTTTGTTCAGGCTTTTTGGTCATACCAGCGACCATGGCCTGTTTGCCCTTGGTGTCCCAGTTATTGGCGGTGTCGCTACTGTTGTTGTTATTGGGGGCGTTACCAGAACATTTGCTTTTGTCCTCTCCATTTGGGATGTGTAGTCCCAGCTGGCGAGCCTTCTTTAATTTTGCCTCCGTATTGGTAGCGCTTATGATGAAGGTCGTCCAATCCCTGAACTGATCTTCGCCCATCCAGAGGCTGATTGCAGGGAGCAACTTCTTTTGCCAGATTTCAATCAAGGAGCTTTCGGGATTGCCTTGGGGCAATCTCATTGCGGTTTGGCAAAATCGCTCGATATAGTTCCTCGTTAGCTCTCTCTCTCCTTGAACGACGTCCATGAGAGACGACATTGTCACACAATGTCCCACTTCGTAGAATCTCTCCCGGAACATGTGCTTGAAGCCGTCAATGGAATGGATGCAGTTGTCCGAAAGGTTGCGGTACCAGTCGAACGCGATCCCCTCCAATGCTCCGATAAATAATTATGTAAGGATGGCATCACTAGGCGGCAAGTGGTTGGTTGTGACCTCAAAATAGGTCACGTACCGACTAGCAGAGGTCTTTCTGTCATGTGAATCGATGTGAAACGGCTTGTACCGTGGCAAAAAAGGAACATCTCTCCATTCAACGGGATACGGATGCCATATTCTGAGGTCCCGGGAGGAGTCTCGGGCATTGAACATTGCTCGAAGCTCCTGGACTTCCCTCTTTGCCTCCCTGGCTTCGTCTGCAACTGAAGGAGCGGATGCTCCTAGAGGAATGTCACCCAAAGGAGGAGCGGTCGTGTTGGAGTCCGCGTTGACTGTGGGTCCCAAGCTTGTTTGTCCAGGCATCCTTACTGGTTGAGTCGGCAAGGCAGCTTTGATTTCATCTACTGACTTGACCAAGGACATGAGTATGGCTTCAAGTACTTCTAGATATTATCGATCAGTAGGTCCTTCATGATCATCGTCGGCCATAAAGATTGTCCGCACATGGATAGATGTGGAAGAGACCGTAGAAGAGGTGCTCCCCGTATCGTACCCTCGTACAGAGAAGTCGCAGGGGAACTTCAGAATGTCCTCCTCCTCGGATTCGGAAGGGGTGCCACCCCCTGTGCTGGAAGCTGCATCGTCTTCGCGAAGACGGCCACCCTCGAGGATGTCCAAGTCTGTTGTATAGTTCCAATGGATCGCTACCCCCTGTGTATCCTCTTGGAACACCGGATTGTCGTATATATTGAGGAAACTGCTACCCCCAGCTTCATCTGTCCCTAGGGAGGTCGAGGATGCACCACCGGGTGTTGGAAGCTTCTTTCTGGAACGGGTGCCTAGGTAGACACCCCTTGTGGTTGTCGACAATAATCCTCCAGATGAGAGTTTTCTTGCGGTGCTGGCTGAGATTGCCGGGCTGGAAGAGCCTATTTTCTTTCCTGCCTTGTCGGCTGGAATCTTCTAAGTTGAATTATAGGAGGCGAAAGAAAATTCCTCGTCTCCCAAAATTTGTACATGTTTTTTGAGTTGTCGTCGGACAGGTGCTGGCTGGTGTAGTCGTTAGAAAATGGACTGCCACTCTCCAGGTGTTGTCGACTTATCGCAGCAGCAGTTGATGACAACTTGGGTGAAATGATGTCATAGGGAGGGCTCACCGCATGCCAAGGTTGCATCTCTCTTCTTGCGTTTGTGGATGAGTACTTCTCGCAAGTCGAGAGCAGATTGATCTACCTTTGCATCTATTTTGTGGGCTCGGGTATCCTGAGCGCACGAGTGCATAGATATCATATTTGCTACCTGATCCGAGGCTAGTAAAAGCACTTGCTCTCACTCATAATTGGAAGACTTTTCAGACCCACCCTGTCCGTTTTTCCTGGGGGACTGGACGCGGGTGGTTCTGTACAACTTTCCATCAGGAGTCCGTATAACAGTTAATAGTGCCCGCTGACGGTCAGCAACTTGGACAGTTGACTGGGCTTGTTGGGCCCGCACTGTCCTAGACTTTTTCGACTTAACACCTGAAGGCGCATAGTAAGAAGAGTCCAGATCCACATTCTCAATGGACCGCGTTGGGTCGGGTCCGCATGAGAGACGGTCGAAAACAGAGCCTCTAACAGGGCCGCATGAGGTACCCTGTCTGCGGCCAGGATTGGCTGTCGCATGGACCATCTGCATGCGGCCAGAGTTGGCTTCCGCATAGACAAATTGCCCATTTTTCTTATGCGGCCTCTTCTTCGTCCGCATGAGTTTCCCTTGTGCCTCCCCAAAGCTCAGCATCGTAGTATTTTTCTCTGCTGTATTTGGGGACAGTGGGGTTCTCTGCGGTCTGAAGCAAGGACGCAAGAGAGCTTTGATCACCGTCTTGGGCTGCAGAAGGAGCTTCTTCGAGAACCTGGCAAAAGGCAGCAATTTTGAGCCTCGACATCCTGCGAGTTCTCTTCGGGTTGGCTAACTTCTGTAATGGGCTAGCGCTCCCTTCAGAGGACATTTCTTCAAATGCTTGTTGGTCAAAATGACCAGAAGCATTTGCTGCATAGAGCCGAGCTTGGACGCGTCAGATTGCGTCACCAACTTCTCAATAGAGAAGAAGGAAGTCCTCAGCAGAGTCGCCATCGTGTTTGCCATTAAATATCAAAGACAAGTATTACAGAGACACTGAATTTGATTACAAACTTGCTTGTACAAAAAAAGTCTAGAAAGAAATCCTAGGAAACAATCTAAGTACAATTTTTTAGTTTTTGATTCTGGAAGGTGACGATGGAGGCTCCAAAAAGTATAGCAACTCTGTCTTACTCCTTGGACTATCAGACACAGTCTTTGCTCTTGAAGAAATTTGCCAGCCTTTGATTGCCAACCTTTAGCATGGGTGTGGTACCCTGCTATTTATAGTGATTCCTGCATACAACAGATTTTGGGCCGCATAGAGGGCCACGTGTCTGTAACAACACACAAAGACTCGATCTTGGGCTGCCAGCTAGTGGGGGTTGTTGAGATTTTTTGTTGTAAATCCGTGTAGTTGGGACTTGGTCAAATTGCCACGTGTCCCCCCCACAAAGTAGAGCCTAAACGGCCTTGGCCGCATAGTGGCCTTAGGAACCTTTCTTCTGCGGCTCGGCTCCGCTTGGCCGTATGGGATCTTCGAGAGCCTTACTTCTGCGGCTTGGTTCAACTTGGTCGCATGGGATCCTCGAGAGCCTTGCTTCTACGGCTTGGTTTTACTTGGCCACATGGGATCTTCGAGAGCCTTCCCTCTGCGGCTCAAGTCTACTTAGCCGCATGGAGTCTTCGAGAGCCTTACTTCTGCGGCTGGGCTCCACTTGGCCGCATGGGATCTTCGGGAGCATTCCTTCTGTGGCTCAAGTCCACTTAGCCGCATGAGGTCTCCAGGAGCCTTGCTTCTGCGGCTCGAGTCCACTTGGCCGCATGGGGTCTCTAAGAGCCTTGTTTCTGCGGCTCGAGGCCACTTAGCCGTATAGGGTCTTCAGGAGCCTCGCTTCTGCGGCCTGGATCAACTTAGCCGCATAAGGCTTATACGGCTCTTCCTTCTGCGGCCTGGATCAACTTGGCCGCATAACGCCTATGCGGTCAACAACGATTTTGAGAGAATTTTGTTTCTCTCTTTTGACTTCTTAATAAAGATGAATTTGACCAATCCTCCTCCTTGGCGAGTGCTGGCACTGCGGATTTATGGATCTTCTTGTTCGAAGAAGATTTGACGATGAACTCCTTCAAAAAATTTGATACACCAGGCTGAGATAATGCACCTAACTGAGACATCTGAGTAATGCGTCTAGTTGAGAGTAGGCCGTTACGAAGTCTTAAATTGGCATCATACTTCCGAGATGATGTCGAAAAGGCGCAACAGGTTACGGTCGCTGGAACACAGACTGCCTTGGTTGTGGAGCCACTGTCTTGTGGCAGCAACAGTTGATGGCGACTTGGGTGCAGTAATGTCCTGGAAAGGGCTCATCGCACGCCAAGGTTGCTTCTCTCTCCTTGTGTTTGTGAATGACCACCTCTAGTAAGTCAAGAGCAGATTGATCTACCTTTGCATCTATTTTGTGGGCCCGGGTATCCCGAGCGCCCAGGTGCGTAGGTATCATATTTGCTCCCTGATCTGAGGCTAGTAAAAGCACTTGCTCTCGATCGTTGTAGGAAGACTTTTGGGCATATTTGCTTCCTGATCTGAGGCTAGTAAAGCACTTGCTCTCGATCGTTATAGGGAGACTTTTGCTCCCTGATCTGAGGCTAGTAAAGCACTTTTTCTCGATCGTTGTAGGAAGACTTTTGGGACCTGCCCTGTCCGTTTGCCGCAGAGGGCTGGACATGGGAGGTTCTGTACAAATTTTCATCAGGGGCCCGAATAACAGTTAATGGTACCCGCTGACGATCAGCAGATTGGACAGTTGACTGGGCTTGTTGAGCCTGTACTGCCTAGACTTCTTCGACTTAGCACCCGAAGGTGCATAGTAGGAAGAGTCTAAGTTGCAAACGTACCCGAGTCGACTCTGTACAGTTTACCATCGGTAGCGCACATAATTTTGAGCACGTATCTCTGGTTTACTGTTGGCATAGCACGCTTGAGGTGCATGGCCCGTGCTGCCTTGGATTTTTTTATACTAGCCTGTGAAGACGTATAGTACTTAGAACCCAACTCATCCTCGCCATGACAACGAGTGATTCTGTTGAGTGATTCTTTTTTTTTTTGGTATCCTTTTCAAAAGAGGCAAGGTGGCTCTATATAAAGAATAGAATGAGCCCTTTCTTCTTCTCATTTTCGATGTGGGACTAAAAGCAATATCCATGCTTCTATAACTTGTATATTACATATGTATTGTAATGAGGTGGATTCGATGTGTTTTGGTGGATGTTTTTGCACACGTGGACATTCGGCTAGGGTTTAGCCATGAACAGTGCATGCCCTGCTACACGAGGCCTATATCTGAGCATATAGCCTGTTAATTCACAATCTAATCGATGTTTTAGGTTGGCATGATGACTGAAACATGATCCTAGGTTCATGGCTTCGAGCCATGGCCATCTTGAGCCATGGCTTGACCTGCAAATCATGTTCTATGCAGTCGAGACCCCCCCCAGTAGACACACTTTGAACCATTACACTCTCTCTGCTGTGACACACATACATGTGCAATTGACACATTTCACTCTTCACTCATTCATCACTGCACTTGACACTCTACACATTGCTGCACACTCATTTCACACATCTGCAAACCATTCAATGTCTGCAAACACACATCTGTCACAGCATACTCGAGTATCAGAACACCCCTCACTATATATTATCTAGAGCCTCTCATTCTATTGCATATTCACTGTGCATATCATCTACATCCACTGAATGATCTGATTGCCATATTCATTCACATGGCATCTGTCCATCTATTTCTATATTGGTTCAGCTAGAGCACTAGTATCAGTTGTGGAGAGATGGTCTTTAATAGCAGGACACATAGGAAGGGGGCTCTAATATTCATTGTGTAGGTGGAGAGGAAGGGTTAGAGACATAGTAGCAGAGCCATTACAAGAGGGATCCCATACCTATATGTTAACTGATATGATATCATATGTAGGTTAGATTGTGTGAGTGTATCTATGTTACCATGACTTTGTGCCAAATAATGAGAAGTGGCATGGGTGAATGCAAGTAGGCTCGGGTTTGGAAGTTTTGGTAGGCACAGTTGTAAGTTACCAAGTATCCTTCATTTGATGTAAGGCCTGCACTAGTTGGAGTGTGTGAGTGAGGTAATCAGAGAGTGCCCTGTGTCCTGAACTTATATGCTAGTGTGAGGAGGCTATGAGTTCAGCTATTTGAGCAAATGCCAATCCTCTTTAGCTGGTGTAATGACCATGGTTCGTATTACGTATTTTAGTATACGTGTACGTATTTTGACTCGTATTGCATGACTCCTTGCTTGGTCTATTTGGTATTTTCTATTGCTTGGTTCGGTTCGGTTTGGCTTGGTTTGGTTTTATTTATGAACCAATCCCTACCTACCCCCACCCTTACCATTTATTAATCCCACTCTCTTCTCTCTCCTCATTATCACTTCAATAATTCTTCTTCTTCTTCTTCATTTACTCCTCTCCACCTACACCCAAGAGCCCTAAGCAAGTGCAACTTGCTTCATGATAGATCTCAAGTTTTATTGTTCCATTCTCTTCTTTACATGATTATAAGCCTCTTTAGAACTTGGAGTTTTTGATTTTTATGGGTAGATTCTTCTAGATCTACATTATAACTTTGGGGTTTCATGAGTTCATAGAGTTTTCTTGGTTTTGATCTACTAAAACTTGTTATTTTCGAAAACTAATAGTTCCATGAGCAAGAGCACGGAATTTCCTATGAAATTGGTTTTTGATTCACCTCATTTCGAGTTAAAATGAAGTTTTTATGACCAAAACAAGTTTTCTGAATGTTTCATGTCGGCTGAATGTAAAATTTTACGCAGGGAACCCTGATTTTACGTATTTTACGCTGGATAGTATTCAGAATGTAAAATTTTACGCAGGGAACCCTGATTTTGCGTATTTTATGCTGGATAATATCCAGAATATGAAATTTTATGCAGGGAACCCTGATTTTGCGTATTTTATGCTGGATAGTATCCAGAATGTGAATTTTTACGCTGGAACCCTTCTTTTTTGCGTATTTTACGCAAAATTGAATTTTTGGCATAAAAAGTGCACATAATGACTTCTTTTGCCAAGTTTAGCTATTTTCTAGCCAGAATTTCGAAAAACTTAAAACATGAAAGATTTAGATCTTTGTCTTGCCTCTCCGAATATCTTTGGAGCACCTCATTTGGAGTTCGTATGTGGAAGTAATGCCCCTGTCTCCTGAGCTGTATGATTCCTCCACAGCTCTTGCACACTGTTTATGTTTAGTTATTGCATATATGCTCATATCAGGTTAAATGTTAATTTTAAATATGTTCCATGACACGATGGTGACCCGTTGTGGTACACTTTTGACGAATGACCTGACATGATAGTGGCCCGTCGTGGCGCACTCTTGACAGTGAATTTGACATGATATATATCTCGAATGCTGTTGCGACGGCTAGCATGTCATGACAAGATTGAATGGCCTGGACACCGTAGGTGATTGTGTTTGTACAAAATAAATCGGTAATATTTTGTATCATGTCTAGGACAGGGATCCCTGAGTACCACGATCAGGGGTACCTACTGTAAATGGCTAAGGCTAATAACTAGAATAATTCAGTAGTCATGAGAGACTTCCCTAGTTACAGGCGATCCCGTTATCCCGGCCACCATTGTTGGACTTGTAGCCTGCCGACGAGTAGGGCACATGTCTAAATTCACTAATACATAGAAAAAAATGAGGCATTGCTTAATGAATCCAAGTCGCCTGGATAACCTGGATTAGCTGCAGGGCTTGTGGCTGGAGGAACATCTCACTGCACATTGCTAGTAACTAGGCTTGTGATAACCCTAGTTAGTTAATGTAGAAAGCCGTAGTCACTGATTGGCCGTGAGCGATTGTATGGTGTAGATTCAGTGCTCGAATATTGCAAGCATGATCGCATGATTGCCACTTTTAACAATAAAGATCAGGGGCTAAGTTCTGTTCAGGCGAAGGGTTACAACCCCGGTCCTTGTTTGGTTTAAGGGTTGTAACCTGACTTCCGGAACAGTTCTTTGTCCCCTCTTCGTTTATTGTCTTATTGCACCCACGTCATTCTCATTATGATTTACTTTACCAACAAGATTTAGAGACGGAGTTCTATTCAGGTGAAGGGTTACAACCCCGGTCCTTGTTTGGTTTAAGGGTTGTGACTTGGCTACTTGAATGGTTCCCTAGAACTCTAATATGACTGTTGTTATTTTTTATCACTATCAGGCTCTTTCATAATTACTTTTGATTTTTGTTCTGAAATGCTGGTTTTAGTTCTTAAGTGAAGCCTCCTTTGTGGCACTTGCTCTTTCTGGGATCTGACCCAGCTGGTTTTGTATGGCCAGATTTCGGAGCAGGTCCAGAGGATCTACCGACTTTCCAGCCCGATGGTGACCACCAGGCCTAACCAGGGCAACGAGTGGATTTATTTTTTTGGCTCTCCCACTCTATTGTAAAATTATTATTTTTAGGCGTTTAACCGGCGGGCACCTGTTAGCTTCTATTGCATACCTTATTTACTGTCTGCCTACGGGCTGTAGCATGATTGACAAATCCTAGGGTTGATCATGTATTACTGAACTCCTGCTAGTCCTCGCATTTTGTAACGACTAGCTTCATGATCAGCTGAATATGTAATGTCTGGGATGCCTTACTATTGTATATTTGGTGATCTTACATCTTGTAACTTTACTTGCTTGCTTGAGATTGAGACATTTAGGCTTGTTATTGACCATAGGAGACTGATGGATTGTAGTTAAATCCTCATGTATCTAGACAGCCGTGACCGTATAGCAAGGTGAGTTGCACTTCAATATACGTAGCTGGCTATGTTCGCCCCCGCTCTCCAGTATTCTGGTTCTGGAGCATGACATGGTTTAAGTGGTGGCCCATGCAGGTCTTGTGAATCAAGATATGTGAGGGTTTACCGAATAGATGTCTCAATCAGCACCCGCCCTTGATCTATGCCCGTATCTTCTAATCCCTGAGATTCTCGACCTGATCACATGCTTGTATCGTTGATCTGTCTTGGTCCTTCCTTATTGTTTCCTATGTCGTCTTCTTCAGCGGCATTGTTCCTGGTCCTACCGATCGGCAAGGCGAAGCACCTCCCGTGGACCAGCAACCAGAAGATCAGGCCCAGCACTCAGGAGTAGCTTCCCGGGTCATGCCTCCCGGAGATCCAGAACCCTCGGTGCAGCCTGCCCAGCCTGCAAGACAGGATGATAGAGCCTTAGTTGGACTTATCAGGGAGTTGCTTGCATCACAGGATCGTCGAGGAGATACCTTACATCAGGCAGTGGCAGATGCTCTAGGCAGAGGTGGACATCATGGGAACAGTGCAGCGAACAGCTTCAAGCGCCTGAACCGTCCATTTTTTGATGGCAGTGAAGATGCTATCGCTGCTGATGCGTGGCTTCAGGATACAGAAGTGATATTGGAGGCAGCAAAGACCCCAGAGGATGAGAAGGTGGCCGTAGTGCGCCTACAGTTATTGGATCTAGCCTGCAGCTGGTGGGCGGTACAGGCTATTAGATTATTGGCACCTATTGCCTGGACAGTATTCTGTGAGAAATTCTGGACCAAGTACTTCGATACTGTAGCTCGGTACGATCTACAGACGAGGTTCACTAATTTGAAGCAGATGGGCAGGACGGTTGATAGATATGCGGCCGAGTTTTCCAGGCTTAGTCGGTTTGCTTCCACCTTGGTAGCGACTGAGTTCGATAGAGCCCAGTGGTTTCAGCAGGAACTCCACCTGAAGATTTTGCTGGCGGTGGAGCAGTTTGAGCACCAAACTTTTGATACAGTATTGAGGACGGCTAGGAGGCATGAGTATACCTCCCAGAGGATTGTGGACAGGACCGGAGGTCGAAAGCGATCTCACGGCCAGATGAACCAGTCGTCAGCTCCAGCCCCGGCAGCCAGGGCTTTGACCATTGGAGCTCCGAGAAGGACAGCTTCAGTTACGTCGGTTCAACATTCAACCCCGACGTATCCTCAGCAGAAGCAGAAGCAGTCTTCCACCATAGGCTGCTCTTATTGTGGGAAGCCTGGACATATTGTTTCAAAATGTCGCAAGACGCGAGGGGTGTGTTTGCTTTGTAGAGTGCCGGACCATAAGGTAGGGTCCTGCCCGTTCAGGACTGACTCCGCACCAGCAATGACCAGTTCATCGGTTAGGGGACCAGCCCCAGTACCAGTCCAACAGCAGTTTCCATCCCCGAGGCTATTGCCGACGCAGACCTAAGCTTTTCAGCAGCAAAGGCCTCAGCAGTATGCCCAGGCGCAAGTTCAGAATTGGCAGAGAGGGATCCAGCAGAGGGGGCCGGCACCCAGAGGACAAGGGAAAGTGTTGGCTTTAACTATGGAAGAAGAAGGAGTGGCACCAGGTGAGGTAGTGGCAGGTACTATTCTCGTCAACACCTTTTCGGCTTCAGTGTTTTTTGACTCTGGTGCATCGTATTCATTTATGTCTGTACGATTCACGACACGGATAGGACTGGAGCCCGAGTCATTATCAGTAAGGCTTAATATACTTAATGGTAACGGTCTTGTGGGAGTAAATAGAGTATTTTCCTCGTGTCGGGTCGTAGTTAGCGGTAGAGAGTTTCCCGCTAGGTTGATAGAATTTCCGATGGCCGATTATGATGTGGTCTTAGGGATGGATTGGTTGAGGGACCAGTATGCCAGGATAGATTGCCATATTGGCAGGGTTATTTTTAGCATACCAGGCGAGCCAGAGTTTTTCTTTTCCCGAGGCGAAGTTGAACCTTCTCCTCCCGTATTGCGGATGTCAGTAGCAGCAGTGCAGTTACCCCGGATCGTCGAGGAATTTCTAGATGTTTTCTCAGAAGAGCTTCCAGGAATGCCGCCAGAGCGAGAGATCGAGTTCACCATAGACTTGATCCCCGGGACCGCACCTGTGTCAGAGAGAGTCTATAGGATGGCGCCGTCAGAATTGGAGATATTGTACAAAATGATTGAAGAACTCAGGACCAAGGGATTCATTTGTGCTAGTGGATCGCCTTGGGGACCCCCGATGTTTCTTATGAAAAAGAAAGATGGTATGTCCAGATTATGTGTTGACTATCGTACCTTGAACTCAGTGACAATCAAGAACAGATATCCTCTTCCAAGGATAGATGACTTGTTTGATCAACTCAGAGGAGCAGCAGTATTTTCGAAGATAGATTTGCGGTCAGGATACCACCAGATCAGAGTCAGAGAGAAGGACATCCCGAAGATGGCATTCAGATCTAGATATGGGCATTGTGAGTTCCTTGTTATGCCATTTGGAGCAACCAATGCGCCGGCTGTATTCATGGACCTCATAAATTGCATCTTCATGCCTTATTTGTATCAGTTCGTGATTGTGTTCATAGACGACATCCTGGTCTACAGCAAGAGTGAAGCGAAGCATGAGCAGCATCTCAGAGTTATCCTCCAGATTCTTTGAGAGCACCAGTTGTATGCCAAGTTCAGTAAATGCGAGTTCTGGCTCGATCGCATTTCGTAATTGGGTCATATCATCACCAAAGGAGGAGTAGAAGTGGATCCCCAGAAGATCATGGCTATCAAAACGTGGCCAGTGCCCAGCACAGTTGCAGAAGTTCGCAGTTTTCTTGGATTGGCCGGCTACTACCTGCGATTTGTTTCGAACTTTGCTTGGATTTCAGCACCACTGACGCAGTTAACCCGCAAGGATGTGTAGTTTGCTTGGACAGCAGAATGTCAGGATTCTTTTGAGAAGTTGAAGCGAGGCTTGACGACGGCACCCATTCTCACACTTACAGATGGGACCGGAGGATTCTCAGTGTATTGTGATGCTTCAGGCCGAGGTTTAGGATGTGTTTTGATGCAAAATAGGAAGGTAATAGCTTATGCGTCACGATAACTTCGTAATCATGAGAGGAATTACCAACCCACGACTTGGAGCTGGCAGCCGTGGTGTTTGCAC
The DNA here is from genome assembly GCA_029216955.1 of Iris pallida. Lineage (NCBI taxonomy): Eukaryota > Viridiplantae > Streptophyta > Magnoliopsida > Asparagales > Iridaceae > Iris > Iris pallida. Next base: position 4,940,149 of record JANAVB010004599.1, on the reverse strand, counting down.
TAAAGCTTTGGAGACACTACTTGTATGGAGATAGGGTGGAGATTTTTACCGATCATAAGAGCCTGAAGTATGTGTTCACTCAGAAGGATCTTAACATGCGTCAGAGGAGATGGCTAGAGCTGCTTGTAGATTATGATGTCAACCTGCAGTATCATCCTGGAAAAGCCAATGTTGTTGCAGATGCATTGAGCAGGAGAGCCGGAGTCTATTTTCTGACAGCACAACCAGAATTTTTAGCAGATCTTCAGAAGATGGGTATATAAGTTGTCCTTCCTACCATTGTGGCATTGATGGCCAGCATGCAAGTTCAGTCCAGTATAGTTGAGAGGATCAAGATAGCTCAGTCATCAGATTCTAAGCTTCAGCGGCATAGGACAGAATGTGTAGCAGGGCGAAGACCAGAATTATGTATCCATGAAGACGGTACACTTCGACAAGGAAGCATCTTTGTGTACCCAGTAGAGATATCAGACAGGAAGTCATGACCGAAGCTCACAGTTCTCAGTATTCGATTCATCCCGGTGGCACAAAGATGTAGCGAGATATCCGTCAGCACTTTTGGTGGAATGGCATGAAGAGGAAGATAGCTCGGTTTGTCTCTCGGTGTTTGGTTTGCCAATAAGTCAAGACTGAACATCAGAGGCCAGCTAGACTTCTTCAGCCCTTGTCGATTCCAGAATAGAAGTGGAAGCATATAACCATGGATTTCGTGACTGGATTACCTCGATCCCCGACCAGTAGAGATGCTATTTGGGTTATAGTTGACAGGCTCACGAAGGTGGCTCACTTTCTTCCATTCAGAGTTGGTCAGTCGACGGCTCAGCTAGCAGAGATGTACCTCATACAGATCGTCCGACTTCACGGTATACCAGTCAGTATCACCTCGGACAGAGATTCAAGATTTATGTCGTACTTTTGGCGTAGTCTGCAAGAGAGTTTGGGAACTCACCTCCAGTTCAGCTCAGCTTATCATCCGCAGACAGATGGTCAGTCGGAACGCACGATCCAGACTCTTGAGGATATGTTGAGATCTTGTACACTCGACTTCGATGGTTCGTGGGAAGGTCACCTGCACCTGGTGGAGTTCTCGTACAACAATAGTTTCCAAGCCAGTATCCAGATGGCACCGTTCGAGGCACTGTATGGCAGGAAGTGCAGATTCCCGCAAGCATGGGACGATGTTGGAGAGAGGCAGATGCTTGGTCCAGAAATGATCACTCAGACGGTCGAGGTGGTCGGGAGAGTTAGAGATCATCTTCGCGTTGCACAAGATCGCCAACGCCATTGGGCCGATTCTCATCGGCGTCTCCTTGAATTTTCTGTCAGTGACCATGTATTTCTTAGGATCTCGCCTAACCGTGGCGTCATTCGTTTCGACGTACGGAGAAAGCTTAGTCCTAGGTATATAGGGCCGTTCGATATCCTGGAGCGAGTAGGAGATGTGTCCTATCGTCTCGCTCTTCTGCTGTCTCTGAGTGAGGTACATGAAGTAATCCATGTATCCCAACTACGACGGTATATCCCGGACCCGAGCCATATCCTGGATATTTCGGAATTGGTTGTTGGTACCAACCTTTCGTATGAGGAAAGGCCCGTGTCCATATTGGACTGGAGAGAGAAGATACTCAAGAACAAGACTATCAAGTTAGTCCAAGTTGCTTGGGGTCATCACTCTTTGAGTTAGTCAATATGGGAGCGTGAATATGATATTCGATCGCGATATCCCGACCTATTTGACTCGTAAGGTATAATGTCTTTCTTATGCCTTACACTCTAAATTCCTTGTTTGAAATGAATGATTGCATGGTAGATTGCTTAAATATAGCTTGTCCTTGCCTCTCTAGCCTCTTAATTAAATTCTGAGGACAGAATTCTTTTAAGGTGGGTAGAGTTGTAATGACCATGGTTCGTATTACGTATTTTGGTATACGTGTACGTATTTTGATTCGTATTGCATGACTCCTTGCTTGGTCTATTTTTTCTATTGCTTGGTTCGGTTCGGTTTGGCTTGGTTTGGTTTTATTTATGAACCAATCCCTACCTACCCCCACCCTCACCATTTATTAATCCCACTCTCTTCTCTCTCCTCATTATCACTTCAATAATTTTTCTTCATTTACTCCTCTCCACCTACACCCAAGAGCCCTAGGCAAGTGCAACTTGCTTCATAATGGATCTCAAGTTTTATTGTTCCATTCTCTTCTTTACATGATTATAAGCCTCTTTAGAACTTGGAGCTTTTGATTTTTATGGATAGATTCTTCTAGATCTACATTATAACTTTAGGGTTTCATGAGTTCATAGAGTTTTTTTGGTTTTGATCTACTAAAACTTGTTATTTTCGAAAACTAATAGTTCCGTGAGCAAGAGCACGAAATTTCGTATGAAATTGGTTTTTGATTCACCTCATTTCGAGTTAAAATAAAGTTTTTATGGCCAAAACAAATTTTCTGAATGTTTCATGTCACCTGAATGTGAAATTTTACGCAGGGAACCCTGATTTTGCGTATTTTACGCTGGATAGTATCCAGGGACCAGAATGTAAAATTTTATGCAGGAAACCCGGATTTTGCATATTTTACGCTGGATAGTATCCAGAATGTGAAATTTTACGCAGGGAACCCTGATTTTGCGTATTTTACGCTGGATAGTATCCCGAATATGAATTTTTATGCTGGAACCCTTCTCTTTTGCGTATTTTATGCATAATTGAATTTTTGGCGTAAAAAGTGCACAGAATGTCTGTTTTTGCCAAGTTTAGCTATTTTCTAGCCAGAATTTTGAAAAACTTAAAGCATGAAAGTTTTAGATCTTTGTCTTGCCTCTCCGAATATCTTTGGAGCACCTCATTTGGAGTTCGTATGTGGAAGTTATGCCCCTGTCTCCTGAGCCGCATGATTCTTCCACAGCTCTTGCACCCTGTTTATGTTTAGTTATTGCATATATGCTTATACCAGGTTAAATGTTAATTTTAAATATGTTCCATGACACGATGGTGACCCGTTGTGGTGCACTTTTGACGAATGACATGATATGATAGTGGCCCGTCGTAGCGCACTCTTGACAGTAAATTTGACATGATATATATCTCGAATGCTGTTGCGACGGCTAGCATGTCATGACAAGATTGAATGGCCTGGACACCGTGGGTGATTGTGTTTATACAAAATGAACCGGTAATGTTTTGCATCATGTCTAGGATAGGGATCCCTGAGTACCACGGTCAGGGGTACCTACTGTTATTGGCTAAGGCTAATAACTAGAATAATTCAGTAGTCATGAGAGATTTCCCCAGTTACAGGCGATCCCGTTATCCCGGCCACCATTGTTGGACTTATAGCCTGCCGACGAGTAGGGCACATGTCTAAATTCACTAATACATGGAAAAGAATGAGGCATTGCTTAATGAATCCAAGTCGTCTGGATAACCTGGATTAGCTGCAGGGCTTGTGGCTGGAGGAACAACTCACTGCACATTGCTAGTAACTAGGCTTGTGATAACCCTAGTTAGTTAATGTAGAAAGTCGTAGTCACTGATTGGCCGTGAGCGATTGTATGGTGTAGATTCAGTGCTCGAATATTACAAGCATGATCGCATGATTGTCACTTTTAACAATAAAGATCAGGGGCTAAGTTCTGTTCAGGCGAAGGGTTACAACCCCGGTCCTTGTTTGGTTTAAGGGTTGTAACCTGGCTTCCGGAGCAGTTCTTTGTCCCCTCTTCATTTATTATCTTATTGCACCCACGTCATGCTCATTATGCTTTACTTTACCAACAAGATTTAGAGACGAAGTTCTATTCAAGTGAAGGGTTACAACCCCGGTCCTTGTTTGATTTAAGAGTTGTGACCTGGCTACTTGAATGGTTCCCTAGTACTCTAATATGACTGTTGTTATTTTTTTATCACTATCAGGCTCTTTCATAATTACTTTTGATATTTGTTCTGATTTGCTGGTTTTAGTTCTTAAGTGAAGCCTCCTTTGTGGCACTTGCTCTTTCTGGGATCTGATCCAGCTGGTTTTGTATGGCCAGATTTTAGAGCAGCTCCAGAGGATCTACCAACTTTCCAGCCTGATGGTGACCACCAGGCGTAACCAAGGCAACGAGTGGGTTTATTTTTTTTGCTCTCCCACTCTATTGTAAAATTATTATTTTAAGGCGTTTAGCCGGCGGACATCTGTTAGCTCGTATTGCATAACTTATTTACTGTCTGCCTATGTGCTGTAGTATGATTGACAAATCCTAGGGTTGATCATGTATTACTGAACTCTTGCTAGTCCTCGCATTTTGTAACGACTAGCTTCATGATCAGCTGAATATGTAATGTCAGGGACGCCTTACTATTGTATATTTGGTGATCTTACATCTTGTAACTTTACTTGCTTGCTTGAGATTGATATATTTAGGCTTGTTATTGACCATAGGAGACTGATGGATTGTAGTTAAACAATCATGTATCTAGACAGCCGTGACCGTATAGCGAGGTGAGTTGCACTTCAATATACGTAGCTGGCTATGTTCGCCCCCGCTCTCCAGTATTCTGGTTCTGGGGCGTGATAGCTGGTATGCAGGTACTAAAAACTAGTTCCCTTTTTATCTTGTTCAAGTTATCATTGTACTGCCCTGCATAATGCATTAGTTCCGTTCCGTTGTCTTGTTGCCTACACTTAAATGTTAAGACCATTCCATTACCCCCTTTTGTTCTTTACACAGGTTGGGGGGGAGAATGTTAGTATTTATATGTGTGAACCCAATCCTTTTCTAATCTGCACATGGCCAATTCAGTATACTGCACTTTCATTACACAGTACACTTCATCCCTTGCATTCTTTTCCCTCCAATACATTTGTAATACACAACACCCCTTACTGCATATGCATTACCACTGCATTTCCTATCATTTCATGTACTGCACATACTAGATGTCCTGCATATTAAGGTGCACTCAAATCATTAAATTTCAATCACTGCATAACAAATTGCATCCACTGCATTTGACCTTCATTGCCCTGCACTTGTCCTACAACTGCCTTCACAGGAGATGCTCTGCACTCATTGCATTCACTGCTTACTTCATTACATAGTGTTAGTCTATACACCTGTCCTGCCCATTTAGTTCACTGCATGTTACACTTGGTATCACTTACTGATGCTAAGAAGTATCAGCCCTTCTTTTCGTTTGAAGTTAAATCTTGTATCCTTAGTTTGTTCATTCCCAGATTAATTGTTCAGACCCAACATCATAATTGTCCTGTCCATTTTACATGGGCATGTATACAAATGCAGCCCTCACTTCTTGAGTATCCATACCATTGCATATAAGGACCTTAGTTTATGGTCCAGATGTAGAGCTTCAATTCTTGAACATTAGTTTAGATTTCCATATATATATGAGGTCCTTCCTGCAACACTATTGATCAATGCCCCTAGCTTGTTCTGACCATTCATTTGTTTAATTCTATTGTGCAGTCCATTTGATTATAAGTCTTCAATTAGAAGTTCAGTCATATGGATATTTTGGTTGATTCTCTGTTTGTACAGTCCAATTACTTTGTATCAGCTCTTGATTTGATTGGGTGTTAATTGGAATACATTGGTGCTCATTTCTCAATTAATGATCAGTCCATTTTATATGTTGTGATCAGACATATATGCACATCTTGTTCAATTCTTTTGCTAGGCTCAGTTTGTTCTTATGGGATTGTATACATATAAGTTAGGTATTGAGACTATACATTTTATATGTGATATATGTACATGTGGTATGTTAATGTATGAGGATGTGTGAGATACCTAGAGTATGTGATATGGTTATGGTTTGAGTTAGAGTTAAGTTAGTAACATGTAGGTTTTTGGCTATGTTATATGTAAGCCCCCTGAATTTCAGGGTTTATTTTTATTTTTCTGAATGAATTATTTTCGATAAATGTTTTATTATTAAATTGTTTAGATCATTAATGTACCTTTCCATGACTTTGACTTCTGGAGCGTCAGGGATGCCAATCTCTGTAAACTCTCTTCATGAGTTTTGAAGTAGACAAGATTATCTTCATTTTGATATATCATGTCCCACTTGAACTCGTTCCCTTGTGCTCTTTTTGTATCGCGCAACTTCGGGTCAACTTAGACCAATTAATCGTTGAATAATTATTTCCACTTTTATTTTTGATCTTCGTTTGCACGTCACCGTGACTTTTAATTTAGGAGCACCAGACCAGTCGTTTTCTCAGAACCAACTTCTCATGAATGATCTACTCGAGACGCTCTTCACCCATGACCTTCGTGTCCCACTCAGACACTCCATTTTGTGCTTTATTTTCTTCACACAACTTCCGGGTCAATTTAGGCCGATTTATTTTCTACCGTGAAACCTGATTTATTTTCCAATTTAATTTCGAGACCCGACATCGATCCAACCTAGTCGACCCAAAGTATGGACGTGACCTACATGAAGCCTACTACCCACATGAAACTTGTGTCCCATTTATTGGAGTTCCCGTATATTATTTATTTATCCATGATTATAAATACCCATTTTTAATTTAATTATTGTACCCGGTCCGATTTTGACCCGACCCGGCTCGACCGAACCCGAACCCAAGCTCCACGTTGCCCTTTCATGACTGCCCAAATACCTTACATAATTTTCCTATTCCTCCTATTTTGAAAATATCTCTCCCTCTCTCTATTTTACAAATATCTCATGTATATAAATATATACATATATATAAACATATTTCTAACTCTCTCTCTCTCTCTCTCTTTACAGCACACAACACTCCCTCCCCCTCTCTCTAAACCGACCTCCTTTTTCCTCTCATTTAAATATCTCTCTCTTTCTCTCTCTATTCTCACTCACTCATATATACACACACACTCTCTCTCTCTTTATTATACACAACACACACACATCTCCACCTCTCTCTCTCCCTCTCACTCGGCCGAACACCACCCCACCTCCACCTTCTTCAACACCCACAGCCACCACCCTCACCATCATCCTTCCTCTCCTCCTCCTACACTCCACCACCATCAACTATACCATCACCGTTCACCACCACCTTCATCATCGTCAACCTCCCACATCACCACCACGCGCCGCCTCAACCACCGCCGGCTACCGCCACGCGCGTGCGCCGGGCTGGCGACCGACGTAGCAGCCGCGCATGCGCTGCACAGTAGCGGTAGCAGCATGCAGCAGCAGCGGCGCACACGTGCGTGCGCGCGGGCCGCCATCGTGCACCGCCGTGCCGCCGCACGGCCGCTGTGGCCGGCCCCCCCTCGGGCGTGAGCCTCCGGAGAACACCCCGAGTCCACCGCCACCTTCCCCGACGAGCCAAATAGGCAATTCGTGCATTTACGTCGAAATCCCGCCGTGACGCGCGATTTCAACTTCAGAATTCGTACCTCGGGACAGCGACTTCGTACGGATTTTCTGGTCAATTCGACCGTTGGATCGGCAAAATCTTTGCTCCGTCTCGATCTCGGTATATCCATCTTCACTCCTGTCAATTTTTGTCCGTTAATTATGTCGTTTGATACCTCAAAACTGGCCACCAAGTTGACATTTTAAATTGAACAATTTTTGGACAGTTTCGTGGAGCCGACTTCGTCAGCTAGTAACTCCGCCGTCGCACCTCCGGTTGGCGCACTACCAGTTCCTGTGCGCAGCTGGTATAACCATCTTCATGTCTCCTTTAGGTTTCGTTTCATTATAAGCACGTTCGGTTGGTCGAATTCGACGCCAAAGTTGGTCGTCCGAATTCTTTAATTTGCACTTGTTAAATTCCATTTTTGAACTCGGGACTCCGGATTCGATTTATGACACCACCAGTAGACTCGTGGCATCGTTCTGGAATGTTTTCATATAAAATTTGCTTGATTTGGAGAACGTGGGCCCTGGCACGTATTTCGGTGCAAAGTAGGTCCCACTTTTCGAGTCAACGGGTCACTTTGAGATCGGCTCATCGGAATCCAATTCCGGATGTACCGTTGAGTTCGTATCGTCATTCTGGACTCGTTGATATATAATTTGCTGAGTTTTGAAGACATTTGCTTCGGCACGCATTTCGGTGCAAACCGGATACCAAGTGTCCGCGTCAACGTGTCATTTTGAGATCGGCACATCGGAATTCCATTTTGGACATACCTTTGGGTTAGTATCATCATTCTGGATTCGTGGACATATAATTTGCTAGGTTTTGTAGACTTCTATCCCGACACGCTTTTCGGTGCAAAGTGTGTCCAACGGCGGACATCATTTTGGCCCAAAATTACCGTTTTGCCCATGTGTCTAAATTGGACTTATGGATAGGCTATCCTAGCTAATTTGACCGTTTTGGACACGTTGGTGATATTTATTTTATCATCCGACAACATCTGTAGATTTTGCTTATGTATTATACTTAATTTGTAATTAATTATTTTTCCAGAAATTGTTACTTTCTGTTTTTGAATTTTTATATATATTTTAATTTCTGTAAAAATCTGGGAAAATTATATTTAGATAATATGTTAATTTAGCTAATTTATTATAATTTTTCCAGCATTTAATAAGTACTTTTGGTATTTTATAAAAATAGGAAAACAGAACTCATTTTCAGTATATTTATGTTTGCTGATTTTTAATAAATATTTATGAAGGTTTATAAATCCCAAAAAAATTAGTATAAATTTCTATAATTAACAAGAATCATTTTGGTACTTTATTTTATGTATATTTAAGCTTTTTGTCTATCTCAAAAATTGTTGGAACTCAGTGTACAGTTTGATTTATTTATTGAGTAGTTACGACTTGCAAATTTTGTGTTGTTTTGAGTTATTATAGTATTGGACCTCACCCCGCACTAGTGTAAAGACCCTAGGAAGTTAGTTTGGATATAGTGGCACTCCATATTAGACTTTTATGCTAGGTCCCCACTTGGCTAGTATCCAGTCAGGAGTCGTGTCACACCACTAGTGTAATATTGAACATAGCTTAGAACTGAGTTTGTATATCATTATTGACAGGACGCCGGACATCTATATCTTCGTACTAGTATTCTTGCTTTGCTCGAGGCAAGTACATCTACAAACTCATTTACTGTCTTTTAATGCTAGAACATGTATTAACCCTGATAAAATACTGATCCTTGAGGTAGCAAGCTATGTCTTCACATGTTGTATTACTTACAGTACCTGACATGCTTAGGACAGTTCTTATATCTTCACATGTTCCTTACTGGTTCTCAGTACATGTTTCACTATGCTTTATACTACTCGGAGTATTCACATGTTTCATACTGTTTCCAGTACCGGTCATGCTTATATTACTCCCAGTATCTCTCACATGTTTTTACTGTTCTCGTATCTCTCACATGATAGAATATGGGTTATGGAGAAACTGATAGTTGAGTACGTGATCATGCCCCCCTACTCGTACGTACGTACCGAGCAAGGTTGACATTTTATGTATACCTTGTCGTAGGCGCACCAGCTGTATTTGTACGTATGTACAACTATCGCTTGTTTTACTTGTACGGAAGTACATTTTAGATACTTGTACCATAGTATATTTTACACCTATTGACCGATCACGTACCTGCTACAGTTTTAAATATTACATATGCATCTGTCTCTATGACATATGTGTCCTTGCCATGATAGACTATGAGTTATGCCATGTTCCCTATGATACTATGATACTGTGATTCCAGTCATACCATGATTCCAGATATGTCATGTTCCCTGTGTTACTATGATATTGTGATCCCAGTTGTACCATGAGGCCATGTTTCCAGTATTTTCTGTTTTATAGACTTATCACACCATGTTTCTTATTGTACATCTCTTTCATTATATATTCAGTACTTTAGTTATAGAGGTTGTACTTGCTCCCGTCCTGACAGGATAACGTTGTAGGTATACTTTTCGAGAAGGAAACGCTATGTGTTACATATTATGGTACTGCATTGAGGACCTGGCCTTAGCTCCAGAAGAGGCCCCAGCGGGGAACCTTGCTTAGTTATCTTTCATGTGTTTTGAGACTTAGATTTTGGTCTGTACTTATATTTGGATACTGGACTTTGTCTCCAGTTAGATACTTATAAAGTGTATTATTAAGTCTGTGCTTGTTTACCTTCGCTTATAGATGCTGTATTGTGATGAACCTTTAAATATGATATTAGAACTGTTAGCAGCTTAGATCCTTTATTGTCTATTATTAGAACAGCTTACTACGCTTTAATCAAGCGTAGGCTGGACATGGCTCGACCCGGCCCAATAATTTGGGTAACGGGTCGTGATATATTTTTTTTTGGTGGCCCATGCAGGTCCAGACTTAAGTTGTTTGGTTACGTTATTGTACCAAGCATGCCTGCAATTAGGATCTAGGACAACTTGTTAACACTAGGGACAACAATTAGAACACCTAAAGGATATCTAGGATTGCAACATAGGAGAACTCATCACAGCATAGGACCGTTAACTGTATTTAGTATCTTGTTTGTAATTCAGTGTGTTATAATTTTGACCAGGATAGTACCCTTGGGATGACCCCTGAGGATCTCACTCTAATCTTATCTAGAAATCTGTTTCCATTTATTTCCATTTGCTCTTCCTTAAATTCGTTGTTGAATTTAATTTCTGATTTTCGTTGTTGACTTTGATCTTGTATCGTGATAAATTTTGTGGATTGAATTATGATATGTCCTGATAAGGTAAACGTCTGCTTTGGTTATGGAGTTTAGAATTTATTGCAGCCATATTAGCTGGTATGACAAAAACATAGAGCCTGATTTTGGATATACTATCCTCTTTATAGAATTTAGATTTTCTCGCAGCCATACCGGTTGGCGTGGCGAGGATTCTAGATAATATGATTATAGGGTATATACCATAGTTATGACTCTATCGTTTATTGCATATAAGCTTACTGGTGTGGCGAGAATTCTGGCAACATGATTTTAGGAAGACGTGTATAGTTATCAGATCATATCTCAACTTGGTTCACTTTGTTATGACCGAATGAGTAAGAATAAATTCTTATCATCATTCTTTCCCGTCTTGATCAACTCTGTTCTATCTACATCTACAACTAGGATTATAGGTTCTCTAAGACTCTCCAACAAGATTGTTTTCATGTTATCTTTTTGGACATAATTATTTTTGTGTTCCATCTTTCCTATGACTTGACTAAACTCTTCTTCGTTAACCTCTTGGATAATTCTTCTCGTTATGTATCTCGCTGCCTTCGTACCATTCTTGGAGATTTTTCGATAAACTTTCCTGTCTTGCTTGACCCTTTAACTTGTTTGGACACTGTTATGGATTGCTTGACCCAGTCTTAGGCCTTGTTACCTTCTATTTGATAGACGACCGAAATAGCCAGACCTTGTTAACTGATTTTGTAGTATAACTATAAATGTATGGTGTGATTGTGATAAGTATTTTTCCTAGGGATTGGTTAGATTAAGCTTATAGGACAAGTATGGGTGACTGACTGTAGCAGACTTGGAAACCATTAAGAACGATTGTATTGATAGTATGACTTGATGATAGGGTATCTAAGATGGAAAAATGAGATAGTATATTGTTGTGACTATGGATTGAGGATTACAATCTTGTGCTTAGAGTTTGAGGATTGAGTATTCTTAGGACTTTGATGACCAAGTGATTATTGGTTATCTACGAGCTAATTACATGTGATTAGAGGGTAGATCGATATGTGGATTGATATAGAATAAATTAGAATGAGTTATCGTATTGCGTACGAGATCGGGAAGATATCAGTTAAAAAGACAAGGAACGAGGCAAAGACATATGTACATTGGTAATTAATAAATCGGGAGTTTGAAATCGAGGATTTATATTTGGAGGACTTGTTGAGTAAAAGAAGAAGGCTCTACGACAAGGATAGAAATTGAACGTATGATTTCAAGGAGAAACTGTAGGAAAGGATTGACGACAAATAATACAAAAAAACTGTGGATTGATAGAATAAGGATACTTAGGATGTGATAAGGAAATCAAGTATTTACAAATTGAGGTTGGAAATATGATGGATGATTAAGCATTTTAGGCTTATAGACATGTCCAGAGAATGACCTATATTTTAGGGTATACGTTAAGGTTCCATGTTAGTATGGAAGATTTTAAAGGATATATGACGTAGTTTATGATAGAATGACCTTTATTGAACCTGAACCAAAAAGATTGTAAAGAGAAACAGAAGAGATGATTACAAGGATAGCAGATTGAGTATCGTAGCCAGAGCAGCTAAATGTTATAGTTTGACCTATTGGATGATTTTTAATTTCGAGGACGAAATTTTTGTAAGGTGGGTAGGATGTAAGCCCCCTGAATTTCAGGATTTATTTTTATTTTTCTGAATGAATTATTTTCGATAAATATTTTATTATTAAATTGTTTAGATCATTAATGTATCTTTCCATGACTTTGACTTCTAGAGCGTCAGGAATGCCAATCTCTGTAAACTCTCTTCATGAGTTTTGAAGTAGACAAGATTATCTTTATTTTGATATATCATGTCCCACTTGAACTCGTTCTCTTGTGCTCTTTTTGTATCGTGCAACTTCGGGTCAACTTAGACCAATTAATCGTTGAATAATTATTTCCACTTTTATTTTTGATCTTCGTTTGCACGTCACCGTGACTTTTAATTTAGGAGCACCAGACCAGTCGTTTTCTCAGAACCAACTTCTCATGAATGATCTACTCGAGACGCACTTCACCCATGACCTTCGTGTCCCACTCAGACACTCCATTTTGTGTTTCATTTTCTTCGCACAACTTTCGGGTCAATTTAGGCCGATTTATTTTCTACCGTGAAACCTGATTTATTTTCCAATTTAATTTCGGGACCCGACATCGATCCAACCTAGTCGACCCAAAGTATGGACGTGGCCTACATGAAGCCTACTACCCACATGAAACTTATGTCCCATTTATTGGAGTCCCCGTATATTACTAATTTACCCATGATTATAAATACCCATTTTTAATTTAATTATTGCACTCGGTCCGATTTTGACTCGACCCGGCTCGACCGAACCCGAACCCAAGCTCCACGTTGCCCTTTTATGACTGCCCAAATACCTTACATAATTTTCCTATTTCTCCTATTTTGAAAATATCTCTCCCTCTCCCTATTTTACAAGTATCTCATGTATATATATATATATATATATATATATATATATATATATATATATCTAACTCTCTCTCTCTTCTATTATTTACCACACCACCTCACCCCCTCTCTCTCTTTACAGCACACAACACTCCCCCTCTCTCTCTAAACCGACTTCCTTTTTCCTCTCATTCTATCTCTCTGTCTCTCTCTCTCTCTCTCTCTCTCTCTATTCTCACTCACTCATATATACACACACACACACTCTCTCTCTCTCTCTTTATTATACACAACACACACACACATCTCCACCTCTCTCTCTCCCTCTCACTCGGCCGAACACCACCCCACCTCCACCTTCTTCAACACCCACAGCCACCACCCTCACCATCATCCTCCCTCTCCTCCTCCTACTCTCCACCACCATCAATTATACCATCACCGTTCACCACCACCTTCATCATCGTCAACCTCCCACATCACCACCACGCGCCGCCTCAGCCACCGCCGGCCACCGCCGCGCACGTGCGCCGGGCCGACGACCGATGCAGCAGCCGCGCATGCGCTGCACAGCAGCGGCAGCAACATGCAGCAGCAGCGACGCGCACGTGCGTGCGTGCGCGGCCCGCCGTCGTGCGCCGCCGCGCCGCAGCACGGCCGCTGTGGCCGGCCCTCCCACAGGCGTGAGCCTCCGGCGAACACCCCGAGTCCACCGCCACCTTCCCCGACGAGCCAAATAGGCGATTCGTGCATTTACGTCGAAATCCCGCCATGACGCGCGATTTCAACTTCAGAATTCGCGCCTCGGGACAGCGACTTCGCACGGATTTTCTGGTCAATCCGACCGTTGGATCGGCGAACTCTTTGCTCCTTCTCGATCTCGGTATATCCATCTTCACTCCTGTCAATTTTTGTCCGTTAATTATGTCGTTTGATACCTCAAAACTGGCCACTAAGTTGACGTTTTAAATTGAACTATTTTTGGACAGTTTTGTGGAGCCGACTTCGTCAGCTCGTAACTCCACCGTCGCACCTCCGGTTGGCACGCTACCAGTTCCTGTGCGCAGCTGGTATAACCATCTTCCTGTCTCCTTTAGGTTTTGTTTCATTATAAGCACGTTCGGTTGGTCGAATTCGACGCCAAAGTTGGCCGTCCGAATTCTTTAATTTGCACTTGTTAAATTCCATTTTTGGACCCGGGACTCCGGATTCGATTTTTGACACCACCAGTAGACTCGTGGCGTCGTTCTGGCATGTTTTTATATAAAATTTGCTTGATTTGGAGAACGTGGGCCCTGGCACGCAATTCGGTGCAAAGTGGGTCCCACTTTTCGAGTCAACGGGTCACTTTGAGATCGGCTCATCGGAATCCAATTCCGGATATACCGTTGAGTTCGTATCATCATTCTAGACTCGTTGACATATAATTTGCTGAGTTTTGAAGACATTTGCTACGGCACGTATTTCGGTGCAAATCGGATACCAAGTGTCTGCGTCAACGTGTCATTTTGAGATCGGCACATCGGAATTCCATTTTGGACATACCGTTGGGTTCGTATCATCATTCTGGATTCGTGGACATATAATTTGCTAGGTTTTGTAGACTTCTATCCTGACACGCTTTTCGGTGCAAAGTATGTCCAACAGCGGACATCATTTTGGCCCGAAATTACCGTTTTGCTCCTGTGTCTAAATTGGACTTATGGGTAGGCTATCCTAACTAATTTGACCTTTCTGGACACGTTGGTGATATTTATTTTATCATCCGACAACATCTGTAGATTTTTCTTATGTATTATACTTAATTTGTAATTAATTATTTTTTCAGAAATTGTTACTTTCTGTTTTTGAATTTTTATATATATTTTAATTTCTGTAAAAATCTGGAAAAAATTGTATTTAGATACTATGTTAATTTAGCTAATTTATTATAATTTTTTTAGCATTTAATAAGTACTTTTGGTATTTTATAAAAATAGAAAAACAGAACTCATTTTCAGTATATTTATGTTTGCTGATTTTTAATAAATATTTATGAAGGTTTATAAATCCCAGAAAAATTAGTATAAATTTTTATAATTAATAAGGATCATTTTGGTACTTTATTTTATGTATATTTAAGCTTTTTGTCTATCTCAAAAATTGTTGTAACTCAGTGTACAGTTTGATTTATTTATTGAGTAGTTACAACTTGCAAGTTTTGTGTTGTTTTGAGTTATTATAGTATTGGACCTCACCCCGCACTAGTGTAAAGATCCTAGGAAGTTAGTTTGGATATAGTGGCACTCCATATTAGACTTTTATGCTAGGTCCCCACTTGGCTAGTATCCAGTCAGGAGTCGTGTCACACCACTAGTGTAATATTGAACATAGCTTAGAACTGAGTTTGTATATCATTATTGACAGGACACCGGACATCTATATATTCGTACTAGTATTCTTGCTTTGCTCGAGGCAAGTACATCTATAAACTCATTTACTGTCTTTTAATGCTAGAACATGTATTAACCCTGTTAAAATACTGATCCTTGAGGTAGCAAGCTATGTCTTCACATGTTGTATTACTTACAGTACCTGACATGCTTAGGACAGTTCTTATATCTTCACATGTTTCTTACTGGTTCTCAGTACATGTTTCACTATGCTTTATACTACTCGGAGTATTCACATGTTTCATACTGTTTCCAGTACCCGGCCATGCTTATATTACTTCCAGTATCTCTCACATATTTTTACTGTTCTCGTATCTCTCACATGATAGAATATGGGTTATGGGAAAACTGATAGTTGAGTACGTGATCATGCCCCCCTACTCGTACGTACGTACCGAGCAAGGTTGACATTTTATGTATACCTTGTCGTAGGCGCACCAGCTGTATTTGTACGTATGTACAACTATCGCTTGTTTTACTTGTACGGAAGTACATTTTAGATACTTGTACCACAGTACATTTTACACCTATTGACCGATCACGTACCTGCTACAGTTTTAAACATTACATATGCATCTGTCTCTATGACATATGTGTCCTTGCCATGATAGACTATGAGTTATGCCATGTTCCCTATGATACTATGATACTGTGATTCCAGTCATACCATGATTCCAGATATGCCATGTTCCCTGTGTTACTATGATATTGTGATCCCAGTTGTACCATGAGGCCATGTTCCCAGTATTTTCTGTTTTATAGACTTATCACACCATGTTTCTTATTGTACATCTCTTTCATTATATATTTAGTACTTTAGTTGTAGAGATTGTACTTGCTCCCGTCCTGACAGGATAACGTTGTAGGTATACTTTTCGAGAAGGAAACGCTATGTGTTACATATTATGGTACTGCATTGAGGACCTGGCCTTAGCTCCAGAAGAGGTCCCAGCGGGGAACCTTGCTTAGTTATCTTTCATGTGTTTTGAGACTTAGATTTTGGTTTGTACTTATATTTGGATACTGGACTTTGTCTCCAGTTAGATACTTATAAAGTGTATTATTAAGTCTGTGCTTGTTTACCTTCGCTTATAGATGCTGTGTTGTGATGAACCTTTAAATATGATATTAGAACTGTTAGCAGCTTAGATCCTTTATTGTCTATTATTAGAACAGCTTACTACGCTTTAATCAAGCGTAGGCTGGACATAGCTCGGCCCGGCCCAACAATTTGGGTAACGGATCGTGACATTATACTTAGAATATATGCTAAGGTTAGTTGGTTGAGTATATGTATATGATGTGTATATATTGATATGATATAGATGTGTATATGGTATCTAAGTTATATTAGCCTATGGGTTAGAATGAGTTAGTGTATCATTGAGTTGACTTAGATATTGACCAATAGTCTAATATTGACCCCTTTGACTCGACAGTTGACAAAAACCCTAGATTTGACCTAATTGACCAAAGGTTGACCAAAGTTGGCTTTAGAGTTGACTTTGACTTAGAATGGCCTTGTATCATGTAGATTGTATTGTATACTTCATTTCTTATATATTGAACACATTTTTACATGTATTGCTCTAAATAGGACTCTATGACTCCAGTACATTCTATTCACATATGTTGCTCAGGTTATCAAGCCAGTACATTCTCTGATCGTTTTTATTCATGATAGTTTCTACATTGCCTGCTTTAAACTACTTTACTTGATGCTGTCACGTTGTTAACACGGATTGGTACTATATGGATCTTTTCATGAGATATTATCTCCTCATCGGGTGCATCGGGTATTTCGTGTTCATGTACTTTATCATGTGCATCATGTACTCTTTGTACTCGAATCTCTTCACGTACACTCATGTGCTCTCATGTAATCTCATGTTCATATGTGCTTCATGTATAACTAACTATTATGTACATAATATAACTTGACAAGATCCTTATGTATTGATTGGGGTAGGGGTGAGTAGAAGTGGTCATGTGATTAATTTTTCCAAGTAGTGTAAAATAGTACATGTCTATTATACACTCATGTATAATGGAGTTACCATAGAATAACCATGTGCAAACCTAAGCCGATCACATAATCATCTTGTGCTCTAAAACACTTATATTTATTATAGTTCATAGTTTCTTACTATATTTCATAATTCAGCTCACTTATCCATATCTCCTGTATTTCTTTACAGCATGTCATGTATTTTATTCAACTGTTAGCTCTATATTTTCTACCATATTTTGGAACTGCTTTCAGAGATATGTGCTCGTTTCCGTCTTGACAGGATAACGTTGAAAATTTTACAGATAACTTGGAGGATCTCAGCTAGCCTAGAGGAGATACCAGTAGAGCTTGGAGTAGATTGTTAGGTTATTGTCTAGTTGTTGTTTTTAGTTATTTCATGATATGTATTTATTTCATACTCTGTGTGTGTGGTGATGATAACACTAAACTTCTTCAAATCTGGTTTTTGTATTAAACCGTGTGATCCTTCTATCTCTTCCATTTTGTGCTGATTATATATCTTAGTTATTTTGTGATTGAGTTGTATCCTTCTGAGATTGTCCTCCGTTTGGAGAGTATATTATATTGTGTTTAGTTGTGATTGAGACCTAGGACAGCGTTCTACCGCCGACACTGCGGCGTAGGCTGGACGTACCCACGGTCTCGTGCCCTTTCACTGGTTGCGGGTCGTGACAAGTGGTCACTAGTAGACGGGAGTAAGCGTTCTGTCCGGGAGTAAGGAAACATATAGAGCGCTCTGTCAAGTCTATTGAAGATGGCCCTATTATTCAAAGTTCAAATGTTACCCGTCTTGGCCATAGACCTGAAGTAAGAAGGCAATTCTGGAACTCAATAAGAATTTATCCCTACAACCATCAATGACCATCTATCCCCAACCATCTTTCTAGCAATAGTGATATCTCTCTAAAGGTCCAATCGTTTCGTCCGATCATTGTGACCACAGACAGCTTCTACCATAATTTCGATCATTCCTTTGTTGGTGAAGTGGTAAGCAGTTGGTCCGAGCACCGAAGCATCTCTCCTTTCCAGACTCTAGTATCCCATATGATCCAGATTCTAGCTATCCACTATTCAGGTTGTGAACAGAAACCTAAATGAGTAGGAGTTCTCCGCTTGATCTTAGTAGAAAACTTGATTTTAGACTCCAAAATATTGAGAATAGTACAATTTGACTTCTAAGTGTAATCCATGATATCGCACCACCTCCTTATCGAATTTCCCCTTCGCACATTCTATGTGAATATAGTCATAAAAGACGATGGTTGATGTCCTCGTTTATGCATGGGCTCTCTCTAAGGGGAGTAGAGAGCCCATTCTACCGATTCTTTGGGGGTTTGGCACCTTCTTGCTTTGCTTCTACTTTGGTCTACCATATTGGGTTTGGATAGGCCAATGGTTCTTGGGTCTAGGACACATCACCGAGAGGAGAGGATTAAATTACCTTGATCATTGTTGGAGATGTCCAGAAGAGGCACAATGCTCAGAGATCCCCCACCTCCTATTCTTCTCCTCACCCCTAACATGATCCCCTCTTGCCTCACTGCCTTGGCCATGAAGATCACCAAGTTGGATTCCTCCATGGTATACATCCCATCCCCCTCACCCTCCTTCTGACCTCCTTGCCCAAACATCGAGCAAAGGCCCACCCTACGACCTTGTTGGCAATCACCCGAACAAAAGTCGTATTATACGCAAATTTATCTTTCAGAAACGTATAATACATGTGTACTTCTGACAAATTCGAATTAGTATACAAATTTTTAAGCATGCGAAGCTTTAAACGTGTCCCGTATCAATTATTGAAAAATTTGGCACGAAAAAAGTGATAAAAATTTGTTTAATTAACCAAATTAGACAACTTGTTTAAGCACGTGATGTTTCTAACTTCAATATTTCCATTTGAGAAATATTTGACCCATCTTTTCAACGTATTTTAATTGCACTGCGTCGATTTATACTCGTATTTTTTCGTCCCGAATTTTTTCCGTTTGTAGAATTGCTAACAAGACCCTACCACGCCCCCAATACATGCTCTCTTTTCCAACACCGAAGAAGGCAGGTCCGAATGTAACTCAGCAGGGATGCCGACCGCCATAGCAAGGGAACTCATATTCTACTTTTTCAAACATAATTTCACTGAGTTTTTTGACAGTATATCCTCCGCATTGATTTCTACGGAACTCCAGCAAATGTCAACATTTCCATAAACTTATAGTATTTTTGGTTATGGTTTGTGATTTTCTCTTTATTTAGCCAAAACTAACTATTGGATCATTGTGTCCTCCAATTTTCTCTTGTATGAAATTCGGCTTGATGAGATGGCATATATTCCATATATATTAGTCCTGAAGTGCTTTGTTTCTATAGATGCCTCAAATTTATTTCATATTTTTAAGGCCCAATTTGTTAAAATACGAAGGGCCGGTCCACTGATCCTTTTTAGATCGAACAGACCGAAAATCAAGTTGTTTTAATTCGGTTGGATTTTTTTCAATTCTCATGAAGAAATGGTTCCGATTTTTAAAATTTTAGTTTTCAGTTAGTCAGTTCTGACAAATTCGAATTCGGTCCAACCGAACCAACCTGCTCACCCCTATAGAAGCCTGTGGAGAACCCTTGAAGGGTTTAATCATTACAAAATTATACGTCATCTCCATATCTCTTAATCAAGAAAGGGTGTTAATAAACGCACTCTCATTTTTGTTTTGTTTACCCTCAACTTTATTTTTCGGAGAGTTAACCAGTTTTTCATTTTTTTTTCAAAAATTAAACTATTAGTTTACCACCACCAACTAAATTTTTTAAAAATAAAAAAAAAACCTATAAGTAGTAAAAAAAAATTTCAACTTTTGATAAATATTTTTTTTTTTGAATGAAAAACTTCATTAATAGTTAACTGGAAACATGACTCATATCTTTGTGGATATGAGATAAAATACATTGAGGAATATCTTCATACAAAGATATCAGATTTGAATGAGAATTAAGAAGAGCATCAGTCACAAGATTATGTGCACAAATATTGGCACTCCTTCTGACTGGAAATGCCAAGTCCAGATAGCGAAGCAAATCTTGCATCTTCGATGGTGTGTCGTACTCTCCATAGAGGGACTGCTCCTTTGGCATTGATAGAGTCAATAATGGCTTTACAGTCTACTTCTATAGTAACATGATTGAGTTTTGTATTGGTACAAATGTCCAATGCCAGCCTGATTCCCAATGCTTCAGATTCTAAAGGGCTGCCTCCTTCTTCAAATTTTGATAGAGCTTTCACAAAAGAACCATTGGAAGTACGTAGGATAGCAGCAGCAGACATCTTTCCATCCACATATGCCCCATCGAAGTTGATCTTCCATGTTGATGAGCTAGGTGCTGTCCAATGTGTTCGGTTGTGATTGTTGGTTTGAGAGTCTTCAATGCAGATATAATCATTATTTGATAGCTCATATCTCTCCCTCAAGTTGATAGCCTCTTCATGTATATATATACATATATATATATATATATATATATATATATATATATATATATATATATATATATATATCAAAACACTATTTTCTTTTTCAAGAGAACTGTAAGTCTTTCCTTCCTTAACAACATATATATATATATATATATATATATATATATATATATATATATATATATATATATATATATATATAAACCTTCCCTCCACCAAATTTTTGTTAGTAATTTTTTTAATAAAAAGTAAAATGACAAAATGTTTTATCCACAGAGAAGATGAAGATTCAGAAATAGAAAAAAAAAAATATAGAAATTATATCTTGGATGAAGGTGACGACAATGAAAATTTTAATATGATAATAAAAATATAATTTAACTGATTTAAGAAATTAAGGAATAAAGGGGTAAATAGAAAGAAGGTAAACTAAATTTTTTTATAAGGTAAACTTAACAAAGTCAACAAAATAGGTCAAATGAATAAAAGTAGGGGTGCATTTAATAACACCCTTCAAGAAATGGACTACAACGATATACATAATCCATAAATCTAATAGAAGTAACGGTATTGTGAAACTTAATATACACAGTATTGTAAAACTTAGGCCTCTAGAATCAGGATCTTGGAAAAGGAAAGTAATTATATTCTTGTGTTTGGATGCCAAAGTAAATAATTAGGGAAGAAATTTGATTCCCAAGGGGAAGGAGAATAGGGCGAATGGTTCCCCACCCACCCAAGAATTTACTTTTTTTCCTAAGTCCCTCTCAGTTTTCTTGGATTTTCCAAACATCGGAAGAAAAATTGACTCGACTTATAATTTTCCAAATGAAAGAAAAGAGGCCTAATATACCATTACCAGGAAGCTTATTTATAGAATCTTTTCTACCTTGAAAAAGAAAGAAGAAAAGAAGAAAGCTTGTTTAAGAATCTTTTCTACCTTGAAAAAGAAAGAAGAAAAAGAAAAAAGATGTAGAAAAGTGGTCCGTGGGTTGTGACCAAGTGGTAGCAAATTCGAATGACACTTCAAAATAATTTTTTTAAAGCAAAGTCAGAACAAATTCTATAAAGCAGATACATGATCAAACTACACAGTGACTTAAATTCTTTGAATATATGCTCTTAAATTGGTGGGTTTATTTACAACTAGTCAAAGAGATGGAGAAACAAATGTTTTTCCATCGACTAATAACATGTCATCCGCTGCAGCCTGTCCTGAAGAATCCCGCTGTACATAGCAGCCCAGTTCGTCGGCATCTCCGGAGCCCGACCACCGTCGCAACGAACCTGCATAATCTCCGGTACGAGCATCGCCTCCTCCTCCTCCACCTCCCTGTTGAGCTCCATCGTGACGTCCTCCGCGAACCGCACCCTCTTCTTCTTTTTCTCCCTCTTCCTCTCTGCTGCAAATCATACAGCAAAAAAAAAAACTTGTATCGAGAAGACTTGCATGATAATAACTTGTACAAATTATGCAAATAGAGATACAAATTGCCGAGACTAATGGCGTTATACGCACAGAGACTAGGGCCGGACCGGAGGGTTGGGTTGTCCTATCCTAAAGCTAATTTTGGTTGTTCCTTGATCCTCTTATTGTCAGCTGGTCATGGTGGTCATCTGTGACCCTGACCTTTGGTAGAATCATGCTGAGTCTGGAGGGTTGTCCTAGCAGATGGGAGTTGTCCAAGCCCCAAATCTTATCTAGCTTACCCCTAGAGCCGGCCCTGACAAAGACCGCCAATACCAATCAAGATTTTGCTAACACACGTACCAGTAACAATACACGGACGGAGAGAGGACCGTTCTGCGGACAGCCCGTCGAACCTCGACGCCGTGCAGGCCGACAGCAACGGCCTCGGCCGGCACAGCGCGACGAGAAGCACGGTGCCCGAGAGTGCCATGGCGGTGACCAGGGCGATTCCATGGCTGCCCATGAGAGAAGAAGCCATTGCCCAAGTCAGAAGTACAGCTAACTATATAATGGAATGTAGTAGAGGGTGTTGTGTGTAGTAATATATATGGGCTCTTTAATTAATGGCGTATGCATAATTGATGTCTGGGCGCTTTTATACGTACGTAACTGTTGGATTTGTCACGACCAGTTCAAAACCACTTTTTTCTATATATTTTCTTTTCTTTGTTTGTGTGGTTGCAACTGGCACTTCTGTTATATTGCTGTTGTTCTTATCAGCTTCACTGTACTTTTGTTTTTGCTGTTTTCATTCATTGGCAGAGAGAGCTCCTCCTATCTTTGGGGTGGGGTGGGGGTGTTTTGATTGTCCACTAATTCTTATTGTGGGTTAGTTCTCGGAGTCATGTGTGATACCGATCTTTTGCATGTCACATTGGAACAGAGGATTGTCCTTACAGCAGTGCTATGTTGTCCACAGATTTGGACTACAGTCCTGACATGTGGGCCACGTGTTGTCGTTTCATTAAAGGGGAGGTAGGTCTGAGGGGGGCCAGTGGGGGAGTGGCACGACAGAGTACGGGCACGCGCACGATCATCCCCTACGGACAAAAGAACATTTCCGTCGTCCTAAGAAAAGGTGGATTGTCCAAGTCCGAAATCTTGTCGGATTTATTTCCGGATCCGTCCTGCCTAGCTATCATATGGTGGTTACTTAGTTGAGTTATTTGTATTTACCTCCCCAATTGCTAATTATATTTCTAATTTCCCCCCAATTTTATTTTAATTAGTGTAACCCCCATTCCTATGGTATAGTGCAAACAAACCCTCTTTAGATTTTTGTTTTTGCATTTGAAGACCTTTTGTTTAAAAAAAAAATCCCACTTTTAATTTTTGTTCAGTTTGCACCCCTGCCGTTAAAAGTCGTTATAATACGTCTAAAAATAAGATTTTACCTCTCCCCCCTCTCTCTCCGGTGGTGGGGGCTTGTCAAGCGGGGCCGACCAGAGGAGAGGGGAGGGTGGCCGGCCAGCGGAGGGAGGAGGAGGCGGGTCGAGCTAGGGGTGAGCATTTGGTTAATTCGGTTCAAACCGAACCGAAAATCGAATAAGCAAAACTGAAATCAAACAGAATTGTCCCATAACCGAATAAAATCAGTTCGATTTTCGGTTTATTCATTTTTTGGTTTATTTGCACATTTTGGTTGATATATATAGTACTTAAATATACCTAAATTTATTTAGTATATATCTGTAGTATATATATATATATATATATATATATATATATATATATATATATATATATATATATATATATATATATATATATATATTCGGTTTTCGGTTTTGGATCGAAACCAAAATCGAATAAAAAAAATTTAGTATTTTCAAAACCAAAACCGAACCGTTTTTTTTTTAAAATCGAACCGAATCTCTTATTCGATTCGGTTTGATTTTCGGTCTAAAATCGAATAATGCTCACCTCTAGGTCGAGCATGGCCGGCCAGCGGAGGGAGGAGGGGGATTGGGGGGGCTGGCCAGCGGAGGGAGGAGGGGGCCGATCGTGGGGGCCGGCCAGCGGAGGGAGGAGGGGGGGGGGGGGGGGGGTCGAGGGGGACCGAATAGGAAAAAAAATCGAACCGAACCGAACCGAGATTCGATTCGGTTTAAAAAAGCCCCCTCCTCCCTCCGCTGACCGTCTACCCTCCCATCTCCTCTGGTCGGTCCCGTTTGATAAGCCCCCGCCACCGGAGAGAGTGGGGGGAGGGATAAAATCATATTTTTAGACGTATTTTAATGGCTGTTAACGAAATGGGTACAAACTGAACAAAAATAAAAATGTGAATTTTTTTTTAAATAAGGGGTCTTCAAATGCAAAAACGTAAATCTAAGGAGGATTTTTTTGCACTTTATCTGAAGATTGGGAGGGTAATACTAATTAAAATAATTTTGGGAGGGGGGGAGGGGAAGTAGAGATATGATTAACAATTGGGGGGGGAGGTAAATACAAATAACTATACTTAGATCCATTGTTGGTGAAATTGTAATTATCTGGTGGTTAATGTCATACATCTGTTGGCTAATAATTTCTTTTAATTAATACCAAACGGATTATCCAACTTTTAATATCTGGAATTTACTGTTAATCATTGGGTAGAAAAAGAAAAAAGAAAAAAGAAAAAAGAAAAAAGAAAAAGTATTGTTTAAGTGCATCTAACTATAGTGTTCTCCCTTTCTTCCTTCTCAACAGCTTGCGGTAGGGTCATACAGAATAACCTTGTCAGCCCAGAATCACAAAGACATAGTCAATGTTGTTCCTCTAGATGCTTCCTTGACATATCTATCTTCCTCCTACTCACACTGGCTACTTACTGTTTATGAAGGCTGAACCATAAGTGGTTGAAATGGTCATTTCTAGGGGTGAGGGTACAACGATTGAAAACCGAAAATCGAACCAAAATATAACAAACGGTTAGATTTTTCGGTTATCGATTTGATTTTCGGTTTGGAGATTTAAAATTTTAAAATAACGATTCGATTTTCAGTTTTTGATCCGAGTAATCGATCCAAACCGAAAATCGATTTAGATTCAGTAATTTATCAAACTACTCTCAAACTCTCAATCTATAAATATTAATGTTCGTTCTAGTCCCTAACTGAGCACACTCTATCCTCCTATTCTCTGTCGGTACTTCTTTGAGCACTCTCTCTCTAACCTCAATTTATATATACTAATATTTTTCACTCTATATATTGTAATAATTCATAAATACATCAATGTCTGATTTTTTTAAAGTTTGTTATTTAAATAGGTCCATTTGCTAAAAATTTGAAGGCCCGATCAACTGGCCAATGAAATCCAACCGACCGAAAATCGAACCGAATTAATTGGTTAATTCGGCTCGGTTTTGTTCGATTCATTGGCAGAGAGAGCTCCTCCTATCTTTAGGGTGGGGTAGGGGGTATTTTGATTGTCCACTAATTCTTATTATGGGATAGTTCTGGGAGTCATATGTGATTTCGACCTTTTGTATGTCACATTGGACCAGAGGATTGTTCTAAAGGCAGTGCTAACCGCAGTTCTGGTATGCGGGTCATGTGTTGCCATTTAATAAGAAGAAAGGTGTGGGTGGGCCCCCCTCCCCCCCCCCCCCCCCCCCCCCCCCCCCCGGCAAAAGAACCTCTCGTTGTCCTAAGCAAAGGTGGATTGTCCAAGTCCGAAATCTTATCTGATTTATTCATGAGTCGGTCCTGCCTAGCTATCATCTGGTGGAATTTACAGTTAATCATTGGGTAGATGTATTGTTTAAGTGCATCTAACTATACAAGTGTTCTCCCTTTCTTGGTAGAGTTATACAGAATAACTTTGTCAGCCAAGAATCACAAAGACATAGTCAATGGTGTTCCTCTAGACGCTTCCTCGACATATCATCTTCCTCCTACTCACATCGGCTACTTACTGTTTATGAAGGCTGAACCATAAGTGGTTGAAATGGTCATTTCTGGTAAGTTGGCTTTAGCTTGTAGAAAATTGTCGTACAAGTCGATGAAAATTATATCGCTAAGCAAAATAATATGCTAAAAAAGGGATGAAGTAGGACGACTGCTCTAAAGAGGAAAAGCAGTAAAATTTGTTGTAATTTTGTACGGTAATCAAGTTAGCAGAACAATCTGCTAGGCTGACCAAAACTATCATTGCTCAAAATGACATTCCATCGTTGTCCGTGGATTTGTTTCCATAAATCAGTAAGTTCGAAAAAACTTCTGGAACACTTTTTGAATCACCTCCAATTTTTTCTGGACACTAATGAGCTGATGTAAAAACACTCGGAACAAAGCACGCTAGCTAAGCAGTGACGCTACTAACAGCGGAGCTACTAACCGCGACACTACCACGCATCGATAGCGGAGCTATTGACTGACACGAACGTACGAAGTACAAAGTGCAACAACGGAGCTACTGACAGCAACGCTACCATGCATCAACAACAGAGCTACCAACCGCGCCGCTACCCCACGTCAACTACATAGCTACCCACCAACGCAAATGTGCGACGTGCAAACTACGCCACCTTGCACCATCTGCCCGTGCCCAAGTCTGATTGGCGTAAGGCGTAGCTACGAAGCCACATGAGCTAACACACGAAATGTGTACAAATTAATAAAATGATAGATGAAATATTGAAATATACATAAATAAATTTTGTCCCAAAGTGATCTAGTGGGACCAGGTCATAGGTCATCTATGGACTAACCCGACAATAATCCACTTCCGATAGCGGATATCATGTTCTTTAAATTACAATCCATACTAGACCTTAGTCTCCCCAAGAAAAAAGAAATTAGCAACTCAAAAGGCAAAAAAAAAAAAACCTTAGAAAATCTTAAACTATTTTTTTTTTGTGAGATGCTCAACGATACGCACGAGACTTAGAGCACGCTGTATTACAAGCTTATTGAGCCCACTGTCCTCCAACTTCTACCAAATAAATGGAAAAAATAATACGCTTTCGTGACTCGATCTACTGATTTTCTGCCACCCAGCCGGAATCTTATACCTCTCTTCGATAATCACAAGAGACACTTGAGTTCGGCTTAAACTAACTTTGAAAAACTATTAAGAAAATGTTTTTGAAAGAAATGTCAATAGAAACTTCCAGTTTGTACCAAATTGTATCTAAAGGGGGGAGCTTATAGCAATTTACGATTCATTTTGCCACTTGGTAGTACTTGTAAAGCATCCCTAATATTTTTGTCAGGCCCTTGACAAAAAGTAGAATGTGTTCTTCTTCTTCTTCTTTTTTGTGGACACTAACAAGACTCTCTTTGAAAAGGGAACTCAATAATGTGCTTCAATTTTTTGTTGATTGGGAATGTTTGTTTCTTTGGCCGTCCTTTTGGCATGCTTCAACTTGGTGCTTTCCTAATTCATTTTCTACTCTACTTGTCTCAGTGCTGGGGACCATGGTGCCTTTGGACTCTGCTCTCCTCTGCGTGTCTATTTATTTCGAGAGGTTACCATTGATGCTACATGGTTGTTGGAAGATGACGCTTCCTGTGTTTCAAAATAATTGAGACAGCCGAAGAACTACAAGCAAAGGTGTACATCCGGATAGGTTCAATAATCGAACTCGAGTAGCTCTTATGATTACCGAAAAGAGATATAAGATCCTGGCTGGATGGCAGAAGATTAGTGGATCGAACAACGGGGACGTATTATATCTTCTATTTATTTGGTAGAAGTTGGAAACAGTAGGTCCAACAGATATGCAATGTAGCGTGCACTAAGTTCTATACGTATCATCCGGGCATCAAAAGAAAAAGAGACTAGATAGGTTCAATATTTCACAGAAAAAATGAGACGGTTAACATTAAAAAATATAAAACTAGTAACAAGGGTGTATATCTTGACTGGATGGATTAGATTTTACGAAAAAAAATTTATAATATTTTTTAATTATAATGATAGTTTTAAAAAAAAAAGGTTTAAACAAACTGTAGCATTTGAAAAACACTATTAACTGCAAAAGTGTATATTAGAGACGAAATCACATCAAAATGACATAATCTCAAATACTAATTTTGATATTATACATGGATCCAAATCGAAACGACAGTTTGAAAAAGATTCCGTTCGATTTCAATTTTAAAAATACTAAAAAAAAATTTATTCAGTTTTGATTTTGAACTATTGTTTTGTTCTACAATCGAAAATCGAATAATACTTACTCAATTATGTAGATAATCTTAGTTTTTATGTATATTTTGTAATAATAATGTGTGTATTTTGACAACAATATTTGTATGTATGTGTGCTTAAAAACTGTGATGTCTCCTAATAATTTGTATTGTACCTTTATCAGTGGCTGTAAGAAAATGGCACTTTGAATATAAGTTGGAGGCTAAGGAGATGCATGCACAAGAATGTTGGTTCTGTGTAGTCTATCAAATCAATAAGTTACTTTGAAAAAAGTCTTCGGAATATTTTAAAATTGTATGGAGTCTTTGGAAAGATGTTTAAAAAGCTTTTTAGAATATTATTTGCATATATAGTGCATGATATTTTACATGGTCGTAAATAATTTTGCTCAATTCGAGATGTTATTTGAATATTTTGCAAATAATTAACCTTAGAATATTTTGCTCAAAGCGAGATTCGATCGTCGATTCGTTGGAAGGGAGAGCGACCAAAGACTTTCAGTTTTCAGGATTTTAATGTCTTGGCCATATTTATATATGTATTCAACGGTTGTAATCAAGAATATTCCATAACAAAAAAAAATCGAACTCGAGTGACTCTTGTGGTTATCGAAAAGAGGTATCAGATTTCGACTGAATGACGAAGACATGCAATATAACGTACATAAAATTTCGTACGTATAACCGGATATCTCAAAAAGAAAAAAGAGAAAAGTTCAATTAAGTGTGTTAAAGATTAGGATGGTTAATTGGACTAGGGAGAAGGTGTCTCCTTGTCATTTCTCCACCCTACTAATGCATTTGCTGGCACTTTTCATTTGTCATAGACCAGTGGGTGGGAGGTGGCTGAGAGAATATTCACAGGACTTTTCTTTTAGCTTTCTTTTGGTGCCGAAAGAGAGCAGTAGGAGAAAAAAAAAAAAATAGTCCCACCACTTGTCGGATGCTTACTTGCTCTTTGAGTTTACAAAACAGTAAATAGTCCTTCTCTGACCCCCTCCTCTGTCGGCTCCACCACGTGCACGCCTCCTCCTCGCGACGACCCCCACCCACCCCGCGCGCCCCCATCTTATTCCTAAGTTCCACCTGACCTAGGCGGAGAACCCCCTGTTTTCCATTGAAACGTTGGAATAAACTAATGTATTAACAAACGAATCCGATCCTCGATAGAATCCTTCGTGTACAATCTTTTTTCTAGGGACGTGTGGCACTGGAGATCGAATGTTGTTTCTGGTTTCTTTACTCTATTGACGATCCGATGACGGTCAAGAGAAAATTGTAAGTTCGGCTCTTCTTGAAGTATGTTCTGACTCTCTGAATGTCCCGGGGGAGAATCCTTCTATTTACTGGAATGATCCATCCATGAGCGCATATGTGATGCGCGTATGGAATTTTGGCACGCAGGAATGCTGCGCGCATGGCGCAGGGGTGCTACGCTAGAAAATTTGAACTGAATCTGTTGTAACTGCACTGTTGGGCTGCGGATGAGCTGACATGTGACGGTTGTTTAGATTCTTCTATTACTGAGATCTTGGGTGGTTGGCACCCGTTCGTGATTGGAACTGAGTCAAATAATATGTGGCGCGTGTACGTTACTCAAAGATCTTGATTTGTTGAAATTGAATAGATTATTTGATGTGCTGATTTGGTTTAGTATGTGAGGGAACTTGGCACATGACTTAAAGGACGCATGTGAGGATTTAGTCAGCCACGTAACAGGGCACGGCTGTAGCCGACAAATGAGTAATGATAACACTAACATTGGCTGTCGTCTCGAATTTCGAAGCGTCTTTGTCTTCATTTGAAACGACTCCCATGCGCCTAAGTGATCGGCGCATGACCAATGGGCGCATAGAGTCAGACATAATGCTGCTTGGGTTATTGTGTGGTTGTCGTCTGCACATCCTTCTAGAAGCACGCTGCGTCATATTCGAGTGATAGCTAACACGTGACATGTTTGTCAGTGTTTATATTAAATGCTGATGGAAAGTTTAATTTGTGGAGCTATAGGCGCATGGAGTCTTGGCGCATCCGAGTCTGGGCGCAGGTGTGGTGGACGCATGATTATAGAGGCACATGGTTTTTTTTTACTGATGGAGAGTGGTAGCTCATATGGATGGTATGGTGGGGTATTTTACTAGAGGGCAAAGTTTAAGACCTCCAAGAAACAATTTTGTTTTAGTTATCCATTTCTTAAAGATTCTCTTTGGAGCTAGGTCCCACGATTCGGAGACGAAAGATACAAAGTGGCGCTTTGATGACGCACTTTGTACGTGCGTATCTGGATTCTCATGTGTGCGTTGCAGGGCGTAGCGCAAGGCTCAACGGCTTCGCACGGGGCGCATCATTTTCGCGTGGAGACTGCTTCCGGGGAAACTGTGGTTCGCGCGTGGAGGCTGCTCTAGCGGAAATGTGACTCGGACGGGACTGCTTCTCCTGCGAAAATCGTTGTTCGTCTGCTTCATGGACATAACTGTCCATTTAGTAATGATTAATGTTGTGAGTTACTCTTCGATTTCACTATCCATTATGGATAATGGGCTGCTAGGGGGTTGGATCTCCTATATAATCACAAATTCTTCTCGTATGCAAGGGAGACTGGGAGATTATAAGCTAAGTGAGTTTCCCAGGAAGAAAAGAAAAGAAAAAAGCTAAGAGAGGAGAGTTAGCTGCAGCTTGGAAGGAAGCAACGAAGTATTGTCCGTTCGTGCATTCAATCGGAGCTCTATCCATGCAAGGGTGACAGATGAACGTTTTCAGAAGTTCATCTCTTAGAACTTGCTGTTTCGTGGGAACAGAACGATGAAAAATGGTCGAATTTTGATTCGAGCAACGGCGATCTTCGTCACCCCAACAAGAGTCTCCTTCCTCGCGTTTCTGTTCATGTTTCTTGTTGTAGCAACTATGTTGCAAACTTTAAAGTCTTTACTTTTCAATCTTCAGGTCTTCTCTCACCAGCTAGATCAAAACATCAAACAATAAAACAAATGGAAAACAGATGATATGAGGTTGAATTGGCTGTATAAAGATGATTTCTTGTCACACACCCCACAAACAGATTGTTCTGACAACAAATCTACCACTAATACCTCCTAAAGGTTCTTCCACATAAAACATAACAGTTTATAACCATACAAAATGTACTGCAACTTGAACAAGAAAGAAGATGTGAGAATCACTAAAGTGGATTGGAGATGAACTGTTTCTATGTGGTGAGGATGGGGGGAAGGTAGTCGTTCTTGGTGCCCAGCACACGGGCCTTCGTGTCGGGGAAGAACTCCATTCCCGGGAGCTCCGTGACCTCGCCTTCACTGGTGACTCCGATCGGATAGCTGAGAAGATGTCCTGGGAGGTCACCTTCGAGCGTCTCTTGAGAGTACAGGTCCCAGTACTTCTCCGCGATCCTGTTCACCTTCTGCACGCACTCCACGCTCTCTGGGCGGAGGAACGTGTCGTCGAGCATCCCGAGATGCTCGTACCACAGGGCCATCCGGAAGCCGTGGATCTGCCCCCTGGCCGGCTTCCTCGTCGCCAGATGGTAAGGCTGGTAGGCACCCATGGCAATCTCGGAGTCCCTGGCACCGTCCATTGACCTCTGGTTGATGTTGGCCGATCCTACGATTATGTACTCATCATCAACTGAAACCAAACAGATGTGTCAGCACATGAAGAAGGCACAATCCATGGCAAGAAATCACCCCGTAATGTTTTTCTAGGCAAACCAAGAAACTATTAAACAAGCAAAGATATTATAGCAAGAAATTGCCATCAGAAAGTGCCTCAAATCAATAATAAGAAAATTGGATTGTTCTTCGAATATATTTTGCAAGAGAGATCTAAGAAGCCGAGCAGATGATACGAGATAGGGGAAGACATCAGAAGTATGAGGTGAAAAGGCGATTCAAAAATGGTGAGCGTTTTCTAGTCCAGAATTTGTTTTGTTTCATACAACTGATGATGATATTAAGTTTGTACTATGAGATCAATAAGCATAGCAACAAACTCTAAAAACACAGGATTTCTCAAAAATATGTTGACTAGGAACACCAAGAGAAGTGTAAACCAATCATAAAAAAAAGCTTGGTTGAATAGAACTATGCAAGTATGACACTGACTACTGAATAATTAATCATTTTCTTAGAGCATCATTAGTAAGGCTCATCCCCAGTCCCAATTTCTAGATTCAGAAATTTGAAGCTCATTTGGTTTAATAGTAAACTCCATCTCCGATCCAAATTTCTAGATATTCGGTCCCATCCTACCCATAGGACCCAAAGTTTGGGCCTCCCAATTTTTAGATTGTACGAACTCATTTTGTAGAATAGTAAGCTCCATTTCCGGCCCCACTTTCTACATTCTAGATTTTACATTATTTTTTTTCCACATCAATTTTTGACCACACAATCTTTGGGACCGGAGCTCACTTTATCATTTCCTACTATTCTCATACAAGCCCAGCTCATTCTACATTTACCTAAATTTTGAACTCCATCTTGCTAATGATGCTCTTAGAGCATCCACAATAGATGGAGCTGGAAAATGCATCTTGAGGACCAAATTTACATTAAAAGGTAAATCTAGAATGGGTTGGGTCTATATGGGAATAGTAGAAAAAAATGATAAAATGATCTTTGATGTCGAAGGTTGTGTGGTCAAAAAATAATGTGAAATCTAGAATCTAGAAATTGGGATTCCAAATTGAGCCTTAGCATTCTACCAATGAGTTCCTACATTATGAATGAAGAAATTCATAGGCCCAAGCTATAGCTCATGTGGCTAGAAAGTGACCATTATGGAGCTTCAATTGCACCTTACTATTATACAAAATGAGCTCCTATATTCTGAATCTAGAACGTAGAAATTGGGATGAGCCTTACTATTGATGCTCTTAATGACTCAGTTGAATAATACGAAAAGAGTATGATATTGTCAAAATAAAATTAACATTCTACAAGAAGTAAAGTGTGAAGAGTTGATTACCAATCATCATCTTAGTATGAACATAGATCATAAATCGCCTGGCCTCCTGAGCCCTGATATAGTTTGTGTCTGGCTCTGGGTGCTCCTCCTGCACGTACTCTCCATCCTTCTGAACTTCACGGTTTCCTAGGCAGAAGAAGGTTAGATAGTCCTTGGGGTTCGCTTCGATCCCCCTAGCTTGGAGAGCGACTACAATGTCAGTATACATCATTTCCATAGTCCTCCTCTGCCAGTCTAGAATAGCCTGAACTGATCCACTTTCAGGAACACCCTCTGGCCACATGGGGACGACAACATAAACAGTGAAGCGTTCCCCAGCTTCAATCTTACTAACAATCTTCAGCGAAAGCTCCTTGGGGATCACATGCAATGCCCCGATTTCCTCAGGCTTGATGTCATCAGCTTTCCATGCATAAGAGCTACCAAGGAAGTACTGGTTCTCAATATAGATGAAATTTTTGGCCCTGCGTATGGCATTTATGTAAGCATCTTGGATGCTTCGGTCGATAATGTTTTGCTTTCCACTAATTAGCCCTGCTCTAGCAGCATCTTCAGGTGTCTCGGGGAAACCAAATGCAGCACCTCCGTCGATGGATCTAAACAGCTGGACATTCCATGTTTCTCTGTCCTCAGGGAACATGACAGGAGATGGCGGAATAATGATGTCAGAGAGATCTCTGAGCTGCACAAGAAGGTCCTTACCACCCTGCTTCCTCCATCTCTGCTCAAAATTGAACAAGACATCCCATGCAATTGGCCCTTCTAGACGGGAGTGGATGTCATGCCAGGGTTCTCTTGGTCCACCCTTTTTAATTGATCCATCTGCAAAGTTTGGCTGGTGGAAATCATCATGATGAGCCGTGTCTAGGGTCCTAAAAAGAGAATGAAACTGCGTATCATATCTCCCGTCACAAAGGTCAATGCCCCCGACAAAACTAACTATCCTCCTCTGTTGTGAACTCTTGCTAGGCATCTCATGGTCTACGACAACAATCTTCTGATGGTGAGTGAACATGGTAGAGATCTGCAGATCCTGAACGAAGCTCCCGCCGTCGTCAGGATTACGGGGGCACAGAACACAGTGCACATCAGTGCCATAGAAGTACTCTGAAGTTTCTTCATCATGAGTGCCCATCAGGCCATCTTTCTTTAGTAATCCTACAGAGGTTCGATCATCCCAAACAAGCATAAGGACTCGGACACCTTCACTAGCCTTTCTCTTAAGTAGCTCTCCAAGGGTCACATCGCCTCCTGGCTTTTGCCTTCTAGAATCCCTTATCAAAGTGATCTCTGTGTACACCGACCACCCAGTAATGTAAATTAAATGTTGTGCGTTGCTAATTGCATCAAATACATCCTCGAAAAATCTGTGAGGCTCATAGTAATTTCCATTGTCGAGAGGAATTTTGGGAATGAAGTCGTCAGGGACATGGGCATCTTGATACAATGACACTCTGCAACCTTGCCTCTGTGAGAAAAATGTGTAAGGGACCCCAGGGAATTTTCCACTCCTCACACCCCTCGCCCAGCTGCGGTCCTTGGAAATGTCAAAGTATTGGAGTTTCACATGGATCTTAGCCCCACTATCTAAAGGATTACGGTCTACATCACATATTTCCAGCCATCTATCCACCTCCTCGCCATCTAGGAGCTCCCTAACAGGCAGGTAAGCTCTTCCAACAAGCGTTGCATCAATAATAT
The DNA here is from genome assembly GCA_029216955.1 of Iris pallida. Lineage (NCBI taxonomy): Eukaryota > Viridiplantae > Streptophyta > Magnoliopsida > Asparagales > Iridaceae > Iris > Iris pallida. The sequence continues at coordinate 4,904,798 of JANAVB010004599.1, read as the reverse complement.
TGGCAAACTTGACAGTGAAGATGACACTGGCTGCCAAATGGGCGCAGTAGATGTGAAAAGACTCGTACCAACGGGGATTAACAGGTTCATCTGCAAGCAGTCGTGTCCGACCAACTCTGGCCTTTCCTAGATCTACAGTGGCATAAAGACTGGTAGATCCCTTCCCAAGTCCTATAGTGTCCTCGATCCCTTCAACAAGCTGAGCACGGATGAAAGTTTAGAAAAAAGAAAAAAGAAAATATAGAAAGGACAATTAATAACCAGATGGAAGGCAGTGTCATAGAGATGAATGCATTTCAATCTATGTTGTATTAAGCGTGAGGCGAGGCGAGGCGACGAAGCTGGCGCCTCGGTTAAGCGGTGCTTAGTTAGCATTTCACTCATTTTTACCTAGGTGCCTCCTACATATAAAATACTCTATATACACATAAATTTCAATATTTTTTTCATACAATCCTACTAGTATATGCATGAATAACAATACCAATTATCAATCAAACAAAGTAACAATATGAATACTAGAATCAAAATGCAAAGTCATCAAACTACTATGGTCAAAATAGTCAACAAGTCATACAATGCATATATATTACATAGTCATCAAAATACCATCAAACATAAAAGCTAAGTCTCCAAAGTTCCTATTTCTTTCAGGGTAGATTTTTTTTTTTGTTCGGTTTTATTTTGAACCAAGGCGCTTTTTCCGGCGCCTAACACTAGGCAAGGCGCTATTGAGCTTCGCCTAAGCGACGATCACTTTTCTGGGGCGAGATTCCCTAAGTGAGGCGCCCAAATTCCAGATTTCGCTTAAGCGTCGCTTAAGCGCGCTTTTCACAACATAGATTTCAATATAGCAAATTGTACATTTTACCTCTTCGTCTAGACTCTTTTCAGTCTAGGGGAACTTGGAGGATGCTCTTTCGTGAGCTTAAACTGCATATATCCAAAAGGTAGGTCTACCTACCTGCCCACTGGATACACCTAGGTTCTACAGCTTGATCCTCTCCTACTCATAGATACCTTGTATAGGAATTTGGCATCAAAATAGAGGGTTGAATTCAGGTCAGTAGCCGGTCATAAAAACTTTATCAAATCCATTATGGAGCTTGCTTATGCTCCATAGCCGACACCATTCTGATGAGAGAGGGCTTGGATGATAGATGATGATGGAAGGAAGTGCCTAAATTAAGTATAAAATCAGGAATAAGGTATTCACAAGCAACTGCACTACTCAGTGAATGATAACAAAAGAACATATCAGAATATCACCGCATTGCAGGTTCAGGAAAAAAGAATCAAGTATAATGACATTGAAACTAAAATTAACTCATTGCAGGGAGCCTCACAACAAAGTAGAAAAATTCATTATAGCCTGTGTTGCATGGATACTCCTCCTAATAATATTATTAAGATATAATCTATAAACATGTATATAGCTAATTTTTCACATGTATAAAGAATTGTGTCCATATTGGACCCATATCCTATTTTTTCTTAAGTTCAACTCCGAGTCCATATCACATTAGTATCCGTGTTTTGTGTCTATGTAAACTAGATGATAACAAAAGAACATATCAGAATATCACCGCATAGCAGTTTCAAGAAAAGAGAATCTAGTATAATGACATTGAAACTAAAACTAACTCATCGCAGGGAGCCTCGCAACATAGAAGTAGAAAAATTCAGTACTTGATGATAGCCTATGTTGCATGGATACTCCTCCAGATAATATTACTAAGATATAATCTATAACATGTATATAGACAATTTTTCACATGTATATAGAATTGTATCTATATTGGACCCATATCCTAAGTAATCTTAAGTTCAACTCTTGACTCCACATCGCATCAGTATCCATATTTCTGTCTCTATGTAAACTAGATGATAACACATAAAAGAGTAAATATTTTGCACTATTTTGAAAGTAGAAAGAAAAGATAAACAAAAAGCTTCCCTTCAAGACAAATCTAATATAGTAAAACGGCATGTAAAAGCAGAAATCCAGTGAGAACTAATAGTATAAAAACATTATCATTCTGAAATAAAGAAAGGGGAATGATATTGCACAAGTGAGCTGTCACTTGTTATTTTGGAACAAGAGGAAGCAACATCATATCACAAACTTGGAATCTTAGAAGTCCACAAGCAATTCAAGGGAGACAGAAAAAACAGAGAAAGCAATCAGGATAAACCTAACAATTAAGCGCAGTAATTACATAAGATGTTACCGTGCATATAACATATTAACATCATACATATTTTTTCAGCATTACCACCAGGAAGATGCTTAGGCATCACATCAGCAAAGGTAAATAAACTAGCGAAGCCAAAAAAGGAGACACACATAAGATTTAGCGCTGAGTTATAACAATTGAATTACCAACAATCATTAGAGAAACGGAATTAATGTTTTTAAAAAAACTTTAGTCACCCCGATTAAAATATTCTGGTGAAAAATAATTAAATTGCCAACTAATTTCTGACAATTTCTTCCATTTGCAACTAATGACATGATAATTTCATCCACGGTTCGCAATATCGGTATCAGAATTGGTATCGACAATATCGACGGTTTCGTATCGAAGTATTGGTTTCTTTTTGTATCGGAAAAAAAAAACAATTATTAATAAATTATTACAATTTTAGAAAAAATATTTTCTACATTTAGGCATAATTTTAAGTATTTTATGTGTTGTTTCTTAGTAGTTTTGAAATTGAATGAAATAGTAGTCACGCTTACCGATTGGTTTACCTGCAATAGACAAGTTTTCTTCTTCTACATGCTATTACAACCATACTATGCTTTTACACCCTTGCTGATTGGTCTTTTTTGTTCAATTTATTTGCCGAATTGACTGAAAAGAGAACCCCCCAATGTTGGTATCGGTCAGTATCCGTATCGGTCGGTATTCGATAGGGACATGCCAAACTGTATCGGTATTGACCGCAGGGGCAGATCCAAGGGTACCTTGGGGTGGGCTGGAGCCCACCCCAAAAAAAAAATTTATACTTTTTTTTCCATATAATTTTTTTTTAAATTTTTTTATATATGAATTTATCTACTTCCAGCCCACCCAAATTTTTTGTAGCCCACTCCAGTTATAATTCCTGGATCCGCCCCTGATTGGCCGTATCGTATCGGTATCGGCCGATACCGCAAACTATGGTTCGTCTCAAAACTTTTTAAAGACTTGAAGTAAAAAAAAAAAAGGAGCAACAAACATCGCATCTCAGTTACAATGAAACAAAATCTTATGATTCTCATCTAATCTATTGTGTGAATCACTAAAAAAAAAAACCTCATCTCTAAATCTTCTTTCGACACTAAAAGCTTGAATCGTTAGTCGGCCCGATCCGGTCTTTCGGGCGGCCCGATTCGGAGGGAGACACAAACCAACTCTTAGGCGGAGAAAATGCAAGAAATATTTTGGATGTGTCCGACACGTTCTTCCGACACGACACGGCTCCTACATTTGGAGCAAAAAAGTACCTTGCGGAAAAATCTGGGAGCGTGGGCGGACGCTCGGGTGTTGAGGTTGTCCGCTTCGAAGACGGTGACATGCAGAGTCCCGTGCAGCAAGATCTGTGCCATCTCTCTCTCTCTACAACAAAAAATGAACAATCTAAACACAAAATTTCTTCATAAACAAAAAAAAAAAAAAAAAAAACTACGACAACAAATGAGGAACAATTTAAACACAAATTTTCTTCATAAACAAAAAAAATACAAATACAAAGATCATTAAAAAAAATACTCACTGGGAAATGGATCGGGATCTGGGAGAAATGGCAAGAAGTGGGAGGCGATGAGAGTGTGAGCAGAAGAGAAATTATATAGAAAATAGAAAATAGGGAGCGACTGACAAAGTAGTACTAGTTTGAATGACTGAGTACACACACGCTAAAATTTCTTTCAAACACCAAAAAGACGTTTGCGCCCCCAAAGATGACACGAGGAACGTGCAGGGCAGGGCAGGGCAACACGTCAAATCATCAGTCGTCTTCTAGAAGTCCCACCGTTCCGTTTGTTTCAATGAATCCGTTTTTTTGTTTTGACGGAAATTACTATGGGCGTGCCACTATTTCGTTTAATTTGTTTACATAAATTTTCATCCGAGGGGATGAATCTGAGATAAATTACATGTAAAAGAAAAATGTTTAGAGAAATTGCAGACGGAGGTACAAGTCCCCAGCTAGACTAGCGAGTAAGAGAAAGTCGCCAAGTCAAATGGCGAGTTCCACTTCGACAACCGCCAATTCACTTGGCGAGTTGTTTATTGGACGGACTGTGAAGTGGAAACTCGCTAAGTGCCGTTGGTTGGGAACTCGTCAAGTGCCTTGGCGAGTTGGCATCGAAGACCACGCAGCTAATGTTCGACTCACGAAGACTACATGAACCCAAACATCCCATACAACAAGCAAACCCCCTCCCTCCATAACATACCTCCTCCTCCATCACATACATGCAACAAGGTTTCCCTTCCCCTCCCTCCATTCCATATATGCATCAAGCAAACCGAGAGGAAGAAGAACAGGAGAAAAAAAAAAGACAGACAGAGACAGAGAGTGGTTGACAACTAAAAAAAATTCAAATGTAAGTAGTAATATTATTATTTTTAATTTTTGTTAGACATTTTATAAGTATTTATATTTGTAGTCATATATATATTAGTAGGTAATGATGGTAGTTAAAAAAATTTTTTAGATGGTTAACCAAAATGACGGGCGTTCTTGGCAATGTTTTAAAAATCGGACTAGGCATCCACCTAGGCGGTAGGTGTAGTGTCCCACTCCGCGAAGGCACTAGATAAACAGAGAGATCAGATTGCTGGCTCTGCAACAGAAAACGATTGATCTGGGTGAGTGGACAAAGTCTCATTTTATGATTCGCTTACGCCTAATAAGAATATGAGTTTTTGAATGAATGTTATTGCTAATAATAAGATAGTAATCATTGAGTATGCTTGTAAGAGATTTCACATGTTGCTATGCTAAGAACAAAGATAATATGCATGCTGAGAATAAGAGTTGTTATATGTTAATAAGAAATGAGATGTTACCATGCTAAAGTAGAGATGTTGCCTTTAATCAATGAACTGTTGCCATGCTAACAAGAAAAGAAAAGAGATTACTTATATGCCTCGAACTGGTATGCTTTCAAAGGTAAAATGATATGCTATACCTGCATATAACTGTTATTATGTTCCAAGGAGATGAATGATTGCTTGTCCCTCAAAGATGTTCTGATCGCTGGTCATGTACAGTCGAACTTGTACATGTTGCAAAGAGATTGTAATAGTACCCTGGGGTAAATGCTACACATCGAAAATATTGTATGAGATAAATGCTGCACCTCGAGAATGTTGTATGAGGTAAATGCTACACCTCGGGAATGTTGTATGAGGTTAATACTACACCTCGGGAATGTTATGCCTATTAGCGACGAGCTGAATCCAAGAGTCACAGCTGCCAATCCAGTCTGCATGTGTCAAGAATATTTTGCTGAGAGCTAACGATGCAGAGACGAACATGAAATAAGAATGTTGATTATGTTATGTTTATGCTAATCCTTGTCTTATGCAGGGATGGACCGTCGGCTATGGTAAGAATCACTAAAAAAAGTGATACATTCGTTGCTAAGTTTTCTGAACATGAGTTGCTTAAAGAATAAATTATTGCCAAGAATTGCTATGTTCCATCCAAAGAAGTTATGATGATCATGCTTGTAAATCTGACCCTGAGAATGTCTTGAATAAGAGAAAAGAATGCTAATGATGTTGTCCCTAATGAAATGATATGGTTCATGAAACACGCTGCACACTGCACGTGAAATGAATAGCCATCGTAATTGAATTGAACAGTCCCTTGTATGCTTGAGATAAAATGAAATGAAATGAATTATAGCTTTTCAAAGATGTTTTCAAAGAATGTAAACTAACTCTGTATGCATGAAATGAATATAGGTAAAAGTAGCAAGATCACATCACAAGAAATATTTTTTCACTAAATGAATAGTGATCATTTCAGACAAATGTAGCGCTTTGTTCACAATTCACCAGTATGTTGATATACTGACCCACCATCAGTCTGCGTGCAGGTGCAAGATGCATCGAGAAGCATAGTCCAAAGCGATAGTCCGAGCCTCATCATCAGAAGCCAAAAATCAGAAGAGATGCTACAAGAAGGACATCTATTGCCAAGAGTTGATTTTGTATATAAATAAATATAATGTATGGAAATGGGATCATTATAATCTGTAAAGTTTCTAAGAGAATGTAAATATTGTATTAGAAAGAAACGAGAGCTTGTAATCTGTTCAAATGAAATCAATAAAGAGAATTGTTCTTGTTACCATTGTGTTCAATTCATATATCTATAAATGTCCGTTGCTGCTTCAAATATCTGCAATATGTTCTGCTGCGTATTGTATATCTTATTTTGTTACAGGTCTTGGCCTTGTGCAAGCGTCACTTAGGCTTGCATGGCATCACACCCAAATGAGGACGAACGGTCTCACAGAGTCCTTGAATAATTTCGACCATGACTAGACTCCTTTATTATATTTCGATCGAGTCAATTTGTATCATTTCCTAGGTTTGATTCTATGAACATGCCTACACAATCGTTCGTGTTAGAACAATTTCGATTGGATCATCCTTAAAATACTTTTTGATCACGACCAAACTATTCGATTCTATTTCGATCGTGCCAATTCGCCTGTCATCCTAGAATTCAATTCCATGAGCATGCCTAAATAATTTTGTTCAATTAGTTGTTCGTACCAAGATAATTTCAATCGATCTTACACCATTTTATCGAGACAAAATCATAGCTAAGGTTATACTTTCATTCCAACTACGGTCATGACTATTTTGATCATGATCATGCTCGTGCCGACTTTCTATTTTCATCTTGCTTGGATGACTTGTACGATTAGACTTGATCGTGACTACCTCTTAAATGCGACTAAAATTCTGTTTAGATTTCATCGAGAACTTTGGTCATTCCTTAAAAAGCTGGTAATGACTCAACCATGCTGACCATAGATTGGTCGTGCCTAACCGTTTCAATCTTAACCGTTCTTAAAAATATTTGGTTGTCAACTAGACCATTGGACCGAATACTAGTCGTACCAAATCACACCCTCCTTTTGTTTAGTATCTTTGTCATTTTACCCGTGACTAATTAGATCATGAATCATATCACTCCCTTGATTATACCATTCGTCATTTTATTCATATCAATTAAAAATTTGGTTCCTTGATTATTCTTTATAGTCGTGCCTAATCGTGCTCTTTGAAATTTTGGAGACGAAATATTTTAAGGTGGATAGAATTGTAAACCCACATCCCTACTTTCAAAAGTTTTATTTTGTTTTATTTTAATAAATTTTGGTTAAAAAAATAGATTTTATTTGTAACCACTGTAGAATATATTTGGATGACAACAGAAATTTTTTGTCAAACCATTTTGTTTAGAATTTATAAAATATCGTTTAAATTATTTGCTAATATTAATTATCAATTAAATTCATTTTGTTATATTATAGTTTGTTTGATTCAGTCTTGGACTAACAAAGATATGTATTGTTTAAATAATATATACCATATTTTCCAAGTCATTTGATAAACATATTATTCATTTAAATTATTATTGTATTATATTTAAATTCGATCAAATATATTTTTAATATTTTAATAAAATCTTGAATTATTTCTAAAATCATTATGGATTGATTTTGATTTGTTAGATCCAATATTTATTTAAATCTTAGAAAGATTTGATCAGGCTAGTCCTTAAATTCTAGGATAAATCATTCTAAGGTGGGTAGGTCGTAAGCCCACTTTCCGTTTTCTTACATTCTCTCTTTATTTTATTTTATTTTAATTATTTTTCCAAATCGGAAAATAATTTTTATTCTATTTCTATTTTAGATATTTTGAAAAAAAAGGGAGAGGAGAGATTTGCAAAATTTTGGAAGAGATTTTATTCCAGGATTATTTGAATTACTATTTTATCAAGAGTTATATTAAACTCAAAGTATTATTATATTATTTTAGAAGATATTGTATTTGTGAAAAATATACAGCTATAAATATCTGAATTATTCTTAACAAATATTTTGACAATTGATTTTATTACGAGGATTATTTAAAGTAATAGGTATTGTTTTAGACAATATTTTATGAATGATTTGTGTAACGTCCCAGTCCCAAAATACGTAGGACTAGGTACATCAATATGCCAGCTGTATACATACGAAGTATACTCCAATATATGAAAACCTCGTATGAATACATAAGCTGTAAAATGCAGTAAACCAAGAGTAATCTAATCTCATCCAAAAATGAAGAATAAAAGATATCATATAATCAACTGTAATAAGTCTTTGAACAATACGTTGGGCGGAGACAAAGTCCACTACCAACTATCTCAAATAAAAGGTACAAGAAGGAATAGATGGAATAACAAGACTAGCCAAGTGCAATCATCTTCGAAGGATGGAAAAGATCACGGCCTCGACTAGAACACCTGCAATATCACAGAAGCACACCCACCTGGAGAGATAACCAGGTCCTCAGAGGGACGTAACAAGATACAGGAAGAACATGCCATATGAACTGAATATAAATGCACCATAAAATAAAGATAAAGTAAAAGTGTCCAAATCATAACATGGCTCAATATCCTATCATCGAAACAGTAGGCTACCCCTACAACCAAACAAGGACAAGGGGTAACTTACTATTCCGCGATGTGACATTTTTTCATGCCATGATTGGAACATGAAATTTGCTAAGGTCTCCTATCCTTTCTAGTAGGCAATTTAGAAGACATCTCGATGTATGGGCAGGTGAAGGCTGACTCCCCAGGACAACTCACCATGCATACGTCACGTACCAATACTATCAGCCGGCATAACTCGAGGTTAGCGGCCCACGTGACCCATCAGTCCACATAGCTCGAGGCTAGTGACCCTCGCGACTCGACTACCGTAGTACGCAGTTACTACAGTTTTTGGATTTGGGGTAGCCCATACATTTATTTGTCTTCTCCCTCCCAAGGACACTAGAAAAGGTAGTTCGCTAAGACTAGGTCCATATGCATACAAAAAGACAAGAAGGAAAAATAATTGAAGCAAAATAAAATAAACTAAAAATAGCAAGTAATGGATCCAACTGAAAACAGATAATAAATATGCAGTAAATAAATAAATAAAGATGCACCTAATTATAAACAGTAAATAAGGCAAGGTATCTGTCACGCCCCAGAACCAGAATACTGGAGAGCGGGGGAATGACTCAGCCAGCTACGTATTACGGGTAGATGAATACCGTATAATACGATCAATGCTGTCTAACCAGACGAGGGGGTGTATACTACATAAAGGTCTTACTATGGTTATTACACATCTATTGTCTCAATCATTCGAACAAGAAAACAGAAATAAAGAACATGTAAGATAAAGCAGTAAGGCATCCCAAACGCTCAGTCAAAATGTTCTTGAGATCTGGCTTTACAAAACATAGCCAGATGATATAGCAAAGTGTACACAATTATTATCAGCTGCAGTCTGACTTAGTTACAATTATGTAAAAGTAAGTACAAGACAATCCGCTAACATGTCGGTGCCAAATGGCTAAGTATAAGTAAATGACAAAACGAGCGGTGAAGTAAGGAAACCCACTCGAGTCCTCCTGCGATCATTCCCCTAGTATTGACCATCTTGGAGGTAGAAGTAAGCTGAGTCCTCGGGGACCGGCTCTAAATCTGGCCATGCAAAACCAGAGAGGTTAGACCTCTAATAGCAAGTACCACAAGAAAGGACGATATGAAGGACTAAACCAGCAAGTATGAGACTAAAATAATAGATCTCTCCTTTCCACTAGGATTCACAAAACATCACGACACTTCGAACCAACCTCCCAACCAAACAAGGACAGAAGTTGGCCCGTCATGTCCTGACATTCTGATCATCCCAGTTAGGTAACAGAGTAGCACAGTACACAAACAAATCATCTTGAACGGCCAATCAACTCCTACGGCTTGCTATTGTGAGTCCCAAGTTATCCTGGAATAATACAAATAGGGATTCCTCAGTTCTTACTATGTACAAGCAAGGCTAGTCTATCCAATCAATCAATTGCGCCATGCATGAATTAGACGAGTCCCAGCAGGACGTCTGTCATCAATATACAATATACAATAATAATAAAAGCAGATACTGTTCCCTGCCCGTGTGGCAGATTTACAGTATCTGTGGGAACCAGCCGGCCCGTCGGATACTACTCGTCCCAAGGGGACTGCCATATAAGAACTCGGGAATCCATTCTCTCTATGCCATCATTATTTTATTTAACTTAATAGTCTCTACGTTGAGTGAAATCCTATGTCGTGGATCATGGTCATTCAAATGAGTACTTTCGTACGGGGTACGATATGCACAACTCTACAACGATATCCGTGCGGCTAGGTTGTAGGTCTTACATAGCGTAATGCAACAATCAAATCTAACCACGGAATAATTATGCCTTGACCATAAAGTATACATGCTGTTTTTGTAAAATAAATAAATAAATAAATAAATAGATAGATTGAAACTTGCATGTGCATGTATGTCAATATTCGGGATTGGCTAATCGATTTCAATAGTTCATAACATGAACGTGTCTCATTCATTCAATTTAATAAGACGACTAGCCAGTCTCTTAGTTCCAACTAGGAACGCATGATCAATTTAGTCAAGATAACCATTACTATAAATGGTGACAAGGCATGAAAGTCAATTATCATTAATTGGGGGCGAGTCTATAACTCTTAGGGTCAAGTTCCAGTCTTACTGGATATCCATAAACCAATCAAGACACAAGGTATGTTCTACACAACCATATGTATTAAAAATATTAACATGCTAAGATTATCGAGTTCATGCAAAAAGGTATAAGGACATAATAGGAAATTATCATGCCAACATTAAATGAATAAGTATAGAACAATAGAAGTACTCAGGTCAAGAAGTCACGCCAACAAGTCTACGCTAAAGCGAACAAGTCACGCAAGAAGTCTATGCTAAGACCAACAAGTCACGCAAGAATCGTGCGCGTAAAAAGTACGCAAAATTAGGCTAGGAGTGAGCGTGAAAAGTGATACACGCTGGCAAGCGTGAGCGTGAAAAGTCACGCACGCAAGCACAACGTGAGCGTGACTAAAAATACACGCACGCACAGAGTGAGCGTGACTAAAAATACACGCACGCACAGAGTGAGCGTGACTAAAAATACACGCACGCACAGAGTGAGCGTGACTAAAAATACACGCATGTACAGAGTGGATGTGACTAAAAATACACGCACGCACATAGTGGACGTGATAGGAAATTCACGCACGCAAGCACAGCGTGAGCGTGAAAAGTCACGAACGCAAGCACGAAGACATGAGCGTGAAAAGTCACGCACTCAAGTACAAAGACATGAGCGTGACTCAAAATCCACGCACGCACGTAAGGACGTGAGCGTGACTAAGTATTCACGCTGGCACGTAAGAACGTGAGCGTGACAAAAAATTTACGCCAACACGTAAGGACGTGTGCGTGACAAACGAGCAGCTCTACCACATGAACTATCTATCTCCGAAAATACGCTAAGTTGGTGGACCAAAACCCATGAACAGCCAAAAATGTAACAACTTAGATCTAGAGAAAACAAGCCACAGAAATCAAAAATGCCAAGCACTAAACTCTCTCAGGATCATGACAGGAAGAGTAATGATCCATAAAATGGATGAAGGAGAAGCAAGATTGCACTTGCCTACTGCTACTGCTGGTAGGTGGAGAAGTGATGAGAGGAAGAAGAAGAAGTAAATGATGAAGAAGAGTTATAAGGAGAGAGAAGGAGATGGTGGCTTTAAATAGCAAAGGGGGTGGTAGGTGGGAGCTAGGCCGGGTTTATCCACCATGAACCCGAGAAACCCATCCTAGGCCAAACCAAATAAGCAAGACTAAAAGCAGGAAATAACAACAGGGAATAAAATGCAGATAATAAAATTACAGACATAAAATTGCAAGAAATTAATTAACATAAAAATTAAAGAGCAGATAATTAATTAACATAAAATTATAGGAATTTAAATACAGGATAATACATGATAAATACTAAATAAATACATATGAGTTATACATGTATAAAAATACGCATTCTGGGAACGGGAAGTGACATCTCTACCCACCTTAGAAAAATTCCGTCCTCGGAATTTCAAATCCAAGCAGGTAGAAATATCGGAGTTAAACTAATACAAGCAATTCTAGTGAGCAAGCAATCATTATTACCATATCAAAAGCAAGTACTATATATGTAAATCCATCAATCCACGATATCAAGTAGCTCTACCCATAAGATGACAAGCATGAAGAATTAGGACAATCAAGGTATACAGAAAGAGATATACCTTGTGAGTCAAATAGGTGTGGATATCGTGATCGGATATCATCCTCACGTTCCTACGTTGACTCTCCCAAGGAGTGATGACCCCAAGCAACACGGACAAGACTAATTGTTCGGTTCTTGAGTATCTTCTCTCTTCGGTCCAAAATGGACACAGGCTGTTCCTCGTAAGACAGGTTGGTACCAACAACCAGCTCAGAATGATCTAGAACATGGCTTGGGTCCGATACATACCTACGTAATTGAGATACATGAAACACGTCATGTACCTCTCGTAACGAAGGCGGGAGGGATAAACGATAAGCAACATCGCCTATCCGATCAAGGATAACAAATGGGCCCACGTACCGCGGACTCAATTTCCCGCGAACGCCAAATCTAATGACCCCACGAGTAGGTGAGATCCGCAAAAATACGTGGTCCACAACAGAGAACTCTAACGGCCTACGATGCTGGTCCGTCCAATGACGATGCCTATCCTGCGCAACTCGAAGTCGCTCTCTAATTTCCTTAACCACTTCAACCGTCTGAATAATCATTTCTGGGCCTAACATTTTTCTCTCTCCGATATCATCCTATGCAAGCGGTGATCTGCACTTCTTACCATATAGTGCTTCGAATGGCGCCATCTGGATACTGGCTTGATAACTATTGTTGTATGAGAACTCAACTAAGTGCAGGTGGCTCTCCCAAGATCCTCCAAAATCTAGAGTGCAAGCTCGTAACATATCTTCTAATGTCTGAATCGTTCTCTCTGATTGCCCATCCGTCTGCGGATGGTAGGCCGTGCTAAATCTTAGCTTGGTACCCAGACTATGATGTAAGCTCTTCCAGAAATGTGATGTAAAGCGGGTATCTCGATCCGACACAATACTGACAGGGACTCCATGCTGCCTGACTATCTGTTGCATATATAACTCTGCCAACTTTTCTGTAGATTGCCCTACTCTGAAAGAAAAAAAGTGTGCTACCTTCGTAAGTCGGTCCACTATTACCCAAATAGCGTCCTTACCGCTTGGAGATCTCGGTAAACCGGTCACAAAGTCCATTGTAATATGCTCCCATTTCCATTCCGGAATAGGAAGCGGTTGTAATAACCCAGCTGGCCTCTGCTGTTCTGCCTTCACTTGCTGACATACCAAGCAATGGGAAACAAATCTAGCTATCTCCCTCTTCATCCCGTTCCACCAGAAATGCTGCTTGATATCTTGGTACATCTTGGTCCCTCCAGGGTGAATAGAATACTGAGAACTATGAGCTTCTGCCATAACCTCCTGTCTGATATCTCCACTAGGCACACATAGACGTGATCCAAACCTAAGTGTACCATCTTCATGAATTCTCATCTCCTTTCTGAGTCCTGACTCACATTCTTCCCTAAGCTTCTGAATCTTTGGGTCTTGTGCCTGAGCTGCCTTGATCCTGTCTACCAAGTCGGATTGAACTTGCAGACTTGTTAGAACTCCTACATCACTAGGAAGTATAACTTCGATGCCCATCTCCTGAAGGTCTTCTAAGATATGCCTCTGCGTTGTCAACATAAATGTGCCGCCTCTCCTGCTGAGAGTGTCTGCTACTACATTAGCCTTGCCTGGATGATACTGAAGCTCTACGTCATAATCCTTAATCAACTCCAGCCATCTTCTCTGCCTCATGTTTAGTTCCTTCTGAGTAAAGATGTACTTCAGACTTTTATGGTCTGTGTACATCTCCACTCGGTCACCATATAAGTAATGTCTCCATAGCTTCAGAGCAAACACTACTGCCGCCAATTCCAGATCATGAGTTGGGTAATTCTTTTCGTGGTCCCGAAGCTGCCTAGATGCATATGCTATCATCTTCCCATGCTGCATAAGGACACATCCAAGTCCTTTATCTGACGCATCACAATATATTGTAAAACCTCCGGGTCCAACTAGTAATGTAAGAATAGGTGCAGATATCAACTTCTGCTTCAAAGTCTCAAATGATGTCTGACATTCTGCCGACCAAACAAATGGCACATCCTTCCGGGTCAAGCGGGTCATGGGTGCTGAAAGCCTTGCAAAGTCTGACACAAACCTTCTGTAATATCCTGCCAATCCCAAGAAACTCCGCACATCTGCTACAGACTTGGGTACTGGCTAACTCTCTACTGCTTCTACCTTCTTGGGATCTACTGCTACTCCAGCTCCTGATATGATATGACCCAAAAATGAAATATGATCCGACCAAAACTCACACTTGCTGAGCTTGGCATACAACTGGTTCTCTTTCAGAACCTGTAATACTTTTCTGAGGTGGTCTTCATGCTCCTCTTCACTGGCAGAATATACGAGAATGTCGTCAAGAAACACAACGACAAACTGATCTAAGTATGGCATAAAGATGCGATTCATCAAATCCATGAATATTGCTGGAGCATTGGTCAAACCAAACGGCATTACTAAGAATTCATAATGCCCATACTTCGACCTGAATGCTGTCTTGGGAATGTCCTTCTTCCAAACCCTCACCTGATGGTACCCTGAACGAAGATCTATCTTGGAGAAAACTCTAGCTTTGCTCAACTGATCAAATAAGTCGTCGATCCTGGGTAATGGGTACTTGTTCTTCACTGTTGTCGCGTTAAGCTTTCTGTAGTCAATGCACAATCTTGATGACCCATCCTTCTTCCCCACAAGTACCACTGGTGTTGCCCATGGTGACACGCTAGCTTGGATGAACTTCTTCTCCTTCAGTTCCTCTATGTGCTGATATACCTTGGCCTGCTCTGAATCCGCCATTTTGTAAACTCGATCTGATATCGGTTTAGTTCCTGGTGCCAATTCTATACTGAACTCAATATCTCTAACCGGTGGTAGACCTGGAAGTTCTTCGGGAAATACGTCCAAAAATTCTTCAACTACCTTCGGAATCTGAACTTCTTCTATTGCCGCTATTACTCCCTTCTCTTGCTGAGTTGCCTCTGATCGGACTAAGGTGAATCTCTTCATGCCTGGAATATCAGAAGATACACTCCCTCTATGACAATCTATTGTCGCATGACTGTCTTTCAGCCAGTCCATGCCTAAGATAACGTCGAAATTTTCAACAGGAAATTCTATCAACCGGGCGGGTAAGGAATGCCCGCAAACTACAATACTACACGCTAGAATAACTCTACTAACCCCTACGAGCCCATTACCAGTGAGTATATTCAACCTCCCTGGCAATGCCTCGAACTCCATTCCTAGTCGTATCGTAAATTGTACAGATATAAATGAATGAGATGCTCCCGAATCAAACAATGCTACTGCGGGATATGAGGCGACGAGAATGTTACCTGCCATAACATCTCCCGATGCCAATGCCTCTTCCAAGGACAGAGTAAATACCTGCCCTCGACCTCCTTGCTGGTTCCCATGCTGCGGCCTAGCCTGGTACTGCTGCTGACCCCTGCCTTGATGATGCTGGGGTGGTCTATGCTGGTGTTGCTGCATCGGCGGTCCCTGCTGTCGAAACATCTGAGCCTGCGGACGCTGTGCCAATGGCCTAACTGCTATTGCTGGTCCTCGATACTGGCCTGCCCCTGGTGCTGGCAGAGCAGGAAACTGCTGCCCTGGTCCTCCTGACCTCGAATTTATGGGATATGTGGTAACCCGATGGTCTGGATTTCCACATATCAGACACAGTCTATTCAATGTCCGACACACATCTCTAGTGTGTTCCATCTTCCCATAATAAGTGCAGCCCGCCGGGGGTTACTGGTTCTTCCTTGGTTGCTGTTGCTGCTGCCTGGGTGGTGGTGCTGGTCCTTGTATCGCCACATCGTGGATACGAATGCCAGTGGATGGTGCTGTTATTCGGGGCGCTGCTCCCCCTCCTCCTTCAATCTGACTGTGGGATCTCTTCTGACCCCCAGTCCTTACTGCAAGCCTCTGAATGGTGATCTCATGCCTTCGAGTTGCCGTCAATACTTCGTCAAAAGTCTGGTAATTGTGCCCCTCTATCAATTGCAAGAGTTCGAGATGAAACCCTTGCTGAAACCTCATGGCCCTCTGGCTCTCTGTTGCTACCATCTCTGGGGCGAATCTACTCAATCTGCAGAACTCCGCTGCATAAGCATCTACAGTCTTGTCGGCCTGCCTGAGGTTGATAAACTTCTGTTGTAGCTCAAACCGTGCCACAACTCCATAGTACTTTGTCTTGAATCTTGCTGTAAAATCGTCCCAAGCCACATGACGTCTGATGTCCACTTCCTCTGATTCCCACCAATCACGTGCGAGATCCTGAAGTAACAACTTCACTAGATCCACACGTTCTTCTGCCGGTACCTTAGCTGCTATCAGAATAGCCTCCATATCCTTAAGCCATGCATCTGCTGATATGGCATCCTCCGTGCCCTCAAAACGACGGGGGTTGTACTTGCAAAACCTGGCTGACGCTCCTGAATCGGCCCTCACTCCTCTTTCCAAAGCCGTCTGCAATTCTTGGTTGAGCAACACATTCTGCTCTTGTAGCTGAGTGTGCATGCGTTGCTGGGCCAACATCTGATGTTGCTGAGTAGCCATCATTCCTCTCATGATCTCCAGAAGGGTTGGTGTGTCCACTTGGATAGGTGGAACTGTTGGTGGTGGTGGAACATCCGGATACTGCGATCCAGCTACTGGTTCCACTATCACTTCTTCCTGGGTAGCCTCTTGAGGTGAGACTGGCCCTTGTTGCTGACCAACAGGGTCAGGTTGTCCATGTTGCTCTTGTTGTTGTTGTTGTTGTCCAGCTTTGACCGATGCGGACGAAGTGCCCCTAAGAAAAGGGACAAGAGAACAATCAAACAACCGGACGTGAAGGATCAATGAAGTCAAAGGATACCGGAATGTCAAGCAAGGGTTGAGAATAATGAATCATGAGATCAAGGGGGAACACGTGTGATTGAGACATCCTATAAATCAAAAACACCCTACAAGTCTGAAATCAGACCTGCATGGGCCACCACTAAAACCTTGTCACGCCCCAGAACCAGAATACTGGAGAGCGGGGGAATGACTCAGCGAGCTACGTATTACGGGTAGATGAATACCGTATAATACGATCAATGCTGTCTAACCAGACGAGGGGGTGTATACTACATAAAGGTCTTACTATGGTTATTACATATCTATTATCTCAATCATTCAAACAAGGAAACAGAAATAAAGAACATGTAAAATAAAGCAGTAAGGCGTCCCAAATGCTCAATCAAAATGTTCTTGAGATCTGGCTTTATAAAACATAGCCAGATGATATAGCAAAGTGTACACAATTGTTATCAGCTGCAGTCTGACTTAGTTACAATTATGTAAAAGTAAGTACAAGACAATCCGACTAACATGTCGGTGCCAAATGGCTAAGTATAAGTAAATGACAAAACGAGCGGTGAAGTAAGGAAACCCACTCGAGTCCTCCTGCGATCATTCCCCTAGTATTGACCATCCTGGAGGTAGAAGTAAGCTGAGTCCTCGGGGACCGGCTCTAAATCTGGCCATGCAAAACCAGAGAGGTTAGACCTCTAATAGCAAGTACCACAAGAAAGGACGATATGAAGGACTAAACCAGCAAGTATGAGACTAAAATAATAGATCTCTGCTTTCCACTAGGATTCACAAAACATCACGACACTTCGAACCAACCTCCCAACCAAACAAGGACAGAAGTTAGCCCGTCATGTCCTGACATTCTGATCATCCCAGTTAGGTAACAGAGTAGCACAGTACACAAACAAATCATCTTGAACGGCCAATCAACTCCTACGGCTTGTTATTGTGAGTCCCAAGTTATCCTGGAATAATACAAATAGGGATTCCTCAGTTCTTACTATGTGCAAGCAAGGCTAGTCTATCCAATCAATCAATTGCGCCATGCATGAATTAGACGAGTCCCAGCAGGACGCCCGTCATCAATATATAATATACAATAATAATAAAAGCAGATACTGTTCCCTGCCCGTGTGGCAGATTTACAGTATCTATGGGAACCAGCCGGCCCGTCGGGTACTATTCGTCCCAAGGGGGCTGCCATGTAAGAACTCGGGAATCCATTCTCTACATGCCATCATTATTTTATTTAACTTAATAGTCTCTACGTTGAGTGAAATCTCATACCGTGGATCATGGTCATTCAAATGAGTACTTTCTTACGGGGTACGATATGCACAACTCTACAACGATACCCGTGTGGCTAGGTTGTAGGTCTTATATAGCGTAATGCAACAATCAAATCTAACCACGGAATAATCATGCCTTGACCATAAAGTACACATGCTATTTTTATAAAATAAATAAATAAATAAATAAATAAATAAATAAATAAATAAATAAATAAATAAATAAATAAATAAATAAATAAATAGATAGATTGAAACCTGCATGTGTATGTATATCAATATTCGGGATTGGCTAATCGATTTCAATAGTTCATAACATGAACGTGTCTCATTCATTCAATTCAATAAGACGATTAGCCAGTCTCTTAGTTCCAACTAGGAACGCATGATCAATTTAGTCAAGATAACCATTACTATAAATGGTGACAAGGCATGAAAGTCAATTATCATTAATTGGGGGCGAGTCTATAACTCTTAGGGTCAAGTTCCAGTCTTATTGGATATCCATAAACCAATCAAGACACAAGGTACGTTCTACACAACCATATGTATTAAAAATATTAACATGCTAAGATTATCGAGTTCATGCAAAAAGGTATAAGGACATAATAGGAAATTATCATGCCAACATTAAATGAATAAGTATAGAACAATAGAAGTACTCAGGTCAAGAAGTCACGCCAACAAGTCTATGCTAAGGCCAACAAGTCAAACAAGAAGTCTATGCTAAGACCAACAAGTCACGCAAGAATCGTGCGCGTAAAAAGTACGCCAAATTAGGCTAGGAGTGAGCGTGAAAAGTGATACACGCTGGCAAGCGTGAGCGTGAAAAGTCACGCACGCAAGCACAGCGTGAGCGTGACTAAAAATACACGCACGCACAGAGTGAGCGTGACTAAAAATACACGCACGCACAGAGTGAGCATGACTAAAAATACACGCACGCACAGAGTGGACGTGACTAAAAATACACGCACGCACAGAGTGGACGTGATAGGAAATTCACGCACGCAAGCACAGCGTGAGCGTGAAAAGTCACGCACGCAAGCACGAAGACATGAGCGTGAAAAGTCACGCACTCAAGTACAAAGACATGAGCATGAATCAAAATCCACGCACGCACGTAAGGACGTGAGCGTGACTAAGTATTCACGCTGGCACGTCAGAACGTGAGCGTGACAAGAAATTCATGCCAACACGTAAGGACGTGTGCGTGACAAACGAGCAGCTCTACCACATGAACTATCTATCTCCGAAAACACACTAAGTTGGTGGACCAAAACCCATGAACAGCCAAAAATGTAACAACTTAGATCTAGAGAAAACAAGCCACAGAAATCAAAAATGCCAAGCACTAAACTCTCTCAGGATCATGAGAGGAAGAGTAATGATCCATAAAAATGGATGAAGGAGAAGCAAGATTGCACTTGCCTACTGCTACTGCTGGTAGGTGGAGAAGTGATGAGAGGAAGAAGAAGAAGTAAATGGTGAAGAAGAGTTATGAGGAGAGAGAAGGAGATGGTGGCTTTAAATAGCAAAGGGGGTGGTAGGTGGGAGCTGGGCCGGATTTATCCACCATGAACCCGAGAAACCCATCCTAGGCCGAACCAAATAAGCAAGACTAAAAGCAAAAAATAACAGCAGGGAATAAAATGCAGATAATAAAATTGCAGACATAAAATTGCAAGAAATTAATTAACATGAAAATTAAAGAGCAGATAATTAATTAACATAAAATTATAGGAATTTAAATACAGGATAATACATGATAAATACTAAATAAATACTTATGAGTTGTACATGTATAAAAATACGTATTCTGGGAACGGAAAGTGACAGTATCTTGCCTGAGGGTGGTGCGAGAAGCAGCAAAATCCAACAATCAGAATCGTCAACACGAAAGTCAAAATCCACAAGAAGCTCCGGATGCTGAAATAAACATCACGAACGAGTTTGGAATAACAGATATGCCTAGGAAACGCCTGTCCAAAAGTCAAATTCTGGAACAGGGGCAATTTTGTAATTTCGGATCAAAACGATGTCCGCCGTTGGACCCGCTTTGCACCGAAATGCGTGCCAATATCTACGGTCTCCAAAGTCGTCAAACTATATGTCTACATATTTGTTTTGATGAGATGAACCCAACGGTATGTCCAATTTTGGATTCCGGTGGGCTGTGCACAAAATCGCCCGTTGAGTGGAATTGTGGGCCCGCCAAAATAGCGTCCTGATCAACGGTCTCAGAATCGGACCAAACTTCGCTCACAGAACCAGAAAAATATTTCGCGTCCAATGGCGCAAGTTTCATCGCGATATGATGAGTGTGCACAAAGTAATTGGGAAATTCCGAAAAGCCCGATACGGAAAAATTTGACGGATACGGGTCAAATTTGTCGCGCACACGCAACCAATTTGAATTCCGTCAACGCCCGCACGTCCGCAAAGTCGATACGGACCTTTCGGTACTCTCGGTTTGCGACAAGGTCGCCCGGTTTGTCGGAACGTACCTCGTACGGGGTGTTTTTTCACTTTTTGAAAACAAAATTTATAATTTTTCGTAAAACTTTAACAACGTGTAACTTTCTACATACTAGATGAAAAGTGAATCCAAAAGGTGCGTTACAATCTCGGTTATGTTGTCTTTGACTTCCTTTAATTAGTTTTTACGAAAGTTTAATGGATAGCGAGAAAAGTGGCCGACAAGTTGGCGTTTCAAAACAGTTTTTAATATTCAGAAAAGTAGATTTTTCTCCAACTTCGTCTCGATTTTTCGAGCACGTTGGATGGCCATATCAAAATCCACCTGGGGGATCTTGAAGAGGTTCAAGTCTACTTTCCAGAACATTTTACGGATCAGAAATCGGAGTTACGAGCAAAAAGTTACGTAGTAGGGAAGTAGGGTACCTTGAGTGGAAAAACTGCTCCGTGGGTGACGCGGGACTGACTTCCGATGCTTCGTTCGTCGTGCACACAACTCCGTTGCTAGTGAAACGAACTCGTAGGCGAAGAGGGTATGTTCTGCTAAAAGTTTCGTTTTGGGAGTCTAGGGTTTTGAGGTCTATGGAAGAAGTTATATATATAGCAAGTTTCGTCAAAAACCTAGTGCTAATAGGGTTACTAATAGTTACTATTACATGGGTTCTCGGGTTGGTGGTGCGCTAAGCACGCTGCTAGCAGCTAGCAAGGGAGAGTGGGGGGCCCGCCCACTTTAAGTGGGTGGGTGGATATATTTATTTTTTTCCTTTTTCTTTTCTTATTCTTTTCTTATTCTTTAAATCTTTTACATATATAACTATATATATCCAAAAATCATTTAAATACAAATAACACTTTAGATGTCACATATCCAATATTTAATATATTTAAATATATCTACATATATATATATAAATTCCATTCACAATAAACCAACTCAACATAATAATAATAATATTTAAATAGATTGAACATATTTATTTAATCTCCACGAAATAGCTTAAGTAATAATAATAAAATAATAAAATCGTCTCAATGGGTGGACTTATACCGCACTCCCTTATCCGGGTCCAAAATATTTTACTAATATTGTAAAATATTATGTAAATAATAAAATACCAATAATTGTACAAATAATTAAATAATTAGAAATTGTACATAAAATTCTAAAATAATTTTAAAAATATTTTTACGTACATAAAATATGTCTACATGGCCACATTTGGTCACACTACCTGCTTACATGGGCTAAAATTTGGTTCGGGCCCAGTTCGAGCTGAATTGGACAAACCCGGTCTTCTAAAATCAATATATAAAATAATATTTAATTAAAATACTTTAAATAAGTCAATTCATAATTTGGTCTGGTTTTCCTAGTTTGGTCGTTACCATGGCTAGGTTTTCTTCGGCATGGCTAGTACACTAGTCAAGACACACTGCTACATCTTCCGTGCCAAAATTCATGGTAGTCTTGTGTTCCAAAATTCAACAATGGCTAAGGTCTTTTCTAATGAAATAAAAATCATAAATTGCATAAATTAATTTGAAGTCTAATAAAATACTAAAAAATAATTTTAAAAAAAATAGAGGTTTTACATTCTACCAAACTTATAAGAATTTTGTCCTCAAAATTTAGAAAAAATAGGGTAGATAGGGTTGAGGGATAGAAACGAGTTTATCAATACCAACATGCAATTAAATTTTGGAGGAGGCGATAAAACGGCGTTCAACACCACCATGCAATAGAAAATTGTGTAGTTGATATATGCAAAAATATATCATGGTTATGGAATTGAATAAGGGTTGCCAGTGAAGGTAGCAAATTTCGATAATCCAAATTGGAGAGTAATAAGGGATTGAGTAGATCAAAGAGAATAATTAGACGTTTGGGAGATATGGTTCCTTGAGAGAAAACTGGATACTAATCGTCTTGGTTGAGAGTTAGATTTAAGTGAACGATTAGAATCATTCTCGAGTGCTCAAGAATAATTGGAAGGGCACGATAATAATTCTAGGGTGGAGAAAATGAGGAGTAGTTAAGGGCGAGGATATAGCCACATGAGTCAGTCGGTGGCTATCTACACTTGTGTATAAATAACCGATTGGGCAACCAAAGATGATACCTTGAGTCTATCTTAGCAAGTACAGTGCCTTGTCTTTCCAAAATAAGTAAAAGACAAGAACAACAAAGGTTTCAAAGACGGTGTTATATATTGAGTACGAATTACGGGGTTCATAGGCGGCAAAAATAATTTCAAAAGAGAATTGCCAAGGCTGTCGCGGATGAGACTCTAAGGCAAGTTTACTATGTCTCCATCCACGTAGAATAATATGTGATAAGCGAACCAAAGTGCAATAGGTTGATCAGACCATCATGCACCGGTTCTGATTAGATAATATGTTAGTGGGTGCACCCAATAAAATATGTCATGATCAAGCTTGATAACAATATAAGCTTGCAAAACTGAAACTACATTAGCAACATGGGATAGTCAAATTATGTGCAAGGGAGGTACCGATGAAGGAAATTAAATAGTCCCGGATCTTTTAAAATCAAGGCTCGCCCAAAGTGTGGGCCTATACAGTTGTCCTAGTGTTTCTTCACTTATGGTCTAGTAGACTAGATAAGGTAGGGTCCTCTGAATTTATAGTCTAAGTGAACTTACCAATGTGGTTCACAAAGAAAAAGGTTTGTTAGGTGGTGAGGTATTCTACCCAACTTACAAGAGTTAAACTAGTAATGGGATGGGACAATGGGTCAAGTAATCAAGATAACGCACAATTTTAAGCATTTAAAGAATTAAGTAGAACAAAATCACATATCGGCTCGAAAGAATTGAGTCGAGGTTGATTCCCTATCCGTGGTCGAAACTATATTGTGTCATGGTAAAGATTATAGATTGGCCATTTTGACCATAATATCATATCAAGAAATAGAGTACAAGGAGACATGTTTTGGTGGGACATGATATATCTACATGAAGGTGGACTTGTCTAGGTCTTATATATGAAATTTGTTGAAAGAAAAAGCCTAGTGTTGTGCTCCAAATATCCAAGTCATGGTAAGGGACGCCAAAAGATCTAAAATAGAAAGTGGGAGTTTACGAGGTGATAATTAATGCACAAAATAAAGAAGATCAAGTTAAAGCATGAAATAAAATTAATTAGAGAATCCAGTAAAAATAAATTAGGAACACAATTTCGGAGAGAAGATAGTCTCCTAGATGAATACAGTTAAGGAACCATTAACTCATTATTCAAATTGCCAATGGGTTAGAAGGTCGCAATTAAAAGATCTAGAGTTGAAGGAAGGTCGAGTAAGTCGAGGTGGAAATACAGTCACATAGCTGGGTAGATGACTAACAACACTTGTGTATATGCTACTATCATGGTCATGAGTGACATGGCAATTAGTGTGGAGTACATCTATCTTATTAGAGCTATCTTGATAGCCTACCATTAAAATTTCAACTCGAATTTCCTCCAAAAATTTCAAAAATAAACTTTCAAAAATACCACCAAAATTTGTATCACTCCAAGCCGTTCAAATTAATCATGATCAAAATTTAAATCACTTTCATAAATCTCAAAGCAAACTTTATCACGTTACTACTAACCTTTTCCAAAATTAACGTTTAAATTCAACTTATTTAACTCAAGAGTTCATAATTTACGAATCCATAAAAATTTCACAATCCATCAAAAATTTAACCACTCTGAAATTTTCAAATAACTCATAATAAGACTCTTAGCATATTAAAAGCAATCTCAAAAAAATTAAGCTCCATGCTTTCATCAATTTTAACTTCTATTCATGCTAAGTTATTCCAACAAACTCACAACTTTTAAATGGTAACTTCCTTTAATCAATCAAATAACTTCCCATCATATCCTTCGAAATTCTCCCAAAAATTTTAATATTAGCAATCCCTCTTTAATCTAAATTTTCAAATAATTTTATCATTCAAAAATCTTTTTTTCTTACCAAAAATCTAAATAGATTTGTAATCCTCAATCATAGGACACCATTTTAAAATAAAAATTCCTCATAAATCGTTTTCATAACTTTCAAATATTTTAAACCAAAATTCACCGTCATTACTTCCACTTAGAATTCAAAATTTACTAAACACGAAAATCGTAAGTTGTACAACTCAAATTTAAATAATTCCTATGGCCATTTTTAAAAGCTAAGATCATTTTCGAACCAAATTTATAACTGTTCAAAGATGTATAACTATAATACAATAAATCATAAACATCAAACTCGAAAATCAAATAAATTTTATATTTGTTCATAGATGTATATCTATCACCCAAAACTTATAAATATCACAACTCGAAAAGCAAATCAATTTTATACTTGTGCGAAGATGTATAGCTATAACCCAATAAATCATAATATCAAATTTCAAAAAGCCAATCAATTTCTTAAATCAAGGGTATAAAGATTCTAGCTATAAATTTTTTTCTCTCCTTCATGCAGTATCAATCCTATGGTGTTTACTATTTTAGAAATCTCAAGATTAAAACCTTCTTTGGTAGTAACCTACTTTACAAATTACTAATCATTAAATCACACTTTTAAAACAAAAACCTTTTTAACTCAATTAGAGTCTTAAATGTATTCCAATTGCCAATATAACCATTCTAGCCATGTGTTTGACCTATAAGCATATACTAGTGTAGTCATCTTCCTAGTTGATACTAAGCACGAAAATAAGAATCCACGGTAGAAAGGAATCAAGCAAGGTGCATTTCAAGGAAGTCGAACGAGAATCCGGAATTTGAAGCCAAGGGAAGAGGTCAAGCAGTATGGATGAGATTCCTAGATTCTAATCCTATGTTGCAGGCTCACACCGGTACAATTACGTAACCGAAGTGACAAACTCGACCTGCATGGGCCACCACAAAAATATATAACGTTCCAGTCCCAAAATACGTAGGACTAGGTACATCAACATGCCAGCTGTATACATACGAAGTATACTCCAATATATGAAAACCTCGTATGAATACATAAGCTGCAAAATGCAGTAAACCAAGAGTAATCTAATCTCATCCAAAAATGAAGAATAAAAGATATCATATAATCAACTGTAATAATGTCACGCCCCAGAACCAGAATACTGGAGAGCGGGGGCAGACATAGCCAGCTACGTATAACGGAATGGAATCCACCCCGCTATACGGTCACGGCTGTCTAGATATGTGAGGGTTTCACTACAATCCATCAGTCTCTTAAGGTCATAAAATAGCCTATTGTCTCAATCTCAACCGACTAATAATAATCACAAGATATCAGATCACCAAATATACAATTGTAAGGCGTCCCAAACATTATATATCCAGATGATCATGAAGCTAGTCGTACAAAATATAAGGACTAGCAAGAGTTTAAGTCATACATGATCAACCTCGAGTTGCCAATCATGCTTACAGCCCGTAGGCAGACAGTAAATAAAGTTACAAACGAGCTAACACTTGCTCGGCGGCTAAACGCCTCAAAAGAATATTTTTACAAGGGAGTGGGAGAGCAAAATAAAACCCACTCGTTGCCCTGGTTACGCCTGGTGGTCACCATCGGGCTGAAATGCAGGGAGATCCTTTGGTGCTGCTCCGGTATCTGGCCATACAAAACCAGCTGGGTCAGACCCCAGAAAGAGCAAGTGCCACAAAGGAGGCTTCACTTAGGAACTAAAACCAGCAATTAGCACAAGAGTATAATTACATAATAAAAAGGCATTAGTTTAAGAAAAATATGATGGGTAATTATAAAAGACAATCTTGTATAGAATCACTAAAAGACAGGACATATGGAAAGAAAGCATGACAGGATGATATACGATGAGATAACCATGGGACTATTCAGATAGCCAGGTTACAACCCGTAAACCAAACAAGGACCGGGGTTGTAACCCTTCGTCTGAACGGAACTTGGTTTCTCTCACCATTTATCGGCAAGATAAATATAAGAAATCAGGTCAAGTAATATTCTGGAGTGACAATCATTATAGTAACAATCTGGAGTGACAATCATTCAATCATTCTGGTACAATCTTACAATTAATCAATTCTAGACAATACTATACTGGACTAGACTCCATCCAAGCAATCACGGCCAATCATTGCCTACGGCTTTCTATATTAATTAACTAGGGTTATCACAATCCTAGTTACTAGCAAGATGCAATGAGATGCTCCAAGTAGTCACAGGCCCTGCAGCTATCCAGGTTATCCAGGCAATCATTATAGTGACAATTCAGAAGTACAATGCATTATAGTGACAATAGAGTTCAATTATTTAAGTGACAATCAAGAGTGCCCCACATGACAGTGGGCTGGAAATGTGCCCTACTCGTCGGCAGGCTACAAGTCCAAACATTTGCGGCCGGGATAACGGGATTGCCTGTACTAGGGAACATCTCTTCATGTCTAGTGAATTATACTAGTCATTAACCTTAGTCCAATTCAGTAGGTACTCCTGACCGTGGTACTCAGGAGTCCCCTCCTAGGCATGATGCAAGACAGGACTGGATTATTTGTACAAGCACAATCGCCCACGGTGTCAGGATCAATTATACAGGTCATGTCATGTCAGGTAGCCGTCGCAATAGCTATTCGAGAAATCAAGTCAGGTTATCATGTCAGGTGTACTTTGTCAGGAGTGCGCCACGACGGGCCACTATCAGGTCATGCCAGGTTATCATGTCAGGAGTGCACCACTACGGGTCACTATCACGTCGTGTTCAATTATCAATTCCAAACATACAAATGAATTCATGATTTTCAAGTTCAGGACAAAAGGCGTAAGGATATAAAATGGACGTAAAATATCTAATAAAATATCAATATCCAGGGCTATATGAGGGCCATGCGGCTAAGGCACATGCGGCCAGGATGGATCTCATGCGGCCGGGGAGAGAACAGTCCATGCGGCTGAATCAATACGATTCCATGCGGCCAAGGGTTTGGGTTCAATATGGAGCAGGCGCGCGGCTACATGCGGCCAGGATGAAGCCCAAGGCGCATGCGGCTCAGGGTTGCTGGAAATCCATGCGGCCGGGAAGGACTGGGCCTCATGCGGCTGGCTAACAATCAGGTATATGCGGCCGGGCAAGCGGAGTTCCATGCGGCTCGATGTGGTGGGCGCATGTGCGACTGCAAGGGCAAGGGGACACATGCGGCTGAAGGGGCAGGAATCTTATACGGCTCAATAGGGTCAGGCGCATGCGGCCATGGAGAGAATCTATGCGGCAGCAGCTCATGCGGCTGAGAGGAAGGAGGCATATGCGGCTAGCGGGAAGAGAGGGCGCACGGGACTAAGTCAGAATATTCATGCGGCTGAAGGAATTCGGTCCTCATGCGGCTCAAGTACTTCCAGCCATGTGGCTGAATAGAACACTTGCCGCATGAAGTATTCATGCGGTCAAGTCAAGCACTGTTCATCTTCTCCAAAATTTCAGAGAAGAGAACACCATGAGAGCCAAGTCCTCAAGCTCCATAACTCCATCATCCAGAGCCCAAATCCGAACTTCCTTAGGTCAAAATAGGGTAGAACGAGATACTCTACAGCATGGAACCATCAAAACTTAGAAATAACAAGATTAAGTAGATCAAAACCCAAAAAAAAATTCGAAAATAATGTAAACTTAGATCTACAAGAATCTAGCCATGGAAAGTAAAAATGCCAAGTTCTAAAGCAAGTTAGAATGCTGTAAGAAAGAGAATGAAGCAATAAAATTAGAGTTCCTCCATGAAGCAAGTTGCACTTGCCTAGACCTCTCTCTTCTCTCTCTGGTAGGTAGGGAAGTAAATGAGGAAAAAGAAGATGATAAATGAAGAGAGAGAATGAAGAGGGCTAATAAATACAAATGGTGGTGGTAGGTAGGGGGTTCACCTTGGGTTCATCATGAACCCAATCAAAACCAAGCCAAGCCGAACCAACCAACCCGAACCAGGAATAAACCAAGCCAAGAAAGAAATCATGCAATACAAGAATAAAATACGTACACGTATTCCAAGAATACATAATACGAACCACAGGCATTACAACTCTACCCACCTTAAAAGAATTCCGTCCTCGAAATTTAATCAAGAGGCTAGAGGAGCAATGACAAGCTACATTAATAACATGCAAGCTATAACTAGGGAGACAATCACTCATTCAAGCAAGGAATCGAAGGCATGAGGCATAAGAAAGACATTATACCTCACGAGTCAAACAAGTCGGGATAACGTGATCGGATATCATCCTCACACTCCCACGTTTGACTCTCCCAAGGAGCGATAAACTCAAGCAACATGAACTAAACTGATAGTCTTGCGCTTGAGGTCTCTCCCCTTGGTCAAACAGGGACACGGGCCTTTCCTCATACGAAAAGGTTAAAGGCTATTGGTACCAACCTTTTCGAATGACCTAGGACATGGCTCGGGCCCGGGATGTACCGTTGTAATTAGGGTACATAAAATACGTTATGCACCCCGCATAATGACGGTAGAAAAGCAAGATGAGAGGACACATATACCTCTCAGCCGATTCTGAACCTGAGCCTGGGCTAGGGCAAACTGCCGCGGGTTCTGTTGCTGGAAAGTCTGGGCCTGAGTTGGCAATGGCCTCGGAAACGGGAACTGCTGTTGCTGGTGAACTGGAGCTGGTACTGGTGCTGGTGCTGGTGCTGGTGCTGGTCCCCTAACCGAGGGACTAGATACTGTCGATGTTGAATCAACTCTGAAAGGGCAGGACCCTATCCTATGATCCGGTGCTCCACACAATAAACACAATCCCAACGCCTTGCGACATTCTGCTACCACGTGTCCAGGCTTCCCACAATAAGAACAGCCTACGGCGGAAGACTGTGCTTGCTTCTGTTTCTGCTGAGGGTACGTCGGGGTTGAGTGCTGAACCGACGTAACTGAGGTTGCTTGCCTCGGAGTTCCAATAGTCAAAGACCTAGCTGCCGGGGCTGGTGCTGAAGACTGATTCATCTGACTATGGGACCGCTTCCGGCCTCCAGTCCTGTCCACTATTCTCTGGGAGGTATACTCGTGCCTCCTAGCTGCTCGTAACACCGCATCATAGGTCTGATGCTCGAACTGTTCTACTGCCAATATAATCTCCAGGTGAAGTCCTTGCTGGAACCTCTGCGCTCTGTCAAACTCGGTTGCCACCAAGGTGGGAGCAAACCGACTGAGTCTGGAAAACTCGGCCGCATATCCATCGACCGTCCTCCCCATCTGCTTAAGATTACTGAACCTGGTCTGCAAGTCATATCGAGCCACTACATCATAATACTTGGTCTGGAACTTCTCGCTGAACATTACCCAGGAGACAGGTGTTGCCAATCCTACTGCTTGTGCGGCCCACCAACTGCGGGCTAAATCCAATAACTGTAGGCGCACCACAGCCACCTTCTCGTCTTCTGGAGTCTTCGTAGCTTCGAGAATCACCTCTATATCTTGTAGCCAGGCATCGACAGCAATGGCATCCTCGCTGCCATCGAAGAATGGAGGGTTCAGGCGCTTAAAACTGTTGACCGCACTGTTCCCTCGGGGACCACTTCTAATTAGAGCATCCTCCACTGCCTGGTGCAAGGCATCGCCTCTACGATCCTGGGAAGCTAACAATGATCTGATGAGACCCGCCAAAGTGCCATCATCAGGATCTGCAGGCTGGACTGGCTGAACTGGCGACTCTTCTCCAGTAGGTACGACTCGGGAGGCTGCTCCTGAGTGCTGGACCTGATCTTCTGGTTGTTGTTGGTCCACGGGAGGTGATCCGCCTTGCTGATCGGCAGGTCCAGGTTCAATGCCGCTGAAGAAGACGACATAGGAACAATAAAGAAGGGCCAGGACAGATCAACGATTACAAGCATGTGATCAGGACAAGAATTTAAGGAATCAAGAGGATACGAGCAGAGATCAAGGACGAGTAGTGATTGAGACATCTATTCGATAAATTCTCACACATCTTGATTGACAAGACCTGCATGGGCCACCACTTAAACCATATCACGCCCCAGAACCAGAATACTGGAGAGCGGGGGCAGACATAGCCAGCTACGTATAACGGAATGGAATCCACCCCGCTATACGGTCACGGCTGTCTAAATATGTGAGGGTTTCACTACAATCCATCAGTCTCTTAAGGTCATAAAATAGCCTATTGTCTCAATCTCAACCAACTAATAATAATCACAAGATATCAGATCACTAAATATACAATTGTAAGGCGTCCCAAATATTACATATCCAGATGATCATGAAGCTAGTCGTACAAAATGTAAGGACTAGCAAGAGTTTAAGTCATACATGATCAACCTCGAGTTGTCAATCATGCTTACAGCCCGTAGGCAGACAGTAAATAAAGTTGCAAACGAGCTAACACTTGCTCGGCGGCTAAATGCCTCAAAAGAATATTTTTACAAGGGAGTGGGAGAGCAAAATAAAACCCACTCGTTGCCCTGGTTACGCCTGGTGGTCACCATCGGGCTGAAATACAGGGAGATCCTTTGGTGCTGCTCCGGTATCTGGCCATACAAAACCAGCTGGGTCAGACCCCAGAAAGAGCAAGTGCCACAAAGGAGGCTTCACTTAGGAACTAAAACCAGCAATTAGCACAAGAGTATAATTACATAATAAAAAGGCATTAGTTTAAGAAAAACATGATGGGTAATTATAAAAGACAATCTTGTATAGAATCACTAAAAGACAGGACATATGGAAAGAAAGCATGACAGGATGATATACGATGAGATAACCATGGGACTATTCAGATAGCCAGGTTACAACCCGTAAACCAAACAAGGACCGGGGTTGTAACCCTTCGTCTAAACGGAACTTGGTTTCTCTCACCATTTATCGGCAAGATAAATATAAGAAATCAGGTCAAGTAATATTCTGGAGTGACAATCATTATAGTGACAATCTGGAGTGACAATCATTCAATCATTCTGGTACAATCTTACAATTAATCAATTCTAGACAATACTATACTGGACTAGACTCCATCCAAGCAATCACGGCCAATCATTGCCTACGGCTTTCTATATTAACTAACTAGGGTTATCACAATCCTAGTTACTAGCAAGATGCAATGAGATGCTCCAAGTAGTCACAGGCCCTGCAGCTATCCAGGTTATCCAGGCAATCATTATAGTGACAATTCAGAAGTACAATGCATTATAGTGACAATAGAGTTCAATTATTTAAGTGACAATCAAGAGTGCTCCACATGACAGTGGGTTGGAAATGTGCCCTACTCGTCGGCAGGCTACAAGTCCAAACATTTGCGGCCGGGATAACGGGATTGCCTGTACTAGGGAACATCTCTTCATGTCTAGTGAATTATACTAGTCATTAACCTTAGTCCAATTCAGTAGGTACTCCTGACCGTGGTACTCAGGAGTCCCCTCCTAGGCATGATGCAAGACAGGACTGGATTATTTGTACAAGCACAATCGCCTACGGTATCAGGATCAATTATACAGGTCATGTCATGTCAGGTAGCTGTCGCAACAGCTATTCGAGAAATCAAGTCAGGTTATCATGTCAGGTGTACTTTGTCAGGAGTGCGCCACGACGGGCCACTATCAGGTCATGCCAGGTTATCATGTCAGGAGTGCACCACTACGGGTCACTATCATGTCGTGTTCAATTATCAATTCCAAACATACAAATGAATTCATGATTTTCAAGTTCAGGACAAAAGGCGTAAGGATATAAAATTGACGTAAAATATCTAATAAAATATCAATATCCAGGGCTATATGAGGGCCATGCGGCTAAGGCACATGCGGCCAGGATGGATCTCATGCGGCCGGGGAGAGAACAGTCCATGCGGCTGAATCAATACGATTCCATGCGGCCAAGGGTTTGGGTTCAATATGGAGCAGGCGCGCGGCTACATGCGGCCAGGATGAAGCCCAAGGCGCATGCGACTCAGGGTTGCTGGAAATCCATACGGCCGGGAAGGACTGGGCCTCATGCGGCTGGCTAACAATCAGGTATATGCGGCCGGGCAAGCGGAGTTCCATGCGGCTCGATGTGGTGGGCGCATGTGCGACTGCAAGGGCAAGGGGACACATGCGGCTGAAGGGGCAGGAATCTTATGCGGCTCAATAGGGTCAGGCGCATGCGGCCATGGAGAGAATCCATGCGGCAGCAGCTCATGCGGCTGAGAGGGAGGAGGCATATGCGGCTAGCGGGAAGAGAGGGCGCACGGGACTAAGTCAGAATATTCATGCGACTGAAGGAATTCGGTCCTCATGCGGCTCAAGTACTTCCAGCCATGTGGCTGAATAGAACACTTGCCGCATGAAGTATTCATGCGGTCAAGTCAAGCACTGTTCATCTTCTCCAAAATTTCAGAGAAGAGAACACCATGAGAGCCAAGTCCTCAAGCTCCATAACTCCATCATCCGGAGCCCAAATCCGAACTTTCTTAGGTCAAAATGGGGTAGAACGAGATACTCTACAGCATGGAACCATCAAAACTTAAAAATAACAAGATTAAGTAGATCAAAACCCAAAAAAATCTGAAAATAATGTAAACTTAGATCTACAAGAATCTAGCCATGGAAAGTAAAAATGCCAAGTTCTAAAGCAAGTTAGAATGCTGTAAGGAAGAGAATGAAGCAATAAAATTAGAGTTCCTCCATGAAGCAAGTTGCACTTGCCTAGACCTCTCTCTTCTCTCTCTGGTAGGTAGGGAAGTAAATGAGGAAAAAGAAGATGATAAATGAAGAGAGAGAATAAAGATGGCTAATAAATACAAATGGTGGTGGTAGGTAGGGGGTTCACCTTGGGTTCATCATGAACCCAATCAAAACCAAGCCAAGCCGAACCAACCAACCCGAACCAGGAATAAACCAAGCCAAGAAAGAAATCATGCAATACAAGAATGAAATACGTACACGTATTCCAAGAATACATAATACGAACCACATGCATTACAAATAAGTCTTTGAACAATACGTTGGGCGGAGACAAAGTCCACTACCAACTATCTCAAATAAAAGGTACAAGAAGGAATAGATGGAATAACAAGACTAGCTAAGTACAATCATCTTCGAAGGATGGAGAAGATCACGGCCTCGACTAGAACACCTGCAATATCACAGAAGCACACCCACCTGGAGAGATAACTAGGTCCTCAGAGGGACGTAACAAGATACAGGAAGAACATGCCATATGAACTGAATATAAATGCACCATAAAATAAAGATAAAGTAAAAGTGTCCAAATCATAACATGGCTCAATATCCCATCATCGAAACAGTAGGCTACCCCTACAACCAAACAAGGACAAGGGGTAACTTACTATTCTGCGATGTGACATTTTTCTATGCCATGATTGGAACATGAAATTTGCTAAGGTCTCCTATCCTTTCTAGTAGGCAATTTAGAAGACATCTCGATGTACGGGCAGGTGAAGGCTGACTCCCCAGGACAACTCACCACGCACACGTCACGTACCAATACTATCAGCCGGCATAACTCGAGACTAGCGGCCCACGTGACCCATCAGTCCACATAGCTCGAGGCTAGTGACCCTCGCGACTCGACTACCGTTGTACGCAGTTACTACAGTTTTTGGATTTGGGGTAGCCCATACATTTATTTGTCTTCTCCCTTCCAAGGACATTAGAAAAGGTAGTTCGCTAAGACTAGGTCCATATGCATACAAAAAGACAAGAAGGAAAAATAATCGAAGCAAAATAAAATGAACTAAAAATAGCAAGTAATGGATCCAACTGAAAACAGATAATAAATATGCAGTAAATAAATAAATAAAGATGCACCTAATTATAAACAGTAAATAAGGCAAGGTATCTTCCCTGAGGGTGGTGCGAGAAGCAGCAAAATCCAACAATCAGAATCGTCAACACGAAAGTCAAAATCCACAAGAAGCTCCGGATGCTGAAATAAACATCACGAACAAGTTTGGAATGAAAGATATGCCTAGAAAATGCTTGTCCAAAAGTCAAATTCTGGAACAGGGGCAATTTCGTAATTTCGGATCAAAACGATGTCCGTCGTTGGACCCGCTTTGCACCGAAATGCGTGCCAATATCTACG
This sequence comes from Iris pallida, assembly GCA_029216955.1. Taxonomy (NCBI): domain Eukaryota; kingdom Viridiplantae; phylum Streptophyta; class Magnoliopsida; order Asparagales; family Iridaceae; genus Iris; species Iris pallida. The sequence goes on along the minus strand of JANAVB010004599.1, from coordinate 4,869,698 downwards.
GTCTCTAAAGTCGTCAAACTATATGTCTACAGATTTGTTTTGATGAGATGAACCCAACGGTATGTCCAATTTTGGATTCCAGTGGGCTGTGCACAAAATCGCCCGTTGAGTGGGATTGTGGGCCCGCCAAAATAGCGTCCCGATCAACGGTCTCAGAATCGGACCAAACTTGGCTCACAGAACCAGAAAAATATTTTGAGTCCAATGGCACAAGTTTCATCGCGATATGATGAGTGTGCACAAAGTAATTGGGAAATTCCGAAAAGCCCGATACGGAAAAATTTGACGGATACGGGTTAAATTCGTCGTGCACACGCAACCAATTTGAATTCCGTCAAAGCCCGTACGTCCGCAAAGTCGATACGGACCTTTCGGTACTCTCGGTTTGTGACAGGGTCGCCCGGTTTGTCGGGACGTACCTCGTACGGGGTATTTTTCCACTTTTTGAAAACAAAATTTATAATTTTTCGTGAAACTTTAACAACGTGTAACTTTCTACATACTAGATGAAAAGTGAATCCAAAGTTGCGTTACAATCTCGGTTATATTGTCTTTGACTGCCTTCAATTAGTTTTTACGAAAGTTTAATGGATAGCGAGAAAAGTGGTCGACAAGTTGGCGTTTCAAAACAGTTTTTAATATTCAGAAAAGTGGATTTTTCTCCAACTTTGTCTCAATTTTTCGAGCAAGTTGGATGACCAGATCAAAATCCACCTGGGGGATCTTGAAGAGGGTCAAGTGTACTTTCCAGAACATTTTACGGATCGAAAATCAGAGTTACGAGCAAAAAGTTACGTCGTAGGGAAGTAGGGTACCTTGAGTGGAAAAACTGCTCCGTGGGTGACGCGGGGCTGACTTTCGATGCTCCGTTCGTCGTGCACACAACTCCGTTGCTGGTGAAACGAACTCGTAGGCGAAGAGGGTATGTTCTGCTAAAATTTTCGTTTTGGGAGTCTAGGGTTTTGAGGTCTATGGAAGAAGTTATATATATAGCAAGTTTCGTCAAAAACCTAGTGCTAATAGGGTTACTAATAGTTACTATTACATGGGTTCTCGGGTTGGTGGTGCGCTAAGCACGCTGCTAGCAGCTAGCAAGGGAGAGTGGGGGGCCCGCCCACTTTAAGTGGGTGGGTGGATATATTTTTTTCCTTTTTCTTTTTATTTCTTTTTTCTTTTCTTATTCTTTTCTTATTCTTTAAATCTTTTACGTATATAACTATATATATCCAAAAATCATTTAAATACAAATAACAATTTAAATATCACATATCCAATATTTAATATATTTAAATATATCTACATATATATATAAATTCCATTCACGATAAACCAACTCAACATAATAATAATAATATTTAAATAGATTGAACATATTTATTTAATCTCCACCAAATAGCTTAAGTAATAATAATAAAATAATAAAATCGTCTCAATGGGTGGACTTATACCGCACTCCCTTATCCGGGTCCAAAATATTTTACTAATATTGTAAAATATTATGTAAATAATAAAATACCAATAATTGCACAAATAATTAAATAATTAGAAATTGTACATGAAATTCTAAAATAATTTAGAAAATATTTTTACGTACATAAAATATGTCTACATGGCCACATTTGGTCACACTACCTGCTTACATGGGCTAAAATTTGGTTCGGGCCCAGTTCGAGCTGAATTGGACAAACCGGGTCTTCTAAAATCAATATATAAAATAATATTTAATTAAAATACTTTAAATAAGTCAATTCACAATTTGGTCTGGTTTTCCTAGTTTGGTCGTTACCATGGCTAGGTTTTCCCCGGCATGACTAGTACACTAGTCAAGACACACTGCTACATCTTCCGTGCCAAAATTCATGGTAGTCTTGTGTTCCAAAATTCAACAATGGCTAAGGTCTTTTCTAATGAAATAAAAATCATAAATTGCATAAATTAATTTGAAGTCTAATAAAATACTAAAAAATAATTTTTTAAAAAAAATAGGGGTTTTACAATTTGGGACATGATTGGGTCAAATCCCTAGATTTTCTTTCCGAAGTTTCAGAAATTTTTATTCATTTATTTATTCACATATTTTATTTGTCGGGGTTGAAGGCAGATTTCTTCGATACTTGTTCATGATTATTTTCCTTAACAAACTTGTTTCAAAAGTTAAAGTTGAGAGCATTTTAGGACTTTTAGTGTTTCAAACATTTTCTCTTATTTTATTTATTTTATTTGAACAAGTTCTTTTATCATAAATTTCTACTATCCTTCACCAACCTACCAAGTCGGCCTATCCTAGTAGTCCTTAAATTCGAAGACGAATTTATTTTGAAGGTGGGTAGATTTTTAGCTCCCCTTCCCGAAATTTTTTGAAATATTTTATTATTATTATTTATCTGATTTAAATGGTGATTTTTAGAATTTTATAAATAATTATTTAGTTAATTATTACGGTAGATGACTTTAGCCATGGTTGAGTTTTGGAGTACAGGACGACTAGGAATCATGACATGGATAGTGCAGCGGCGTGCCTTGACTAGTGTATTAGCCATAGTAGGGATGGCCGAGCCATAAATGTGTCCCAACTAGAAAAATTAGGCCAAGTTGCTACTTGACCTCTATAAAGAATTTAATTAAGTTATTTATTAATTTAATGACTTGTAGGAGACCCGGTTGTGTCAATTTAGCTCGGACTGCACCCGAACCGAAACCGAGCCCATGTAATCTTGTAGTGAGGCCAAAGACGTCCATGTAGACGTACATATTGCATTTATTAATTTTGATTGTCCAAATAGGTATTTCATATATAAAGGATTTATATATGTATATAATATATATTTTATTGTTATTGAATTGATATTCTATTTTAGAAATATGATGAACACCATACTTAGTTACCCTTGTGCAGTAGGCGATATTTAGACTACACCTGCAATTCCAAATACATCTAGTATTGAATCACTGTATTTTGTTCTCCTACATTTTGTTATTAGTATTTTTATGATTATTGATGTGTGTATATAATATAATTATTATTGGTTATTTCCTATTTTTGATAACAAATATATTTTTATCTATGTACATATTGTTATAATAACTCTATACTAGGAAGATGTAATATTATGATTTTTGGAAGTATTATATATATATATATATATATATATATATATATATATATATATATATATATATATATATATATATATATATATATATATATATAAAAAATATATATATATATATAAAATTATATTTGAAATATTTTTATTTATTTATTTGATTTAAATGGTGATTTTTGAATGTTATAAATAATTAATTAGTTTATTATTACGGTAGATGCCTTTAGTCACGATTAAATTTGGAGTACAAGATGACCAAGAATTTTGGCACGGATAGTGTAGTTGGGTACCTTGACTATTGTTTTAGTTATGATAGGGAAGGCCGAGCCATATGTATGTTCTAACTAGAAAAACCAGGCCAAGTTGCGACTTAACCCCCACCGATGATTTATTTATTTAATTATTAGATTATTAACTTTCTAGGAGACCCGGTTGTACCAATTTAGCCCCGACTTGACCCGAACCAAATCCAAATCTAAATAAACATGTAGTACTCTCAAATACCTTCATGTTGATATATATTTTGTATATATATTTTATTAATATTGATATATTTTCAATTTTGGAAAGTTTCTATTTATAGAAAGTGTCTACGTGTAATCCTAGTTGGCATTAGTTTATATTTGACCCAAAGTCCAACCCAATCCTAAGTAGGCATATTGAACATTAATAAATATTAATAAATACATATATTTTATATTTAATTCAGATTTTGGATTGTATTTATATAGATAGATTTAATTAGTCTATATTAGGAAAGACCTTTTTAATCCTCAATCCAATCAATTAGCCAACTCACCAAACCACCACCCCAACCAAATGGGAGAACTCTTGGCCAACCAAAGCAGCCCCTCCCTTGGATATTCGGCCAAGCATCTCATTAGGAATAGGATTTCCACTCCTTTTTATGCATGCAACCCAAAAGGCCCATATATGTACATCAACTCATACCCAAACCCTAACCCTAACCCTAACTTAATTTCTTCCTTTTTTCCTTCTTGGCCGACCACTCCCTTATTTTCCTCTCATATTTGGCAGCATCTCTCCCCCATAGCCCTCCATACATCATCTTCTCTATTGCACATCTCTCCATCCTTCACAAAAACTCATCTTCTCCACCATACATCCACCCAACCACTCAAAATAAATTCTAAAAATTCCATCTTCTCCATCCAACCATCTATAGCCATTGCCAACCCTTCCAAACTCACCAAAAGAGGATTAGCAAGCAAAGATAGCAAGAAAGGTTGGAGCTTTGGCAATGAGAAGTCTTCACAACCTCTCTAGCAAGGATTTTGGTAAGAAAACCTAATTTTTCTATCTCAAAACCTTACTAAATTTTTGTAAAAAATATGTTATTAAATCTGTAAAAATCATATTTTGATGGCTTGTGCTATGTATAATCATCTATAAAATTTCATGATTTATAGTCATAATATTCATGTTTCGGTAGGATCAAAATTAATCCCGTTGTGAAGGAACTATAAGTTATTGGTGGTTATTTTCAAAACTAAATTTTATGTGTGTTCATATATATAAATTAGGATATAATATATATATAAAGATGGGAACAGAAGACGCGGCGCTAGGGTTCCATCCTACCGATGGAACGGAAGAGCCGCTGACAACGCAGATCCAAAGCTAGGAAGAACCACCGAAGGATGCCGAGGATACCTGGGCGATCGACTCCGACGGGGGATGGACGACGGTCGAACGGAGGAGGAAGCCAGGGCCGGCCACGACGAGAAACCAATCAGGAAGGGGAGGCAGAGAATACGGAAGAAGTGGACAACCATGGGAACGGATGGGTCGACACGGAGGTTCCCAGCGAGATCAGAGGATGCGGGGGGCTTCTATAGCCACAAACTCCACACCCAACCAACAAGCAGGGGGCGGAAGGAGTCCTTCAAAGGAAGGCACACGTCGGGCTGATCTTAATGGGAGTCCCAGAGGAGGAATAACTGGCCATGGAGGAAAAGGTCTGAACCTTTCAGACCATGGTGGGAGCGGGCAAACCTTGCCCAGACAAGGTGGGAACAAACAAAATACTTCATACCAAAGAGGGAACATACAATACGAGCCACGACCGATGCCGAAGCCGGTATCCTGGGCTGATATTTGTAAACCTGCGGTGGTTCAAGAGGAAGTTGAACTACAATACATTGAACCGAGTGTTATCAACGGAAGGCGAGTAGCGGAAATCACATCAGATGATATACAGGAAACTACAGAATACTGGAAGCATACACTTATCCTATATGTTATGGGAAGCAAACCGTTTTATGGTCAGTTGAGGGCATTCGCTACCAGAGTATGGCGTCCAAAAGGAGACATGGAAATATTCTTCCGCGAAAATGGATTCTATTTTGTCAAATTTTCATTACCTGAGGATCTTGAGCGAATATTAGAGGGGGGTCCATGGACTTTTTATGGCCGATTAGTGGTGCTTAAGCAATGGAACCCTGCATCAAGTTTCGAAAAGGACCGTCTAACGGCGGTTTCGATATGGATTCGTCTCCTATGGCTGTCACCACAACTATGGAGTAATCTGTCAATCATGAAACTAGCAAGCATGATTGGCAAACCTATTCGAACAGATCTTCTCACGGCCAGACGACAGAGGCTATCGTACGCCCGTGTATTCGTCGAGATTGAAGCAGGAGGAGAACTCCCACGAAAGATAGATCTCGTCCTCCCGAACGGTGAATGGATTACACAAAATGTTGATTATGAACGGGTACCCCCCTCTTGTACGAAGTGTCAGTGCTTCGGCCACGTGAAAGCACACTGCCATGATCCAGAAGAAGATAAAGGAGAAGCATAAATAAATACACCCCATCAGGAAGGGAACAATGGGAAGCAACAGGAAGAAGAACAAATCCAATCAAGCATTGTCCAGGAGGAGACTATGGAAGATGCTTCGGAGAAGACGGGCACCATCACAATACATAAAGAAGTAGCAACCGCGCCATCTATGCTAGGAAATTAAGAGATCGGAGCCAGAGCATACCCCCTTAAGGGACGAGAATGATGAGGTGGCCATTGTACTGTACCAAGGACCAGGCGTAGGTACCAGCAATCAGCATAATGATTCAGAACAAAACATACAGGGGATGGAGGATACAAGAGAGCCTAGAGATGCGAAGATTACCAAGACTCACCATAATATGGACGATCAAAATACGAAGCCACAGGATGAACCCAAGTACATGAGTAATAACCCAGATGACCCTACTCAAACACAATCACTCACTACTGAAAATCCGCAATGGACTTTGCTACAAAGACATGCGAGTACCAGTCAAACAAAAGTGAACATGGCAGCCTCCCATCATCCAGGAGTTAGCCAGAGCATCACAAGGACGGACAACCAAGGTTCTAAATAACGTTCCTTACTTGGAACGTCAGGGGGGCCAACTCAATTGGCCGGTGGAAGGAGATACAAAGTGTCATCAGAAGAAACAAATGTTCTATAGTTGCCATAATTGAGAGCAAGATTAAGTCAGCAGCCCGCATCCAACAGCGGACACCACACAACTGGGAATCCGTCCACAATTTACATCTTTGTGAGATGGCTCGTATTTGGGTCCAATGGGACGCGCGTATATGGTCAGGCCAGGTAACTCTCCAAATCGATCAATTAATAGTTATTAATTTCACTAACAAAGGTGGGCTGAACGTTACACTGGGAGCGGTCTATGGACAAAATGATAGACGAAGAAGGCTCAAGCTATGGGATAATATTATTCGCACGGCGGCAATGACAGGGGATGACATCCCTCTATTATTTTGTGGCGACATCAATGCTATCCTTAGCACTACAGAGAAGATAGGGGGCCGACCAGTGCCTGAATCCATCCTCGCAGATTTTTAGAATTGTCTCCTGGGTTCGGGACTGAGGTGCTTAAACAGAAAGGGTCACATTTGGTCCTGGAACAACCGATCAGCAACAAGATGGGTAGCCTGCCAATTAGATCGAGCAGTATGTAATACAAAGTGGTTAGATATGTTTCCACTAGTACTCGCAGAAGGTTTTCATAGCGGCACTAGCGACCACACACCCATCCTTATCAACCTGGAAGGAACCACTATTACCAAAAGGCGTCCGTTCCGATACTGCAATACATGGCCAGAGATGGAGGGTTACGACGAAACAGTCGACAGAGCGCTCGCTACCCCGATCAGCGGCAGCCCCCAATTCGTCCTAACCTAGAAGCTCAAACGCATAAAATGCGCCATTCGTGAGTGGGATAAAGTGAGACCGAGGCCTATGCTAACGGACTATATGAAACTGCTCCAGGCGGCCCAAGATAAAATCCAAGCAAATCCCAACGTCGCCGAGCAAATTGCCGAGGAATGCCGCCTGCATGATCAAGTCAGGAGACTGAGACAACTGGAGGAGACTCACCTCCAACAAAGAGCAAAGTGTATGTGGCTTAAAGACGGCGACAGGTGCTTAAAATTTTTCTATGCTACTATAAGGTCCTGCCAACACAACAACGCCATGACTGCTCTCATCAATAGTGAAGGAAAGGAAATCAGAGATGAAGCAAAAATACAACATGAAGCTATTTAATTCTACTATAATCTATATAACCAAGATGACTACATAGAGGATTTTCCAGATCTCATCCCCAAACGAACGGTGACGGAAGCAGGAAACAGAACTCTGAGGAAGCAGGTGACTATGGAGTAAATAGAGAGCATTATAATGACGGCCGACCCTTCAAAAGCACCCGGGCCAGACGGATTCAATGCTAAATTCTTCAAGAAACATTGGGGACATTTGAAGGGGTTCATATATCAAGTGGTGCATGATTTCTTCCTAACTGGACGACTACTGAAGGAAATGAATCATACGTTCCTTACCTTAATTCCCAAGAAGGAAGGAGCTGTCGATCTGGGGGACTTTCGGCCTATTGCCTGCTGCAACTTCGTTTATAAAATTATAACGTAGGTGATGTGTAGAAGGATGAAGGACATCATGACAGAAACTCATTTCTCCCAATCAGACAGCATTCATTAAAGGTAGATCTATTGCAAAAAATTGCCTACTCGCACACGAGCTAGTTCGAGAGTTCAACAAGCCAGGCGGGAAGAAAGGTTGCCTTAAACTCGATCTGCGCAAAGCTTATGATATGGTAAATAGGAAATTTGTTTGCAAATTCATGCGGAGGATGGGGTTCGACAACTGGTGGGTGGACCGAATAGAAGAATGCATAAACACACCTACTTTCTCTATTATTATCAATGGACAACCCCACGGATTTTTTTGGAAGCAACAGAGGCATCCGACAGGGCGACCCACTCTCACCATACCTATTCACTATCGTGATGGAACACTTCACCTGTCTATTGGACCTGGCGGTTCACAGGAAGCAAATAAGTCCATTATATCGCCGAATCTTGTCGATTGTCTCACATCTTATCTACGCGAACGACTTACTAGTATTCATGGAGCCGACAGAGATAGGAATTGAGAACCTTGGTCGGGTTCTCACGAAGGTTGGCCAGGATACCGGACTGATCCTCAACAGGAACAAATCATAAATATATTTCAGTAAAGGATTGCCCGCAGCAAGATCACTGGACAAACTGCTTGGGAATAGACAAGGGACAATTTCCAGTTCGATATCTCAGAGTCCCGCTGACAGTGAACTATGCTACCGATAGCGATTGCAATGGTCTGGTCCAATACGTCCAGAGCAGGCTGGAAGGATGGCAGTCGTAGTTACTTTCTTTTGGAGGCCGTATCGAACTAGTCCAATCAACAATACTGGCGATCACTGCGTATTGGATGCAAGCCATTATCATACCCATACAGACTATACAAAAATAGAAAAATTATGTGCCAACTTTGTTTGGAGGGGAGGATTGCACACCATCACTTGGGAAGAGCTTTGCCAAAGAAAGGAGGAGGGAGGAATCGGCATGAGATCATTACGGACACTCCGCGACGTCGCCATGCTTAAACTCGCATGGAGATACCTAGAGGGCAAGTCCTTATGGGCTATGTGGACTGCTAGCAAATATGATAAAGATAGGAACTTCTGGGTGATGAAGGCTGATAACAACTCATCGGTGGCTTTCAAGCTCATACTTAAACAGCGGCCTGTATTAAACAGCGGATCAAGCGCATAATATACACCGGCCAGGACATGAAGATTTGGGCGGACCCTTGGTTCAGCCAGGATTACTTGATCGAAAGACTTGGCTGGCCAACGTTCGAGATTCTCGGCAACATGGACAAGGTCAGCAAGTATATTACTATTGGCGAATGGAAGATCACCGATAGGTTCATCAAACAATGGTTCCAAGAAGAAATAAAGAAGATCCCTATTGACAAAGATGGGCTTACTGACGGTTGGGTATGGGAGGGCGCCACCCTCGGCAAGTTCGAGCACAAACTTGTTTATGAACAACAGAGGCGAACGGCACCTGCGGTTATGTGGGCAAATATAGTATGGACTAAAGGAGCAGCTTCAAAGATGAAACTCTGTCTGTACAAAGCAGAAAAAGACCGCTTGCTCACCAAGGAGAGGCTCATAAAATTTCATATACAGATTCCAGATAGCCTTTGCGTGTTATGTGGTAATGAGATCGAAACCAGGGACCACATGTTCTTCCAATGTAATATCACCAGTTTCATATGGAAACAGATACGAGCCCAATGAACTTAAACAGTATGATTCGAGGGGGTCTGCAAGAAACCATTGAGGAAGTTCAAGCAATGGTTAACAAAGGGGCCACTATATTCCGGCAAATAAGGATTAGACTCCTGGCAGCAGTGTGGCATGTTTGGCGAGAGCGAAATCGAAGAATCTTCGACAAGCAGACAACGTCCGTTACAGGAATCATGCACAATATAAATAGTGACATACTATGTATGACAGGCTGAACCATACACTAAGTAGGGAAAAATTTAGCTGAGGTTGTGAGCCATTGTAAATACTTTTTATTTTTCTTATCAATGAAGTACCACTTTCTTCAAAAAAAATATATAAATTAGAATTTTTAAGTATTTTTCCACAAATTTATCAACTCAAATATGGTCAGAAAAATATAGGTCAAAACTAACTAATTTCGGGTAATCGGCTGACCTAGAATGTCCCAAACTTGTAGTATAACTTAACCCTTGTACCCATGATGTTATTATGAAAAATAAGATATTTTAATTCTATTTAAAATATATTTTGGTTAATTTAGCAATTTTGAGTAATTGACTATGTTCCGGACGAGTTTCGGCTAGACTAGCCGACTTTGTAATCAACTAGTCATAAATTTCTTTAGAAATATTAATTCTGAAATTTAGAGATAAATCTGTAAAAAATTTGTTTAAATATTATTTTTATGAAATTTATATAATTTTTAAGTATGTTATTGATGTAGGGGCATAACCGACCAATTGAGAGTTGGAAACCTAAAACGTGTTTCGATGTCTCGTGGAACCTGTGTGTGATTTTATGAATCTAAATGATTCCATGGGATATTTGAATATAGTTAATATAATTTTAAAATATTACTTTAACTAATTAAATCGTATCATAAGTTTCATGAGTAGTGACTTAAACTAGCTAATTAATTATCTAGGAGCGTCGGGTTCCGGAGGCGTGGACGCGGGAGCGACGTTTCATATTAAGAGCGCAGAATCAGGAAAGTATACCTTGCCTCCCTGTCACGACCCGTACCCTGAGGAAGGGCACGAAAACGTGGGTACGTCCAGCCTACGCCGCAGTGTCGACGGTAGAACACTGTATAGTTCGTCTATAACATCTAACATCAATATGATATAAACATATCATCTCCGCACGGAGGTATATAACATCTCAACTCTATATCTCAATCGCAAGTCTAGGAAAGATAGAGCACAATATGGAATCAGATAAAAGGAAGAAACTGAAATATAAATAGAGTTATCACACCACACAAAGTAGATGTCCAACACAAATAAATACAAGTCCTGAAATATAACTAAGTCTCAACTAACAATCGGAACAATCCGATACAACTGAAAACTATAAATACTAGATTAGACTAGGCACCCTCTACTGAGCTAGATGCTCCTCAGGCTCCTGAAGGTCACCCTCATGTGTCCCATAGAAGGTAGGGCAGTCATCATCATCTGTAATATTTCAACAGGTCCAGTCAGGACAGGAGCGAGCACAATATATATCACGCAGTTCAAACATGTTAGGAAATATAAGCATGCAAAAGAGTAAGATACATGAACTGTAAGAAGATGTATATGAAAACGAGAGAGAATTTATAACTGAAATATATACAGGATAAGTAAAACTGCAATACTAGTGATTTAGAGCACAATATGGTTATAAACGGTTTTAGGTTGCACAATAACAATAGGTCAAATCCATCATAACGTGAGTGTACAATGGAAGCGCACAATAGTCGTACCATGGGATTTGATTACATAACCATTCCTACTCACCCTCCCCAATCAATACACAAGGATCCAATCCAGTTACGCTACCTTGTACAATAGTCTCCATGAAGCTCATGTGATAATGAGAGTACAATATGCACAATGAATATACATGAATAGGGGTGTATAAAATACAATATGTTCGTGAAACACACATAACAATATGTATCTGTTGAACACAATAGAGATAACATCGCAAGAGAAGATCCATATAGTACCAATCCGTGATAACAATCGTGCCAGTATCAAGTACAGTAATCTAGAGCAAGAATAAATCCAGACAAGCATGAAACGGTCAGAGAATGTACTCGCCTGTCACCCTGAATGACTGATATGAATGGATGTCCGAACTGGTGTCACAGAGTCCTATTTAGAGTAAAACAGGTTAAGAT